>CM031237.1:29991389-30075946 GCA_018340775.1 Taxus wallichiana var. yunnanensis | reverse complement strand
GTGTCTTAGAACTTGGTTGTAGACTCTTCTATAAAAAAAAATTATTCCATAATTATTCCTAATTTGTTTCTTGGTCTCAAGTGGTAGTTGAAGCGGGAATTACACTTGGTATCATAGAAAAGGTTCAAAATATTGGACTATTGGGCACACTTGAAAAATTGAGACTTTAAACCTAAAACTAGCAAATTGATAATCTAGAAAACAAAACTAATTGAAAATTGAACATGTTAGTAAACTTAGAAAACTGAAGGAAACTCAAGGTAATTAACTAACTCCCTCTGGGTCTATGCGGGAGCTCGGAGACGGAGTAGGAGGAACGCTTCACGAGAGGCTTAGAGTCACCACCACCACCTCCACCATCGCCACCACCACCACCAAACCAGGGGTTTAAAGCATGCCTATCCTACCATACATTTTACTGAGACCCTCCAGGGATGTTAATGCCACCTTACGCGGAGGATCGGTAGGGAGGGCACTCGGCGGACATGATAGAGATACTTCCATTGAGGTACATGCACCTCCTCCACATGGTGAGGAAGATGGAGGAGAGAATTTTCATGGAGAGTTAGCTAGAGCGAGTCTCCTTTGAGGGGACATGGTGACCATATTTTAGGACAGAGAGAGAGGTCTCGGAGCCCTAGGCTCGGGGACGGGAGGCAAAGAGGCCCGGGGCCATCGGACCACACCATAGATCACATTAGGGAGATCCGAAGCTTAGGCCAGCATAGTATTCTAGTTACATAGGTGGTTTCGGTAGAGGCCTAGTGTTAGCTTGAGCGGTTGCTTCAAGCTGTGTCCTTGTTCTAGCAACACGAAAGCTCATGTTTTGATCCATCTACTAAAGGATGGAGATGGAGTATGGTGGAGGACAGAGGAGTAGAAGCTCCATATAGATTCAGAGATAGTCACTTGGTAGTTGTTTGAGGAGAGATTCAGGAGTAGATACTTGCCATGGAGATTCATACAGCAGAGGATCGATGAGTTCCACGACCTTCGATAGGCTTCCCCTTACAAGGTGGCGTGAGTATGAGAGTAGGTTCCTGACCTACTACAATACGTTGATTACATGCAGGATGAGTAGGTATGGATCCACAGGTTCATTCAAGGCCTTAATATAAACATTGGAGGTGTAGTTTGGATCCACTACCCACAAACATTAGCAGAGGCCATTAAGAACACCTACATTGTCATAGGAGACTCCGAGGTAAAACCCGGTAGGCTAGAGAATTGGTCGAGCCATATTCGGCGGTTGCGGATAGTAGATCAAGGGGGCCGGCTACTCCTCATGGTGGTTAGCATTCTTCACGGTCATATTTCGACCTTAACAGCAGTGCAGCAGTAGTCCCACCCACCGTTTAGGCCTCCTCAGAGAGCTGATGCATAGAGAGGTCGTAGTATGGGGCCTCCTCCTAGGGGACCCACCAAGACATAGGGTGGAGCTAGAGCTTAGTCGGTGAGGATCTCGAGCACGAGGCCACAAAATACTATAGCTAGATCATCAAGATCCACAAAGACCTACCTCTAGGGCACCTTCGTAGTTTCACTCCTTGGAGAGGTTCGGGGTTGCTTTGGGTGTGGAGTAGCACGACACTTTTGGAGAGATTTCCCCCATAACCCTAATAAGGGTAAGGCACCCATCTCAAAGCCTACGATCGGAGACATGGGACGGAGTCATAGGATCTACGTAGTGGTTGAGAACCGCAAGGCCGAGCACCGAGCATGGTCATTGAGACTACAGTGTAGGATCGGGGATAGTTGATGGTGGAGCCCATCCGTATCATAGATCGCAGGACCCGGGCCTTCGAGGTAGAGAGATTGATCGGTATGGGTGCGGTGGGAAAAATATGATGAGGCTGTAGCCACTTGGGAGGATATTACATGCTTTACTTGAGTACAGCTTCCACATTTGTTCTAGTGACTTCCAGGAGGAAGTCGAGTCTAAGGGGAGGGGGATGTAGTGCCCACTTTCCTTAGACACTATTCGTTGATATCGATCCTCCATACTATTAGTCACATTTTGGATATTATTATGTTTTGATTAGTATGATGGTTAGATGTTAGATCCCCGATTAATATTGATCTAGATTCGAGATATTTTGCTTGAGGATCATTGAGACATTTTTATTATTATGTGGATGATGATATACTAGTTGACATGGACAGGTTATTGATGTTAATTTTAGACATGTGACATTGATTATTATGAATAGCTCTAGTATATAAATCTATTGGATGATGATATAGTTACAAATTGAATTTTAATGATAAATATTGAATCTTGATATTGTTGTGATTCAAATTTAATGTTTATATATCATTTGGATGTTTTGATATGGCCACGAGGCCGAAGGAGGTATTTTGTATTTTGCAGGTTAAAAAAAAATCACAACAATGTCGGGGGACTGGAGACTAACCATATTAGAATTCATTGTGAAATCAACAAGGTCACCATGGCAACCGTGTGTTTGATTGTGTGTTTAGTTGTTAGGAGTTCCCATGGGGGATTTCCATTATTGTGACCATAAGAACATATGTGTGTTTTTTATTATGTGTTCCCTTTTAATTATTGTTGTGTTTATTTTATTTGTAATGTGATTTTGTTTTAATTATTTTTAAAGTGATAGTATTATGTGGGAGTCATATAGTTAAAATTTAATTAAATTAAATGGGATGTGGAATGTGAAATTAAATGTTTTTGCCTTGGTTGAAAATGAAATTTGATTTATATATTTTATAACCTTATGGTAATTAAATAAATATTATGCCAAAAGGTTGTCATAAATAAATGTCATAGAAGTTAATGCATTTTAGAAGAGTGTGTAAGTTACCAAGTATGGGTTGTGTAAGAGGTTGTAAGGCTGATTTTGGAAGGTCAAACACTCCTTCCTCTTTGAAATTCGAATTTGGCCTTGAAGGACAAATTTGGAGGCTTGTGGGACAAGTTAAACTTGTCCCACACCTCTCAAAAACCTCCACCAACCATGATTATAATTTTAGAGTCAAAAGCAACTTATTTTATTATGTTTTGGCATGATTTTATGAAAGAAGTGATTGCACTTGCCTTACAAATTTTAAATGCATTTTCCTTTTGGGTATGGGTTGAGTTTGTGTATGTAAGTAATTTTGTCATTCACATTCATTGTGATGTATTTGCATTTGATTTAATTTCATTTTGGGATGAGGAAAAATGATGTGGCATCCCAATTGGAATCCACATCATCCTCTTCCATCCTCTCCTTTAAAATGGAATTTCTTCCTCATTTGGAGGTTGTTGAAACCTTGCCATTTGCTTCTTGGGGTCAATTTTTTTCTCTTGCATTAGGAGCTTGTTCTTTTGGAAGGAGCTTGGACTAATTTGCATGCTTTGAATTTGCTGTTTAGGACTAATTTGAGCAACAAGAATCTGCATTTGAAAGAAAATCTCCATTATGGAGAGGTAGGCTCTAATTATTTTAAATTGTTGTTTTCCCCTTCTTGCATGCAAAACATTGAATGGTATTGTGTTTGCATTCTTTGAGGGCTGAGTAGAATGCCTAGGACATGGTGTAAAAAGAGAATACTATGGGGTTTCAAATGCGGGGCATAAAGAAACTATCATTGGCATTTGTTCTTTGTGGAGGGAGTGTTGGTTTGGGATCCACCTATGAAAGGAAATAGCTTGCATTTCCTACTTCTTGGGGGCATAAAGGGATATATTTGGGGGTCATAAGGAGGGGTTGGGAGATATAAGGTTTATGGGATTTGATTGAGTTTATGGTGGGTTGCTTTTGGTGGATGCCCAATTCCAACATGGGAGGCATAAGGAGACCCCCATAGATCTTTCTCTTGTTGGCTTGCTTGCTTGGAGAAGGAGCCTTAGTTTGATTGAAATTGCTTGTTGTAGTTGAGAAATACACCTCATTGTTTGTGTTTCTTTGTAATTATGAAAATATATGCTTGTATGTGAAGAAGTCTTGTTGCCATGTGTTGATGTTCATGTTCCATTCCATTATGGTTGGGGCTCGGGGGCCAATGGGGAAAGATGGCTTCTCTTTTCCCATTGGATGTCTTGGTTGGGTGGAGAGCATTGCCTTTCCCCCTTCCTTGTTGTGATTCAAAGATGAATAAAGATGAAGAAATCAGCATGTTCTGTTTGGAGCTCGGAGAAAACAGGTTTTGGTGACCATCCTTTTTGTAAATTTTTAAATGAAATCCTTCCCACTTCAAGTGGATGAATGTAATTGTTATTGAGATGTGAAATGCATACCTTGTAATTGGAAGTTGTAAATCAATTTGAGAAATGTTAAGAAGAATCATACTTATCTATTTTATTTGGAAAAGAAAAGGTGAATGAATTTACGTATCTTGCATGTGAAATGTGAAAACCAAATCGAGTAGGAAAGAAGCTCAATTGTAAGTTTACTTGAATTATCAATTCAAGGATAGCATTGATCCTTTTAAATTTGTATTGATGTCAATGAATGAAGATTTTTTTGAAAAGGAATAAGAATCTATGTTTTGGAATGAAAAAAAGGGGATGCTTATGAAACGAAATTCAACGTTATTTCCTTTGCAAACTGTCATGTTTAAATTGAAAATCGAGATGTATTTTAATTAGAATTGAATGTTTGAATTGTGAAGAAATGAAATGGATCAATTCATAATCTTATGCTCACCCAAAAGACAAATCACCAAACCAGTAAACTCACTATTTTAAATTTAAAAAAGCTAATGTGCATTTAAATAAAATGAGCGATTCGACTTTATACTCAACAATGAATTATGAAACTTGAAATTTATACTTAGGAAGACTTGAGGAATCCAAATTCACTAAAACAGGCAAGAATAAATCTCGGAAACTCAAAGAATTTCAATTCGGAGCTTGCGAGGTCATTTTCCCACAATTGTCAAAAAATTGCAAACTTATATAAATGAACAAATTAACTTCACTAAAGCACTCTAAAACTCCCTAGACTGGTCCTCCATATCCATTTAACATGTTGAGGGAAGGAGGAGTTCAAATTTAACCAAATTGTGATTGGAAAAAGCGCGCTTTGAATTTAAAGCACTGCAGATTGTTTTCCTAAAATTTACCCTCAAAAATCTATCAAAAATCAAAATTGATGTTTTCGATGCAAAGGAACTCGAGAGATTTCCGGAAAGTCCTTTTTGCCTAAAATGAAGCTTCTGTCAAAAAATTTATGGCCATTTGAATTTTATTTCAAAATGGCCATCCCAAACAAAAAAAAGAAATAATTCGACCTTAGAAAAATTTAAATTTTGAACTTTGGAAAAATTTCTCAAAAATTTCCCGTGGCCCCGCCACCCTCTCATCTTATCAGAAGTTTCCACATGGCACCTTGGAGGGGTGGGTCCTTAAAAAAAAAAAAAAAAAAAAAAAAAAAACTTGGCTTTTTGAAAATTTTGCCTTGGGAAAATTTTCACAAATTTCCAGCAACCCCATGTCCCCCAACCAATCACATGTGACACGTGGCGGAGGGTGTGCGTGGATCAAAATGGAAAAAAATTAACCCTTTTTCCTTTTGGAAAAATTTCACTTTTTCCTCTGCCTACCCACATCCCCGACCAATAGGATGTTAACAGTGGCATTTGGGAAAATTTTCCCAATTTTCTCCCTATCCCGTGGACCTCCAAGGGAAAAGTTTCCCCTAAAACTCCACCCGACCATAACTTGAGTTTTACAAGGAGTTAGGAGGACTTCCCTATATGGTTGGAAAGGTGATAAAATTTCTTATCCAATGATCCTAGTTTAGGAGAGTTTTGATAAATATAAGTGTGTGAAAAATCCAGATTGAAGTTCAAGGCTTGATAGAGAGCATGCTGGCGATAAATTTCTTCCCGAACCTTAATAAAACTTGTAACCTCCAAATTGGAACCTAGTAAACTTGTTATAAGATAAAATTGGAAATATTGTGTTTGGTTAATTAGAATTTTTTTCTGAGCCTATTTAGTTTCAAACTAGTGTCTTACTGACTTGGTTGTAGACTCTTCCTATAAAAAAATTATTCCATAATTATTCCTAATTTATTTCTTAGTCTCAAGTGGTAGTTGAAGTGGGCATTACAGCTCCTTAGTGAGCTCAAGGTGAATTGGCAAGGCGATCTAGCAAGGCAAGTTGGAAAAGTGAGCTACCGGTGAGCTCCCATGTAAGTATTAAGATGAGCTACTTAACGAGCTTCCAAGTGAGCATAAGTCGAGCTACTCATTGAGTGACAAGGTGAACTTTCAGAAAACTATGAAACAAGTTTCTTGGAAAGCTCAAGTCAAGCAACTCTACGAGATCCCAGGTGAACTACTTTCCCGGCTCCCACCAAGCTCCTAGGTAAGCTACTTAGTGAGCTCCCATGTGACCTTGTCGGTAATCTCTAAGGTGAGCTTAAATGTGAGCTACCAGATGAGCTCAAGGTGAGTTTCCAAAGCAAGCTCAAGGTGAGTTGGCAAGGTGAACTATCGGGTGAACTCTTAGGTGAGTTACTTGACGAGCTCCCAAGCAAGCTCAAATTGAGCTAATTAGCAAGCTCCCATAAAGGTCCCAGGTGAGTTGCTCGGTGAGCTCACAAGTGAGCTCGGTTACCACCTCTTGGATGAGTTGCTTGGTGAGCTCCCGGGTGAGCTAGTAGGTGAGCTCCTAAGTGAGTCATTAGGTGAGCTCCAAGGTGAGCTACTTGGTGAGCTGCTCAAAAAACTCCAAGGTGAGCTATCATACGAGCTCAAGGTGAATTGGTAAGATGAGCTCTGAGTGAGCTCAAGATGAGCTGATTGGTGAGCTCCCATGTGATTTTGGCAAGGTGAGCTGTCGGGCAAGCTCCCATGTGATTTTTCGGTGAGCTTAAGGTGAGTTGGCAAGGCGAGCTTTCGAGGCTAGCTCCCAGGTGAGTTTCTAGGTAAGCTCAAGTCGAGCTACTCGACAAGATCCTTGGTGAGATACTTGTTGACATCTTAGCCGAGCTCCTAGGTGAGCTACTTGGTGAGCTCTGGCGAGGTCAAAGGTGATCTTAGAGGCAATCTCTTAGGTGAGCTTACATGTGAGCTACCAGATGAGCTCAAGGAAAGTTGGCACTTGTGAGGTCAAGGTGATTTGGCAAGGCAAGCTCAATGTGAGTTAGTAAGGTGAGCTATCGGGTTAGCTCCCGGTGATTTCCCACGTGAGTTACTCGGCGAGCTCCTAGGTGAGCTCAACTCAAGATGATCACCAAGATCCCGGAGAGCTCCTAGATGAGCTACTTGGTGAGTTGTTCATTGAGCTCCCGGGTGAGCTACAAGGTGAGCTCCCGGACATGCCACAAGGTGAGCTCTCGGGTGAGCTATAAGGTGAGCTTCCGTGGCGTCCCGATGAGATGCTCAATGAGCTCACAAGTGAGCTCATAAGTGAGATTAAGTAAACCTACTTAGTGAGCTACATGGTGAGCTCCCAGGTGAGTCATCGGTGAGCTCCTAGGTGAGCTACTTAGCGAGCTACTCGACAAACATCAAGGTGAGATACCGGATGAGATCAATGTCGGCTCCTCATTGAGCTCAAGGTGAGCCTGGCAAGGTGAAGTTGGAAAAGTGAGCTACTAGGTGATATCTTATGCATGATTTTAGGTGAACTACTTGATGAGCTCCCGAGTGAGCTCAAGTCAAGCTGCTCGGTGAGATCCTAGGTGAGCCGGTAAGGTGAGCCATCGGGTGAGCTCCCGGGTGAGTTTCGGAAAGCTCAAGTGGAGCTACTTGATGAGCTCCTAACTGAGCTCCAAGCTGAGCACCCAGGTAAGTTTATTGGAAATCTCAAGTCGAGCTACTTCTATGAGCACCCAACCAAGCTCCTATGTGAGCTACTTGGTGAGGTCCCGGGAAATCTCAAAGGTGAGCTTATCTGCAATCTCTAACGTGAGCTTACATATGAGCTAATAGATGAGCTCAAGGTGAGTTGACAAGGTGAGCTCCTAGGTGAGCTACTTAGTGAGCTATTAAGTGAGCTCCAAGGTGAGCTTCTAGGTGAGCTCCCAAGCAAGCTACGTGGCGAGTTCCCGGTGTGAGGTCTCCAAAGTGAGCTACTCGGATAGCTCACAAGTGAGCTCAAGTCAACCTACTCGGTGATCTCTCTAGTGAGTTGTTAGGCGAGCTACATGGTGAGCTACTCCATGAACTCTGAGGTGAGCTACCAAATGAGCTCAAGGTGAGTTGGCAAGGTGAGCTCCTCGGTGAGTGAAGGTGAGTTGGTATGTGAGTTCCCATGTGATTTTTGGATGAGCTATTAGGTGAGCTCCCATGTGAGTTTTCAGGTGAGCTACTTGAAGAAATCCAAAGCGAGCTCAAGTCAAGCTACTCAAGATCTTCTTCGTTAGGCTGAAGGTGAGATGATAAGGTGAATTATCGGTGAGGTCCCAAGTGATTTTTGGGAATGCTCAAGTCGAGCTACTCAACGAGCTCTAGGTGGGCTACTTCTGCCAGCTCCCAGGTGAGCTCCTAGGTGAGATACTCAATGAGCTCCTAGGTAAGGTCAAAGGTTATCTTGTTGGAAATCTTTGAGTTGAGCTTACATGTGAGCTACCAGATGAGCTCAAGGAAAGTTCACAAGGTGAGCTTAAGGTGAGTTGGTAAGGAGAGATGTCAGGTGAGCTCCCAAGTGAGTTACTCAATGAGCTCTCGGGTGAGCTCAACTCGAGCTGATCGGTGAGCTCCTAGATGAGCTCCCATGTGAGCTACTTGGTGAGCTATTCACTTGAGCTCCTAGGTGAGCTCCCAAGTGAGCTACTTGGTGAGCTCCTAGGTGAGGTCCCCGATGAGCTACTCGGCAAGCTCACAAGTGAGCTCAAGTCAACCTACTCGGTGAGCTACTCGGTGAGCTCACAGGTGAGCTATTAGGTGAGCTCACAGGTGAGCTACTTTGTGAGCTACTCGATAAACTCCAAGGCGAGCTACCAAACAAGCTCAAGGTGAGTTGGCAAGGTAAGTTCCTTAGTGAAATCAAGCTAAGTTTGGTAAGGTGAGTGACAGTGAGCTCTTATGTAAGTTGGCAAGGTGAGCTCCCATGTGAGTTTTCAGGTGAGCTCAAGTCGAGCTACTTAGTGAGTTTTCAAGTGAGCTACTTGATGAGAACCCGGTGAGCTCAAGTCAAGCTACTCATTGAGCTCCTGTGTGAGCTCAAGGTGAGCCGGCAAGGTGAGTGTCGGTGAGTTTCAAGAAATCTCAAGTTGATATTCTCAACGAGCTCCTAGGTGAGATACTTACTGCGAGCTCCTAGCCGAGCTCCTAGGTGAGCTTCTCGATAAGCTCCTAGGCAAGCTCAAAGGTGAGCTTGTTAGCAATCTCTGATGTGATCTTATATGCAAGCTACCGGATGAGGTCAAGGCAAGTTGGAAAGTTGAGCTCAAGGAGAGTTGGAAAGGTGAGCCCAAGGCGAGTTGGCAAGGTAAGCTAACAGCAAGCTTCAAAGTGAGTTCCAAGGTGAGTTACTTGATGAGCTCCCGAGAAAGTTCAAATTGAGCTGATCGGTGAGCTCCCGGGTGAGTTGCAGGTGAGCTCCCAAGTGAGCTACTTGGTGAGCTCCCAGTGAGGTCTCTGGCAAGGCGATCGGCGAGTTCATAAGCAAGCTCAAGTCAACCTACTCGGTGAGCTACTAGGTGAGCTGTTAGGTGAGCTACTTGATGAGCTACTTGACGAACTCTGAATCAAGATACCAAATGAGCTCAAGGAAATTTGGCAAGGTGAGCTCCTCAGCGAGTTCAAGGTGAGCCGATAGGGGAGCTCCATGCAAATTTCTAGGTGAGCTATCGGTGAGCTCCCATGTAATTTTTTTAGGTGAGATACTTGAAGAGCTCCTGGATGAGCTCAAGTCGAGCTACTTGGCTAGCTCACGGGGAGCTCAAATGGATCTGGCAAGGCAAGGCGTAAGGAGAGCTCCTAGTGACTTTCTGGGAAAGCTTTAGTTGAGTTACTAGATGAGCTCCTGGGTGAGCTACTTGCCGAGCTCCTAGCCAAGCTCCTAGTTGAGCTCCCAGGTGAGATTAGAGGTGAGCTTATAGGTAATCTCTGAGGTGATCTTACATGTGAGCTACCAGATGAGCTCAAGGAAAGTTAGCAAGGCAAGCTCAAGGAGAGTTGGCAAGTCTAGCTCAAGGAAAGTTGGCAAGGCGAGCTATCGGTGAGCTCCCGGAGATTTCTAGGTGAGTTACTCGATGAGCTCCCGGTGAGCTCAACTTGAACTAATCGGTGAGCTCCCGAAAGAGCTACTTGGCGAGCTATTCGATGAACTCCCGGGTGAGCTACTAGCCGAGCTCCAAAGTGAGCTACTTGGTGAGCTCCTAGGTGAGGTCCTTGGTGAGCTACTTGGCAAGCACACAAGTGAGCTCAAGTTAACCTACTCGGATAGCTACTTGGTGAGCTCCCGGTTGAGCTGTTAGGTGAGCTCCTAGGTGAGCTACTTGCTTTGAGCTACTCGATAAACTATGACGTGAGCTACCAAAATATCTCAAGGTGAGTTGACAAGGTGATCTAAATGGTGAGCTCCCGGAAGAGCTCCCAGGAAAGCTACTTGGCAAGCTATTTCGTGAGCTCCTAGATGAGTTCTAGGTGAGCTCCCAAGTGATCTCCCATGCAGGTCCCCAATGAGCTACTTGGAAAGCTCACAAGCCAACTCAGTCAACCTACTCGGTGAGCTCCCGGGTGAGCTATTAGGTGAGATACTCGACAAGCCTTCGAGGTGAGATACCATACGAACTCAAGGTGAGTAGGCAAGGTGATCTCTATGTGAGCTCAAGGTGAGCTGATAAGGTGAATTGATAGGCAAGATCCCATGTGAGTTAGCAAGGTAAGCTATCAAGCGAGCTCCCATGTGATTTTTTGGTTAAGCTTATTGATGAGCTCCTAGGTGAGCTCAAGTAAGGTGATCTACTAGGTGAGTTTCCAGGGAAACTCAAGTTGACCTACTTGATGAGCTCCTGGGTGAGCTGCTTACTAAGCTCCCAACCGAGCTCCTAGGTGAGCTACTCGGTGAGATCCTAGGTGAGTTAAATGGTGAGCTACTTAGCGAGCTATTTGGAAAGCTCCTAGGTGAGCTGCTAGGTGAGCTCACAAGCGAGCTACTTGGCAAGCTCCCAGGTGAGGTCCCCAATGAGCTACTCGGGGAGCTCACAAGCAAGCTTAAGTCAACCTACTCGGTGAGCTCCCAAGAGAGCTATTAGTCAAGCTCCTGTGCACGCTATTAGGCAAGCTCGAGGTGACCTACTTAGTGAGTTTCTTAATGAACTCCGAGGTGAGCTACCAAATGAGCTTAAGGTGAGTTGGCAAGGTGAGCTCCTTAGTAAGCTCAAGGTGAGATGGCAAGTTGAGCTAATAGGTGATCTCCCATGTGAGTTGGTAAGGTGAGCTATCGGTGAGTGTCGGTGTCAAATCACAAGCACCCACTGAACTCTGCAACATGATGGGTTGAGACTCTCGGTGTGATTGCACAACATGGAGCTTTTTTCCAATCAGGGACCTTGCGAAATCGGAAAAGCTCTCCGAGATGAAGGCCGGTTCCTATTCCTCTGCTTACGATGGACAAATAAAATGCGAGAGGTTTACTAAAACCTAATTTAACTTTCCAAGGAGACAGGGGTAAGAAAATGCATAAAATAAAACCTCAACTACAAAGGTGATGCACCGAGAATGAAGAACACTCATTTTGCAAATTTAACACAGACCATAGAGATGCAATGCAAACATCATGCACAGGTAACCAAATTGCAATAAGAGATCAAAATGACAACAATGAATACATGAGAGGGTTGAGAATCAATCACAAACATATATATTATTACTCAAGAGTCGATACAAGATACATTAGTGGCTAAGAGGCAAAAACTGCGCATTACAACCCATATGGGAGGTTTGGAAGCTCCACAAATTCTCTTACAAGGGGAAGAAGAGAGGATACAAAACAAAATTGTCCAACATTTTCAAAGAGCCTCTCCTTACAATTTATATGAGGAAAAATGAGGGAGAAGAAAATGATTCGAATTATGCCTCAACCACCTACAAGATGCACTTCTAACTCATCTTTTCGTGGTGGTAGGTGAGATCCCCAACAACCTCAAAGTATGGCGAATCGTATTTTTTTACGTCGTGGTCTTTTTCCTGTCGGGTTTGGAGTTCTCCTCTACATTTGCATTGGGTTTGGAAGATGCCTCGACTTTTGTTTGATGCTTGTGTTTTCTGAAACCCACTTCCGCCATTGATATTTCCAAGATTTCCTTTGTTTCGGGGTTAGAAAATGGAACTGCATGTGCATCGGGTTTGGAGGATGGCTCGACATGTTTCCACCCCATGCTTTCCCGACATTTTTTCCCAACTCCAAGACCCGATTAGCCTAGGAAGTGTTTCGGGTTTGCGGAACTCTCGAGCATCAGACATCCTTGCGATCTGCATGTCTCATGTTTCATGTTTCTGAAACCCGAAACACGAATATATTTTGTGTCAAGTTTTCTAACCCCTCCGACATGCTTCTTTGATGTCGGGTTTTCTAACCCCTCCGACATGCTTCTTTGATGTCGGTTTTCTAACCCCTCGACATGCCTCTTTGATGTCGAATTTTCTAACCCCTCGACATGCTTCTTTGATGTCGGGTTTTCTAACCCCTCCGACATGCTTCTTTGATGTCGGGTTTTCTAACCCCTCCGACATGCCTCTTTGATGTCAGGTTTTCTAACCCCTCCGACATGCTTCTTTGATGTCGGGTTTTCTAACCCCTCCGACATGCTTCTTTGATGTCGTTTTCTATATTTACCCGGGGGTAAATATATACAACAATTTGGTGACTCAACGGGATTACTTGCTGCTAGGTAGAAGATCAGTGGCCTTTTAGTGATCCATTGGGCATGGAGTCATAAGCAATAACCTGAAACCGACCTGATATCTGATCCCGAGCCTGATACTACAACTCCTTCTCTGAGAGCACGCTGAACTGTAGAAAACCAACCTAGGAGCAACAAAACCTATGCCAAAGCACTTAGGGAAACTGAAACCTAACTACAACAAGACAATGTGCATACGCACTTAGAGGAATTGAAATCTAGGCTAATATTTACAAGGGTAAATCTTTTCTCTTTTAGTAGCAATGTTTAAGATAGATTCCGTTGACCGGAATCGGGAGTTCTTCTCCATCCAATGTAGACAATTGGAAGGCATTGCTATTCTTACATTCCATGACCATGTAGGGGCCACTCCAAATGGCATCAAACTTGGAATGCCTTCTTGGTTTTTCCGATCTGCATCCCATTTCAGAACTAGGTCCCCTTCCTGGAAGGTCCTTGCTCTT
This sequence comes from Taxus wallichiana var. yunnanensis, assembly GCA_018340775.1. Lineage (NCBI taxonomy): Eukaryota > Viridiplantae > Streptophyta > Pinopsida > Cupressales > Taxaceae > Taxus > Taxus wallichiana. Next base: position 30,062,667 of record CM031237.1, on the reverse strand, counting down.
GCTTTCTTATCAAACCATCTTTTCACTAAGGCCTGATCTTTCTCAATCGTTTGAACTGCATGTTCTCTAATTTCTAATTCCATCAACTCTGCATACCTGGCCTCCATTGGTTCGAACTCACCAACTCCAACTACTTCATGAACTCCAATGTAGGCAGTTCTAATGACATAGGCAATCTTGCCTCTTTTCCATGAGACCAACTTGTAAGGGAGTTACTGTAGACCTCTTTGGTGTTATTCTGTCAGCCCATAATGCTGATTTTAGCTTGGTATGCCATGTTCTTTGATTTTCATCCAGAGTCCTCCTGATGATTCTTAGCAAATTTTTGTTCATGGACTCTGCCTATCCATTACCCTGTGGGTAATAATTGGAAGAGGTGCTCAAGTAGATTCCATTCTTGACAGCCCATTCTGTAATCTTGGAACCTATGAATGCCAATGCATTGTCTGATATGATAGTGGCTGGCACACCAAACTTGGTCACTATTCCTTCATAAAATTCTAGTATATTAGACTCGTTTGCCTCTTTGAGCACTACTGCTTCAGTCCACTTGGTGAAGTAGTCCGTTGCCATGAGAATCCACTTGTGGCCTTGGCTTGAGTTTGGATTGATGACCCGACGAAGTCCAATCCCCATTGCATAAATGGTTGGTCAACCAAAATTGGGTACAATGAAAGTGCTTCTAGTATTTTTCTTTGCACATGAAGAGTGCACATTTCTTACACTTTCTTATCCATGTATAACATCATTGAACACCGTAGACCAATAATACCATGCCTTCATTATCTTGAGAGTCATTACTCGTGGGGAAAAATGTCCGCCAGAATCTCCATCATGAAAATATTGTAACACCCTCTCAATTTGACTGTCCCAATGCACCTCAATAGAACTCTATTGATGTCTTTCTTAAACAAAACACCATCAACAAGCACATATGGAATAGCTTGTAATCTAAAGTATCTCCTCTTTTCTTTGCTCATTTCTCGAGGGAATAGTCACATCGTAGGAAGTGTATCATATTCGAGTCCAACAAGGAGTAGGCACATCATCATTTTCATGTTCTTGACCATCCCGTAGTACCAAGGTAGTCTCTTTTTCATCATCTCGCTTCAACTTTGTTGACTCAAGGCTAGTTGTTCACATAGTCCCTTTCCATGTACTAGTTTAGTGACCTTGATCTCAATGTCATATTCCATGACACGAGTGATCCATCCCGCACGTTTCTCATTCAGATCCTTATTTAGAAGAAAGTCCTTGACTCTGCATGAGAGACCAACAATTGGATCTTGTTGTTTGAGACTAGGTGCTTGAATTTCTTTAAGCTCCCGATTCACGTAAGGACATGATTTTCAATGAAAGATTACCTTGTTTCATATTCCTCCAAGCCTTATCAAGAAAGCAACTAGTTGTTCTAATCCCTCTTTGTTTTGTGTACTGGATTGCAGAAATTGTGTCTCGACCACCAAAGGCATATAGCATGAAATCCTTGGAGAAGTCTGGATTGACAAGAGTCGAGCTTGAGATATAGCCTCTTTTATTGCCTCAAAACTTGCCTTGCCTTCAGATGTCCACTTAAATTCCATGCTCTTCTTTAACATCAGTGTTATTGGCTTTACGAGAGCTGCAAAGTTTGGAACAAACCTGCAGACAAAATTGATCCTTCCTAAGAAGCTTTGAAGAGCCTTCTTATGGCTTGGCAATGGCAATGCTTGAATTGCTTCAACTCTTTCTGGGTCAATCATCAACCCTTCCTTTGAAACAATATGGCCTAGAAGTTTTCCCTCATGAGCCAAGAATATGCACTTTTTGGGATTCAATGATACCCCAAATCTTCTACATCTCTGAAATACTTGCCTCAAATGTAAGAGGTGATCCACTTTGCATTTTTGAGAATACAGTGATGTCGTCGAGATATATCAGAACTATTTTATTGATCAACCCCTTAAATTCCATATCCATTGCCCTTTGGAAAGTGGCCCCAACATTTGATATCCCAAATGGCATCTTCTTGTAGGCATATGTGCCCCATTTGGTGGTGAAAGCCATCTTGAACTGGTCATCTTCTTTCACCATCACCTGATTATACCCTGAGTAGCCATCTAGGAGAGAGAATCTCTCTGAACCGAGATACTACTTGTAATATTTGTTCCATTGAAGGAAGTGGGTAATGGTCTTTGAGAGATGCCCTATTGAGGTCTCGGAAGTCCACACATAACCTGATTTCTCCGCTCTTCTTCCTAACCGAACCAAGTTTGCAACCCAGCTTGAGTGCTTGATCGGGAATATAATGCTTGCCTCTATTAGCTTGTTAAGCTCTTTCTTCATTAGAGGCTCAATGTGAGGGTTGACTGGTCTCTACTTCTACCTGATGGGCTTAGCATCTGGATCCAATTCTATTGTATGTTGTGCCAACTTCGGATTGAATCCTCTCAAGTCTTCATAGCTCCAAGTGAAGACATCTGGAAATTCTTGGCAAAGCTATGTGAAATCTGATTTCTCCTGATCAGTGGCCACTTTACCAATTTGAAGTGTTTTTCCTTCCCCAACTAGAATTGGCTTTGAATCTTCTCTCTTGACCTGTATGTTAGCCTTTTCCTTACGAAACTGGTCGTTAGGGTTGAAGATAGAATCCAATGTTACTAAACCCTTGGGAAGCTTGTTTTTCTGCAACTGCACTACTTGATCCCCATACTGCTGCTCTAATCTATCTTGATTCCTAGCTGAGAATTCGGTTTCTTCTTATAAGAAATTGATGATCTCGTGATCATTCTCAAACACTGCCACTTTTGTTATTATCTAGAACTACGGCCTCACAATCACATGGATATGTGGTTGTGTTTTTTCCCTTCGATGTTGTCAACCACATCAAATGTTGCTCCAACTGCTGCGAGCCTATCTGCAACTTCATTTTTCTTCCTGGTATGGACACAATGTTGAAAGCTTCAAAATCCTCAATGAGGTCCCATACCCTAGTTTTGTAGCTCTTGACAAGTCATTCTTTGTAGCATGTTGTCCCTAACTTGGTTGACGATTAGCTCGCTATATCCAAACACTGCCGCAATTTCTTTATGCCCTTTTCCCGGCCCAATGAAGTCCATGAATCAAGGCCTCATATTCAACCGTGTTTTTGAACAGAAAATTGGAAACAAAAAGCTGAAAAATATTTTATTTCTTGTGGTGAAATCAACATTACACCACCTCCAAAGACCTTGTCTACTCCTTGAACAATCGAAAAATAATTTCCAAACTTTGTTTTCATCCCTTTGTTCAAAGTGAATGATGTCGGGGATGGGTGAATTTTCTTCATGTACTATTGTCCACTCAAAATTCCCCACTCTGATAAGAGTAAAATTTCAAAATTTTGAGTTTAAGTGTTTTTCTCTGAAGTGCCTAAGTCGTGAAATTGAAAAAATCTGTGTTTTGGGTCATTTTGTGTGATTTTCGGGCCTGTCGGAACTTTTTGTCCCAACTGTCCCAAGTACGAAAGTGCACTCTGTTCCCCGATCGGCCGAAATCCCCGAAGCTGTCCCATTTTCAGGCCCGTCGGAAAGTTTTGTCCCAAGTGTCCCAAAACTTTTTGTGCGAGTTGTTCCAATTTCGGCCGAAACACCCGAACCGCGTACTTCGCACTTCCATGTCTCAAATGTCCCAAAGTTAAAAAGTGCGAGCTTTCCAATTTTCGGCCGAAACTCCCGTGTCACGTACTTCAGAGCTCCTTGTCCCAAATCGAAAAATGCAAGCCGTTCCTATTTCACCCGAACCGGCCGAACCGCGTACTCCGGAACTTTTTGTCCCGAATGTCCCAAGTCCAAACGGGCCCACTGTTCCAATTTCGGCCGAAACACCCGAACACAGCGTTTCTTAGCGCATTTTGTCCCAATCGTTCCAAAAAGCATATGTGCATCCTCTCCCTGTTTCACCCGAATCGGCCGAGCCGCGTGTTTCGCGCATTCGCGTCTCACATGTCCCAAGCGTACCAAGTGTGATTCACACTTAGTTTTTCCCGCTCACTCCGAGTATGATGCTATTCAAATTGGTGGTTGTGTATTCAATGCGCATTAAATTCATTCCTCTCTCCAAATGGCTATATAACGAGCATTTCCCCTTTGCATTTTTCGCATTGCTTCCATGCTATCTTTGCTCGAACCCTTGCAATTTGAAAACCTGCGCAAATATCCCCTCCCTTTGCAAATTCCTTCCCGAGTCTAGGTTGCAGCTCCGAGACTATCAATATGAAGATCAAGTTTCAGGGACAGGAGCAAATTTCTCCGCTTGAGTCTGCTGTTAGCAATATTGGGGACAGCGAAGCTCGTCATCTCGACTTCGGTGATTTTTGGGCAAGAATGGCAGATGCAAACCCCTCCTGCCTCATCAACACAAGGACCTGCTGAATCTACTCCCTCTTCATCTACCCAGGTATATAAGAAGAAACTCAAAGAAGTAAAGAAGGAGCCTGCAGAGAATGACCCTCCAAGAAAACAGGCAGAGTTGCCTATAGGGCCAGAGAACATCATTGTTCTCAGTGAAAGTGAAGAAAGTGAGATGCCAACTCCTGCAAATGTTCCTGAAGATCCAGCAGATAAAGACAAGGAGGTCCAGAGCACTGAACTTCCAGGTGCTACTGATTCTTCTACCGCCATTGCCTCCAGTGCTCTACTCACATCTCAGCTTGAGTCAACAGCTGCGCAGACCCTGAGTGTCATGAGCTCCCTGTCTCTTGGTCCTCTTGCTTCTCCTGCAGATTCTTCTTCCTCTTTTGCTTGGGTGCAACCTTTGGTCGACAAAAGGAAGAGAAAATCCTCCTCTCAAAGCTTGGGACCAAATTTCGATGCTGTTGCAGCCTTGTTGGGCACCACTCCTTCTCGTGCCAAGAAAGCCAGAACCATTTCCAGAATAGTGTCTGATGCCCAAGGTCAGCAATTCTTGGAGATTGCTAAGCCTACAGTTGACAAATCGAAATCGACTTGGCGGCATCGACTTGAGCTTTCAAGAATCCCTATGGGAGAGTCTCTCCCGAAGGTGAAATTCACAACCTCCAGGAAACAGTCACAAGAGTCATTGGAAGGGTAGAGAAAGGGCAGCAAACTATTGAACAGTTGGAAGAACAAGCCTGGATTCTCACAGGTTTCATCAAGTCTCTTTTATCTAAGGATAAAGTCTTGGACCCTACCCCATTGACTACTCTTCCACCTCCTGTAATTCTAAGCCAAGATGAAGTGCAAAGTATCAAAGATATGCACAAGTATTCTGTCTATGGCAGAGCTATTGAAGCCATGGTGGATGACATGCTTGTTGCTGGATTAAAATTCATCAATGAAGCTTTCAAACTCCACGAAAAGGTGAGTAATGTGCAACTGAAGCTCTCCTCCACTATCAATACCATGGATAAAGAACTAAAAATCTGGAGCAGTTGTATAGTAGACCTTCGCCTTATGGGACAGACAAATGAGAACATTCTTTGGCGGGAATAAGATTTTTGATGATGCTAAGGACAATCTATCAAAATCCTAGGTCTACAGGTGTGGAGTGGAAGATCAGAGTTTTGGAGGAAGCTGTGGGAGAAATGAAGAACAGCTGGCAGAAAGGAGAAGCTTTCAAGACACTGGCTGTTGTTGCTTTCAAGGATATACATTGTCATCTTCAGGATGAAAATTCTGGTGTTTCCCTATCCTTGCAAGAAATCAAAGCTCAGTTCAGAGCTTTTGTCAAAGATAATCTATTCAAGGAAAGCTCCATCTCTAAGGAAAAGATGAAGGAAATTTGTTCTCTTCAATCGCCATTGAAGAAGCGAATAAAGATTATCATACTCACGTCGAGTTTGATAAAGAGATGGAGAAATGTCTCAGGATTTTGGACTCGATCTGAAGCCAACACGTCAGTTCCACGTGGCAAAGACATAGGCCAGGCGTTGAAGAAATTTAGGCGGCGGATTCTCAAGACAAAGTGGGTCCCTCCCGATGGCGGCCACTGTCTCCTTCTCCTTTCTTTTCTCTTCTTCCCATTCTTTTCGTATTCTTTGTAAATAGTTAAGGTATTGTAGAATGGCGATCCTTAACTATTCTTTAATTAAAAGAAACGGTTACTGAAGAGTAACTGACTTATAAGCTATATAATGGCCTTTCCATGCCATTTTGAAGAGGAGGAAGAACTTGGATATTGGTGAAAGTGTAAATATATCTTAAAGAAATCAATACAAAAGGGCTTTCCATTCTTTGTCTATCTAATTCTTGTTATCTCTTTGTTTTTCCTTTAATATTGTGGAGATCATTTTGTTCCTAACTTGTTAGTCTCTCTGATTGCATCTTGTTCGGTTTTGCAAATACAAAGTGATCTTGTACAACCAAGAAGGAACTTTGTGTCCTTGATTAATAAATCTGAAGAAGGTTATTTATGGAACTTTGTGTCTTTAAATTTAATCTCATTCAGCCAACGCAAATGATCTTGTCTTAAATTCTTTGAAGCTTCGCATACACGAAGAATTATTCTGCTATCTATAATTCTGAATGTTGCTATTCTGCTCATCTTCTTATTCCCTTTCCTCAGTCCTTGTGTAATTGATGATCCTTGTGGAAAACTCTTTCGTAAAATCCAATTTTGACCATTAAAACAATGTTCTGTACATTTGTAAATAAGTTCGTTTCTGAATAAGGGAACCTCTCCCATTAAAGAGGAGGGACTTCTTGTCCCCTGACTGTTGCTCTTCTAAAAAGTCCTATTTGACAACCAACAGTTTTTGGCGACTCCGCTGGGGAAAATCGCATTCCAAAATCGATTTCTTCAATTTTTTCGATCATCCTTTGATCTGGTGACTCCGCGTTTCACTCGAGGGAGAAGGACCCTTGGTATTGAAGATTCTCACTTTCAGCTTTTGGAGCAACAGGGTTTTCCTTTCCCTTCAAATAGAAGAAATCGTTCGACGAGCACTTCACTGTTCAAGATAGAAGTCCTACGGGTGGTATTCCTTCGTAACTCCGCTAGTCTACGAGCTTTGATCCTAGCTGGTGTTACAGTTCCCTTCCAAGCCGTATTTCCAAGAATGGCGGCACAATTGCCATGGGGTCAACGTGTTGGGCCCCTGGCCCTTAATCAGCCTTTGCATGAGTTACCTAGAGGTAACCGAAAGAACTTCCCCAAGTTTAGAGGAGATGGCAAAGTACACCCTGATGAACACATTGCAGCCTTCATAGTTGCATGTGGAGTCTTGGGAGTTGAACATGAAGATGTCTCGCAAGGTCATTCGTTTCGTTGAGACGTTACGAGGATAATGCCGCCGACCGGGTTCTATCACCTTCCTACCGGGTGCCATCACCGACCGGAATACAATGAGAACTCAGTTTGAAAGCCGTTTGCAAGCCGGCGAGAAGATGTGCATGCCACCTGCGCAAATTTCTCGAGATAAAGAAAGATCCATCGAAACCCATGAGAGAATTTGTGGCCCGGTTCAACAGAATGATCAATAAAATTCCTGTAAATACTCATTTGGTTGATCAAATTCAAAATGTTTCTTTATAAATGCTCAAACGCCCAAAGTCGGTTATGCTCTAAGAAGGGCTAATCTTGGAACATTAATTTTGGATCAAGAACTCGGCCATCGGTGTTGAGGATGACTTTGATCATGTCAGGGAAGTTGAAAAGAGATCCTCCCAAATCTAAATCTGCTGCTTCTTCCTCCTCCACCTCTGGACCCAATACTGATCCATTAGTCTAGAAACTTGCAAATGATCTAGTAGCTATAAAGAAACAATTGGCTCAAAGATGCCCCATATGCGAGATGTTCCAAGAAGAAATTTCCAGCCCGAAATCGTTTGCTGCTCCTCACACAAGACTAGCACTTGAAGGTCCTCCTATTAAGGTTCCCGTGAATGCAACTCGTGTGAATTTGAAGAGCCAGATGATGATGTGGACGATGAAGCTTGTGAGGAGTTCCTGGAGGAATTTGATGATGAGGCGGAAGAACTCGAAGGATCTCGGGTTAATTTCTTTACCACCGAAGGCACTGATGATGGAGATGACTATGATGAAGTGGTAGCAGATATGAACAGTGAATCATTTGCTGTCATGACTCGAGAACAGACAAGGCAGAAGGAGAAAGTAACACAGCCCATGAAGAAATCTAAGGAGCAGCCGGCAACTATTCCTGTAATTGCCAGAAGAGGATCTCCTATCCCTACCTCATCTGCACCAAAGGTAAGTCCTGCCAATCCTACTAGCAAAGTTCCTTCTTTTTCTCCTAAAGTTGATAAGCCTAGAATTCCAAATGATGATGGTCCATCTACCTCTGGATCCTTTGATATTGTTGATCACCTAAAAAGGACCAAGGTTCAAATTTCAGAAGCTGAATACTATCAAACCCATCCCAAGGCTTTTGCCAAGATGATCCAATTTGTTAATTCCCATTCCAAGACCACCTCTAAAGGCCTTTTGCCCACTCCTCCTTCGCACCACACAGCCTAGTCAGTAGCTGCTTGTCACCTACTTTAGTGACAAAATCAAGCCTTTTATGTAACACTTCTTATAGCTGGCCATAGGCTTAGTAACTGTGTCATAGATTCCGGAGCCTCAGATAATGTGATGCCTGCTAAAGTAGCTCATGCTTTAGGCTTGACCCTTACTCGCACTTATGGATCTTGCTACTCCATGGAAAGTAAGGAAGTTCCCTTGGTTGGAAGGATTAAAGATGCACAAGTGGCTTTTGCTGCTTTACCTGAAAAGAAAGTCTTGGCTACCATCCTAGTAGCAGACATTCCTCCTTCTTATGGAATGTTGCTAAGTAGGAACTTCTGTAAAGATGTGGGTGGAGAGATTCAAATGGATTGGTCACATGCACTCATACCTGTCAATGGACACATGAAGAAGCTGATGCCTGAGAAACAATCAGAGTATATTGTGCAGAAAACGGATGATCCTAAGGCACAAATACTCTATGAAGATATAGGTCATGGTAATTACATGATTCTGTCCCCTGATGAAATCCAACCCTCCAAAGTATCACCTAAAGATCCCAATGGTGTTTGGATTTTAGAATTTGATGGAAGTTGTTCCTCGGCTGGTTCTGGAGCTGGTGTCCTGCTAGTGTCACCTGAAGGCTGCCTACACCCTTTTTCATTTAAGTTGCAGTTCGAAAACACTAACAATACAGCAGAGTATGAGGCTCTCATTCTTGGACTGCAAGTGGCCAAAGAACGAGGTGTAAAAAATCTTCTGGCTCGTGGTGATGCAGAGCTGATTGTGAAGCAAGTCAGAAGCCTTTTTCAGGTAAAAAATGGGAGGCTGAAGCATTATCGGAATCAGGTTTGGGATTCAATTGAATTCCTTGATGCTTTCTCCATTGAGGCAATACCTAGAGAAAAGAACAGCAGGGCTGATTCACTGGCTGTCTCAGGATCACTACTGATTCCCCATCCTGAATTCTCTCAGGATAAGTTCACTATTGAAATGGTCCACCGGCCTAGTGTACCTGACAATACCAATAACTGGCAAGTTTTCAACGATGACCAGCATTTTCTTTCCTTCCTGGAACTCAAGGGCAATTTCGAACAACTGTATTTTGAGGGAAGTGACAACCTGCCTCGTGAGAGTGTGTCCTCTGACCATCCTGTCACCCAAGGAGAAGAAACAGATCAGGAAGGGTGCATTAAACTCAAAGGAAACAAGATTCCCAAAGGTTTGGTGAGTTTGGAGGAGTTGTTTGATAAACATGACAGATATGTGAAATCTAAAGCTTCTACTGGACCTCAGCAATCAGCTGAGTATGATAAGATTGATATAGGGAGTTCTACTGACCCCAAGCTAGTAAATATTGGAAAATGTTGCACAACCGACGAGAGGAGAAAAGCAATTGATCTTCTAAGGAGGTATAAGGATGTTCTTGCTTATTCTTATGAAGATCTAAAGGCCTTCAAGCCAAAAGATATGCAGCATTCTATTCCTCTCAAACCAGGAATTAAGCCTTTCAAACAGAAGCAGAGGCAGTACAATCCAAAAATAGCTGACACCATCTTTCAGGAGATCCAGAAGTTGTTGAAGGCTAAAATTATTTTTCCCATTCACCATTCGACATGGATCGCAAATATAGTACCTGTTAGGAAGAAGAATGGTGAGATCCGCATCTGTGTTGATTTCAGGAACCTGAATCAGGCTTCTCTGAAAGATAACTACCCTTTGCCTATGATGGATCAAATATTGCAAGCAGTAATAGGATCTGAAATGTTATCTATGCTTGATGGATTCTCGGGATACAATCAGGTAGAGGTTGATACTGCAGATCAACACAAGACAGCCTTTTCACCACTCCTTAGGTACCTTTGCCTACAAGAGAATGCCTTTTGACTGATTAATGCCGTGCCACTTTCCAGAGAGCTATGGATCTGGCTTTTGGAAGCTTGAAAGGGAAATGTATTGTCATATACCTTGATGACCTGACAGTGTTTTCAAAGACAAGAGCGGATCACTTCGACCACCTGGAAACGGTTCTGCTGAGATGCCGAGAGCATGGGATTTCTTTAAATCCTAAAAAATCTGTCTTCTGTGTTACAGAAGGAAAACTATTAGGGCACATCGTCTCCGAGGGATGGTATTAAGATTGATCTGAATGAGTTCAAGCCATCCAGCAAATTCCCCTCCCAACTAGTAAAAAAGGCATGCATTCCTTCTTTGGTAAGATCAATTTTTGATATTATTTTGCTCAGATTATAACCGTGAAACAGACAGAACAGTAAACATGAACACAATGATTTCAATTCATTCGGGATGTTTTATTAGACAAGGGAGATTACAATATATAGAAGATTGATCTCCTTAATTTAAGGAGTCAACTTCAATCTCAAACTACTCCCTAGAATATCTCGTGATCCACTAATCACTCAACAACTCTTATCTACGTGAGTTACAACTCACTTACATCATTTACTCACACAATATATAATATATATTTGCACACACACAAATATATAAATATCTAATGTTCACAATATTATTCCTAACATTCACTCCCCTATTGTTAACATTAGATATTTCCACACATACACTCCCCTAATGTGAACAATGTAGAGAAAAACATTCACACGTCTTCTACAGCTTGCCTGCCTCTGCATGCTCATGATCTTGGTACACTGAACCTCTGTTCAGCAAATACGAACCCCTGTTCGACAATAACGGACCTCTGTCCTAGGTACGAGCCCCTGCTCATGAACCTCTGTTCATCCTCTTCAAGAAAAACATGATGCTACTTTTTCTTCTACTTTTATATTTCTACTATCACATATTTACATCAGGAGTTTATAAAAGGAAATACAACTCTGAACAGGAATGTGACATCTGTTCTTATTATAAAACACACAATAATGAAATCAAACACACAACTGAAATACTTGGTCACCAAATCAATACCGCGGCCTCGTCGATGGTGCCTAACGAGAGGTCGCTATGTGCCCTCCTGCCTCCGTTGCCTCCAGCCTCCATCTTCATGATGCTGCTAACTCAGTGGAATATGGACATGAAGCTCAATAATCACCCCCCAAAATTAGACGTCGCGTACAAGCGAAAATGCGTCCAAAATTGAAATGCGGGCAAAATTTTTTTTATTTTTCGACTTAATACAATGACACAATGACTAATGCAAAAATTCCTAAAATCACCTATTTGACATGGACTACCTATATTCACCTATAAGACTCAATGCCGACACACTTACATAAAATGACTACAATGACTCTCTAAAGAAAAACATTAACGACAAAGACTTACAAATGACACTCTTTTTTCGATGATTTTACGACACGACAAATTTTGACATTTAACTTAAATGACATTATGGCGACTTTGACGGATATAAAAAACTTTCACTTGAAACTTTGAAAATTTTGGACTTTTGATACTGACACTAAATATTATTGAAAAAATACTTAAAAAACCACTATGAGCGACACACCTATGATCTAACGTAACTAGCCATGTATAAAATAAAGCAAGTCCTATATCCTAATAAACCACGTACCTTTGATTTCAAAGAATAATTCTCACGAAACACACTATTAAAACATTTCAATAGAAAAAGAGACCGCTGCGTTGGAGATATATAAACCATTTCATGTCACAATAATAAATCTACAACTCCTTATTGACGTGTCTTTCATGCACAGGGACTCTACGTTTTCTGCACAAAGATTTGAGCAACTGAGGACACGTTTGCAGAATGAATGTTGACTCCGAGCTGAATGGACTGTTCTTTCCATTTTTATCAGACGTGTTGAGGATCCAATTCGTTGACTGTGCATGCAGATGACCGTAACCAACGCATTGATCAATACAGATAGCCAGTATTTTATTGAATAGGAGATGCATGCACCTTGATGCAAATCGCTGCCAACAGTGCAGGTCGTAGGGAATAAAAAAAATAGTATGATATTTGCAATGTCTCACAAATTACTGAGAGAGGACAATCAGATCCGTCTTTTGCATACACATTTTGCTTTGGGAATCCTACAAACCGTTGAAGGAAAGACAACGCACAGCTGGGCACTCTGATTAGGTGTCAGATCGAATGCACTCTTTTAAAGTGTCGACCTCCAAAATACTGCCACGTTAGGAGACTTGCATCCGCTTTCTTATAGTGGGAAACATTCAGACTTACACCATTGTCTTCCAACGAGAAGAGGAGCAAAAATCAATCAGGATGATCTACAAACTCACGGGAATATTAAAAAACTCTCCAAATCTTGATGTTGATCTGATAGACAAAATGATGACATGAAAATCAGACTCCCATGAAGGTGATGCACGACTGAATCTGCACCTTAAGTGGGAAATGGAAGAATTAACGGATCTCCACAGTGAACTCGGTATAAGTGGAGGCAGTGAATGAAGATACTCAGGGAGAGAAGAATGAATTGCATGGGCAGGGGCAGGGGCAGGGGCATGCAATAAATACAACAAGAAAAAAATATGATTATCTTGTTCCACAAACAATACACGCAGATAGATCTAAGTGAAGGAATCAATACGCCAGGCAGATTGTTAGCTCCTTTGCGCCAAAACAATGCTCAAGAGCTGCTACAGATTCACAGTTGGAGTATAACACACGAATTCATCCTCCCATCACAGCCTAAGACCAGAGATTGCTCTGATACCAGTGATATTATTTTTCTCAGATTATAACCGTGAAACAGAGATGCGAGCGAATAAACATGAACACAATGATTTTCAATTCATTCGGGATGTTTTATTAGACAAGGGAGATTACAATATATAGAAGATTGATCTCCTTAATTTAAGGAGTCAACTTCAATCTCAAACTACTCCCTAGAATATCTCGTGATCCACTAATCACTCAACATATCTCAACAACTCTTATCTACGTGAGTTACAACTCACTTACATCATTTACTCACACAATATATAATATATATTTGCACACACACAAATATATAAATATCTAATGTTCACAATATTATTCTGACAATTTTTAAGAAGATTCATCCCTGATTTTGCTGAATTAACTTTGAATATTTCTCAGATGATGAAAGGGAAGCAAACATTTGGTTGGTCTTCTGAAGGAAAGGAATCCTTTGAGGGTATCAAGAAAGCTATTGCTAAAACTCCAGTTTTGGCCTGTCCTGATTTCAGCAAAGATTTCATCATCTATTGCTATGCTACAGATAATACCCTGGCTGCTGTCTTAACCCAAGAAGACTCTGATAAACATGAGCTACCAATTGCCTTCATGAGCTATATCCTGAAGAATCATGAGCTAAAATACACCATGATGGAGAAGCATGCTTTTGCAGTAGTCAAGGTCATCAGCATTCCGTTCTATATCCTCAACTCTCACTCTATGGTGCTGGTTCCAGATACAACTGTTAAGTCAATTCTTACACAGCAAGAATTTGGGTCCAAGAGAGGAAACTGGGTGGCTAAAGTCCAGGAGTATGACATTGATATCAAACCGACCAAGCTAGTTTGTGGAAAAGGTCTTTGTGAGCTCATTGCTGAAGGAGCCAAACATGAGTTGCTGGAGGAGAAAGCTGACATTCCTACTGTTCTATTCCTTAGTTCAGTCGATGAATGGTATTCTGACATCACCCATTTTCTCACCTATGGGGAATGCCCCTCTCATTTAACTACCAAGGAAAAGAGGACTGTTAAATTGAGATCAGCGCAATATGTACTGTGGGAAAATGCCTTGTTCAAGCGTGGTTTAGATGGGAGATTTCTGAAGTGTGTGGACAAGGAACAACAGAGAAAGTTGCTCTCAGCTTTTCATGATCAGACATGTGGAGGGCACTATTCATCAACAGTCACAGCTCACAAGATACTCCGGGGAGGATATTACTGGCCTTCCTTGTTCAGAGATGCATCCAAGTGGGTGGATAAATGCGAGGCTTGTCAGACCTTTGTGGGAAGACCTAAGTTGGCCTCTTTGCCTCTCAAGCCAGTTGTGATTGAAGAACCATTTCAACAGTGGGGTCTGGACTTCATTGGTGCACTCAACCCTGTTTCTAGTGCTGGTCACACCCATGTGCTAACCGCCACTGACTACTTCACCAAATGGGTGGAAGCTATTCCAGTCAAGAGCACTACTTCTGAAGTGGTATGCAACTTCATCAAAGAGAACATCTTGGTAAGGTATGGAGTACCTAACAAGATTGTAACAGATAATGCTTCGAACTTCTCCTCAACTGAGATAATGGATTTCTGCTACGGGTATGGCATCTCTCTGGCTCATTCTTCAGATTATTATCCCCAGGGAAATGGACAAGCAGAATCCACCAACAAAAATCTGGTGACTATCATAAGGAAGTTGGTCAATGAATCTCAGCGAAACTGGCATAAGAAGCTTTATGATGCTCTTTGGGCAGACAGGGTCACACCCAAAAGAGCCATTGGAATGTCTCCTTTTCAAGTGGTGTATGGAGTAGAAGCTCAATTGCCAGTGACAGTGGAACTGCCAGCCTTGCACCTGATGAAGGCCATTGAGGATACTAGTTTCAGTGATGCTCTGGATAAAAGAATCATGTACCTGCACAAACTGAACGAGGATAGATTGGAGGTTGCTGATAGGATATCTGCTCACCAGTAGAAGGTAAAGGTTCTGTTTGACAAGAAAGCTAAGTTCAGAGAGTTCCAAGTTGGAGATACCGTGCTGTTATGGGACAAAAGACATGAACCTCGTGGCAGCCATGGAAAATTTGATTCCCTGTGGCTCGGACCTTTCAAGATAAGACACTTTGCTGGTAAGAACTCTTTCTATCTTGATTACATGGATGGTTCTCCCCTCCCACTTCCTTATAGTGGGCAGTATTTGAAGTTGTTCAAGTCATAGGTGACTAGGGAGTCCCTTTGTATATTCTGTACAGTGTTTTTGCTTTTCTACTTTTGGTGTGTTTTCCTTCTGTTGTTGTGTGTGTTGCCCTCTGTATTGGTTTGTTTTTTACTCCTTTGCCCAATGGATAAGGCACTGGTCTGCTTCACCAAGTTTGTCTAAGTTCTTGCCTTGTCTCATTCCGAGAATTTATGCCAAGTCATCCCCAGAAGGAGCCAGCTGTTGTCCACTCAAAATTCCCCACTCTGATAAGAGTAAAATTTCAAAATTTTGAGTTTAAGTGTTTTTCTCTGAAGTGCCTAAGTCGTGAAATTGAAAAAATCTGTGTTTTGGGTCATTTTGTGTGATTTTCGGGCCTGTCGGAACTTTTTGTCCCAACTGTCCCAAGTACGAAAGTGCACTCTGTTCCCCGATCGGCCGAAATCCCCGAAGCTGTCCCATTTTCGGGCCCGTCGGAAAGTTTTGTCCCAAGTGTCCCAAAACTTTTTGTGCGAGTTGTTCCAATTTCGGCCGAAACACCCGAACCGCGTACTTCGCACTTCCATGTCTCAAATGTCCCAAAGTTAAAAAGTGCGAGCTTTCCAATTTTCGGTGAAACTCCCGTGTCGCGTACTTCAGAGCTCCTTGTCCCAAATCGAAAAATGCAAGCCGTTCCTATTTCACCCAAACCGGCCGAACCACGTACTCCGGAACTTTTTGTCCCGAATGTCCCAAGTCCAAACGGGCCCACTGTTCCAATTTCGGCCGAAACACCCGAACCGCGTACTTCGCGCATTTTTGTCCCAATCGTTCCAAAAAGCATATGTGCATCCTCTCCCCGTTTCACCCGAATCGGCCGAGCCGCGTGTTTCACGCATTCGCGTCTCACATGTCCCAAGCGTACCAAGTGTGATTCACACTTAGTTTTTCCCGCTCACTCCGAGTATGATGCTATTCAAATTGGTGGTTGTGTATTCAATGCGCATTAAATTCATTCCTCTCTCCAAATGGCTATATAACGAGCATTTCCCCTTTGCATTTTTCACATTGCTTCCATGCTATCTTTGCTCGAACCCTTGCAATTTGAAAACCTGCGCAAATATCCCCTCCCTTTGCAAATTCCTTCCCAAGTCTAGGTGCAGCTCCGAGACTATCAATATGAAGATCAAGTTTCAGGGACGGGAGAAAATTTCTCTCGCTTGATTCTCATTGTTAGCAATATTGGGGACAACGAAGCTCGTCATCTCGACTTCGATGATTTTGGGCAAGAATGGCAGGATCTGAAACCCCTCCCCGCCTTATCAAAACAAGGACTGCTGAATCTACTCCCTCTTCATCTACCTGGTATATAAGAAGAAACTCAAAGAAGTAAAGAAGGAGCCTGCAGAGAATGACCCTCCAAGAAAACAGCGGAGAGTTGCCTATAGGGCCGAGAGAACATCATTGTTCTCGGTGAAAGTGAAGAAAGTGAGATGCCAACTCCTGCAAATGTTCATGAAGATCTAGCAGAGATAAAGACAAGGAGGTCCGAGCACCGAACTTCCAGTGCTGCTGATTCTTCTCCGCCGCCATTGCCTCCAGTGCTCTACTCACATCTTAGCTTAAGTCAACAGTGCTGAGACCACAGTGTCATGAGCTCCCTGTCTCTTAGTCCTCTTGCTTCTCCTACAGATTCTTCTTCCTCTTTTGCTTGGGTGCAACCTTTGGTCGACAAAAGGAAGAGAAAATCCTCCTCTCAAAGCTTGGGACCAAATTTCGATGCTGTTGCAGCCTTGTTGGGCACCACTCCTTCTCGTGCCAAGAAAGCCAGAACCATTTCCAGAATAGTGTCTGATGCCCAAGGTCAGCAATTCTTGGAGATTGCTAAGCCTACAGTTGACAAATCAGAATCAGACTTGCTGGCATCTGACTTGGAGCTTTCAAGAATCCCTATGGGAGAGTCTACTCCTGAAGGTGAAATTCACAACCTCCAGGAAACAGTCACAAGAGTCATTGGAAGGGTAGAGAAAGGGCAGCAAACTATTGAACAGTTGGAAGAACAAGCCCGGATTCTCACAGGTTTCATCAAGTCTCTTTTATCTAAGGATAAAGTCTTGGACCCTACCCCATTGACTACTCTTCCACCTCCTGTAATTCTAAGCCAAGATGAAGTGCAAAGTATCAAAGATATGCACAAGTATTCTATCTATGGCAGAGCTATTGAAGCCATGGTGGATGACATGCTTGTTGCTGGATTAAACTTCATCAATGAAGCTTTCAAACTCCACGAAAAGGTGAGTAATGTGCAACTGAAGCTCTCCTCCACTATCAATACCATGGATAAAGAACTAAAAATCTGGAGCAGTTGTATAGTAGAGACTTCGCCTTATGGGACAGATGGATGAGAACATCTTATCGGCGAATAAGATTTTCGATGATGCTTGAAGGATAATCTATCAAAATCCTGGGTCTACAAAGTGGAGTGGAAGATCGAGTTTTGGAGGAAGTCATGGGAGAAATGAAGAACAAATTGCGAAGGAGAAGCTTTCAAGACACTGGCTGTTGCTGCTTTCAAGGATATACATTGTCATCTTCAGGATGAAAATTCTGGTGTTTCCCTGTCCTTGCAAGAAATCAAAGCTCAGTTCAGAGCTTTTGTCAAAGATAATCTATTCAAGGAAAGCTCCATCTCTAAGGAAAAGATGAAGGAAATTTGTTCTCTTCAATCTGCCATTGAAGAAGCAAATAAAGATTATCATACTCACGTCGAGTTTGATAAAGAGATGGAGAAATGTCTGGGATTTTGGACTCAGTCTGCAGCCAACACGTCAGTTCCACGTGGCAGAGACATAGCTGAGGCGTTGAAGAAATTCAGCAAAGGTGGATCTCGAAGACAGTGGGTCCCTCCCAGTAGCTGGCCACCTGTCTCCTTCTCCTTTCTTTTCTCTTCTTCCCATTCTTTTCGTATTCTTTGTAATTAGTTAAGGTATTGCAACTGGCGATCCTTAACTATTCTTTAATTAAAAGAAATGGTTACGAAGAGTAACTGACTTGTAAGCTATATAATGGCCTTTCCACGCCATTTTGAAGAGGAGGAAGAACTTGGATATTTGCTGAAAGTGTAAATATATCTTAAAGAAATCAATACAAAAGGGCTTTCCATTCTTTGTCTATCTAATTCTTGTTATCTCTTTGTTTTCCTTTAATATTGTGGAGATCATTTTGTTCCTAACTCGTTAGTCTCTCTGATTGCATACTGTTCAGTTTTGTAAATACAGTGATCTTGTACAACCAAGAAGGAACTTTGTGTCCTTGATTAATAAATCTAAAGAAGGTTATTTATGGAACTTTGTGTCTTTAAATTTAATCTGATTCAGCCAACACAAATGATCTTGTCTTAAATTATTTGAAGCTTCGCATACATGAAGAATTATTCTTTATCTATAATTCAATGTTGCTATTCTCGCTCATCTTCTTATTCCCTTTCCTCGATCCTTGTGTAATTGATGATCCTTGTGGAAAACACTTTCGTAAAATCCAAGTTTGACCATTAAAACAATGTTCGTACATTTGTAAATAAGTTCGTTTCTCAATAAGGGAACCTCTCCCATTAAAGAGGAGGGACTTCTTGTCCCCGACTATTGCTCTTCTAAAAAGTCCTATTTGACGACCAACATGTACACAATACACACCTAATTCAGATTCTTCAATTTCCTTGTATGGGTCAAATTCATGACTCTTGTTTGCCCATTCATCCAAAGTTAAATCAGGAATTCCCTTGACCTTAGTACCTGCTTCTAGATCACTTGAACACTCCTCCTGATCAAAAGCCGAGCAATTTACATTGATAGGACCTAGTACATGAGGCTCAATATGGAAATTGGTAATTGGTTCTGACCTGATTGTTGCTTTAGCTCCATACCTTG
The DNA here is from genome assembly GCA_018340775.1 of Taxus wallichiana var. yunnanensis. Taxonomy (NCBI): domain Eukaryota; kingdom Viridiplantae; phylum Streptophyta; class Pinopsida; order Cupressales; family Taxaceae; genus Taxus; species Taxus wallichiana. The sequence goes on along the minus strand of CM031237.1, from coordinate 30,043,464 downwards.
TCCTAAAAATCATGTGTGACCAATTTGTAGATAAATATCCACCAATTTTTGTAGTGAAGTCCCTTGATAGACACAACACAAAGAGTGGCGAAAGGTCAATCACAGACACATCTTACAGAACTGTAACATTAGGACATGAATGTAGTGTTAGGCTTAACCCCTTGATGACCCCAACTATTCCCATTTCCATTCCATCTACCTCGTCACTACTCCTTTTCAAGATCTTTGGCTCATACTTCAAACCAGTTGATCTCGCTTATTTTCTTCGGTATCACCGAACTACTTGCTCCTGAATCTATCATGCGATTGTGTACCAAGTGGTTTCAAAAATCAATGAAACATAGAATGGTGGAGGCTTCAAATTTTTTCTTGTCTGGCCCCCATCATGTTGCACTGCATTAGTGAGAACTTTCTCATGTCCCTGGTTTGATACATTTGTGGTAGACCAATTAGCCATTGCAGCTTGTAATAAATCTCGTTTACCTGGGATCGCCAGTGATTCCCACATGGAAATGTTCACATGTGTCTTCTTCATTTGATCGATGATGTTGAAGGGGGATGAATTGTCCTTTTGCTGTCCCTTACTTGGTGCAACCTTTTCTGGAGCTTGAACAGGTGCGTGTGTTGCTACAACAGGTACCTTAGGCTGATTTTGCACATTTGGAGTTATGTTTGGTCTACTGACCCCTTGTTGTGTAAGAGTGGGCTGAGAAACAACTAGATTAGATGGTTGTCCCTCTTCTATGCTTCTCTTCTTTGACCATGTGTTGGCAGCCACGCCTTGAAAAGGTTGTTGGTTAACTCCACAGAAGTCTTCCGTTTGCCAATTGGCTAATGTGGTTTCTGTTGGAGGTCCTTCTTGTTGCATTCCTTGCTGCTGATTCTCTTCCTAGCTTGGTTCTTGAGGAACACCAATGGTTTGCACCATCAAGGCCTGATTCAGTGCACCATTGAAACATGCTGACTAATTGTGGGGTAGATTGCAAGGGTAACACCAGTCGTATTCCTGTGCCATGTTATTTTGCGTTGGAACCAAGGCTCTTGAGGATTTCGTTGCATTTGGATCATACGGTCGAAATGGCCTGGCAGCTTGAGGTTGTCCCTGGTTTGATACATTTGTAGCCTGAGCTGGTGGTCTATTTTGTTGGTATGGGGGCCTAGCCTGGTACTGCGCTTGAGGCTGATATGGTCTAGCACTTTGAGCTTGCTATCTTTTGATAGTCACTAGCTCATTTCCAAGGTTCTGTAGCTATTTCATAACCTCCTACAATTCCTTTGAAGTATTTGAAGAAGTTGACGCCTCATTACTGCTTTGATTTCTAGGAGTTGGAATGGGATTCAACTCTGGTGCTTGACTGGTTGTAGGATTTCCCATATCTAAATAAAGAGGCATTGGTGGCCTTAGTGCAAGATTTCCGGATTGGATCAAACAGTTCTCTACTCGATAGCCAGTGTATCGTAGGCCCCGAAGCATTTTCCCTCCCATTGATTGGATCATCATGGCTATGTCTGAATTTATAGCCTTTAAGAAATAAAGGAATGCACCTTCGGCGGTTGGTCTAACTATTGGAATCTTGTCCCATGTCAGTTGGAATCTGAAGTTGAAATCAGTCATTTGTTCGTTAGGATCCCTTTTGATTGTTGTCAGTTGTTCCAATAAAGATAAATTGTCTGCCCTCTCCCCGAACTGGTTGCAAAGAGCTGAACAAAGTTGGTTCCAATTTGTAATAGACCCTACTGCTAGGCTCCTAAACCATTGTAAGGCCTTACCTTTGAAAGATGAAGCCAATAACTTGACTACAACATCCATTTCATTTATTTTGTGGATTGCACATGCATTAGCAATATCCTGGATGTGATCAATAGGAGTAGTATGATTTTCTCCTATGAAATAGGGTATATTCTTTAGCGCTGCAACTGGAATTTGATTATGAGCATTTAGGGAAAGTGGACTCTTCACTGCTGTGAAATTGATAAAGGGATTCGGTGGTAGATGCGCCATTATGATTGGCCTAAGAACCCTGGTTGATGCGAGAAAAGGTCTACCAGGTGGAGGTGTAGACAAAGTCCTGTTAGGTGGAGATGGTGATCTTTGTGGTCTTCTTCCTCTCCTTCCTCTTCCTGGTGAAAGTTGCAAGTGGAAAAATAGCCCCTCTTCTCGAGTATTAGACCTGGTTCAAATTCTTCTCATGTGCCTGGGCAACTTGTGCTGCTACACCACTGAACTCTATCCCTTCGGAGTCGCCAGATGTGTTAGATAACAAGCCTCTAAAAGGCTGGATTTTGCCAAGTTACACACCAAACTTGACAATATTGAAAATATAATTTAAACTTTGAAGGACCCAGAGGAGACAATCTTCAATTCGAAATCGGGCCTTGTTGTGCAGCTGCGGATCCCCGAAAAGTACAGTGGAACTCAGGTCATGCAATGCAACTCAAAAAACCCAAATCACCATGTGTCAGGACTTGGGACATGCCCGACACCCCAGAAGACCCAAAATGATTTTTGTCGGGAATACGACCATGCAATGCATCCCCCAAAACCCGAAATGACTATTGGGTCTGCTTTGATGTTCTCGGACCTCGAAAACCCAAAACACTAAAAGCATGAAATTTTGAAAATCAAAATCTCAAAAATCTAAGGATACCCTTTTGAAGATTACCCCCAGATCTACCAACTGGTGAAATTTTGACTTGTTTTGAGCCGTTAAGCCCTTGAAAATTGATTTCGGAGTTCAGCTTGGAAGGTGTAAAATCTAAAATTGTAAAAACTTGCAATTTCTTAGTCCGAATTTTGTAAAAACTCCATCAAATCTTGTGGAATGACCTCTTGGTCCCACCAAGCATGCCAAAACTATTGTTGTCAAATCACAGCACCCACGGGACTCTGCGGCAACACGATGGGTTGAGACTCTCGGTGTGATTGCACAACATGGAGCTTTTTTCCAAGTGTGGGACCTTGTGAAATCGGAAAAGCTCTCCGAGATGAAGGCTGGTTCCTATTCCTCTATTCGATGCACAAATAAAATACGAGAGGTTTACTAAAACCTAATCTAACTTGCCAGGAGACAGGGGTAAGAAAATGCATAAAATAAAACCTAAACTACAAAGGTGATGCAGAGGAATGAAGAACACTTTCGTTTTGCAAATTTAACACAAACCACGTGCAATACAAACATCATTCACAGTAACCAAACTGCAATAAGAGATCAAAATGACAACAATAAATACATGAGAGGGTTGAGAATCAATCACAAACATATATATTATTGCTCAAGAGTTGATCTGATACATTGCTGACCCATATGGGAGGTTTGAAAGCTCCAAAATTATCTTGCAAGCGGGAAGAAGGAGGATGTAAAACAAAATTGTCTAATGTTTTCAAAGATCCTCTCCTTACAATTTATATGAGGAAAAATGAGGGAGAAGAGAATGATTCAAATTTTACCCCAACCACCTCCAAGACTGCACCTAACTCATCTCGTCGTAGGCATAGGTGAGATCCCCAACAACCTCAAAGTATGGTGAACTGTATTTTTTTTGCTTCAGGTCTTCTTCCTATCGGGTTCGGGGTTCTCCTCTGCATTTACATTGGGTTTGGAAGATGCCTCGACATATGTTTGATGCTTATGTTATCGTGAAACCCACTTCACCAATGTATTTCCAAGATTTCCTTTGTTTGAGTGGTCACAAAATGCACTGCATGTGCATCGGGTTTGGAGGATGGCTCGACATGTTTCCACCCCATGCTTTCCCGACATGTTTTCCCGACTCCAAGACCCAATTTGCCTAGGAAGTGTTTCAGGTTTGCGGAACTCTCGAGCATCGGGACATCCCTTGCGATCTGCATGTCTCATGTTTCATGTTTCCCGAAACCCGAAACCCGAATTTCTTTTGTGTCGGGTTTTCTAACCCCTCCGACATGCTTCTTTGATGTCGGGTTTTCTAACCCCTCCGACATGCTTCTTTGATGTCGGGTTTTCTAACCCCTCCGACATGTCTCTTTGATGTCGGGTTTTCTAACCCTCCGACATGCTTCTTTGATGTCGGGTTTTCTAACCCTCTCGACATGTCTCTTTGATGTCGGGTTTATAACCCCTCGACATGCTTCTTTGATGTCGAGTTTTCTAACCCCTCGACATGCTTCTTTGATGTCAGGTTTTCTATATTTAGGCGAGGGTAAATATATACAACAGAGATGAGCTACCATACGAGTTTTGAGTGAGCTTAAGGTGAGTGTCGTGAGCTCCCAGAAATTTTTAGGCAAGCGCAAGTCGAGCTGCTCTACGAGCTCCTGCATGAGATATTTTCTAAGCTCCCGTGCCAGCTCATAGGTGAGCTACTTGATGAGATCCAAGGTGAGCTGAAACTCTGAGCTTGTAAGTAATCTCATAGGTGACCTTACATGAGATCTACCGAGATGAGCTAGGGGTGATTTGGTGAGCTCAAGTCAAGTTGGCAAGGAGAGTGTTAAGTGAGATCCCAAGTGAGTTACTCAATGAGCTCCCATGTGAGCTCATCTTGAGCTAATTGGTGATCTCTAGAAGAGCTCCCAGGTGAGCAACTTGGTGAGTTATGCAGTAAGCTCCTAGGTGAGCTCCCAAGCAAGCTACTTGGTGAGCTCCCAGGTGAGGTCCCCGATGAGCTGCTCAGTGAGCTCACAAGTGAGCACAAGTCAACCTACTTGGTGAGCTGCTCGATGATCTCCTAGAAGAGCTTTTAGGTGAGCTCCCGGTGAACTATATTGTGAGCTACTCGATGAACTCTTAGGTGAGCTACCAAATGAGCTCAATTCAAGTTGGCAAGGTGAGCTCCTCAGTGAGCTAAAGGTGAGCTGACAAGGTGAGCTAATAGGTGAGCTCCCACGTGAGTTGGTAAGGTGAGCTATCAGGTGAGCTCACATGTGATTTTTCAAGTGAGCTACTTGACGAGCTCCCGAGCAAGCTCAAGTCGAGCTACTCGGTGAGCTCTTAGGAAAGCTTAAGGTGAGCTGGCAAGGTGAGCTGTCAGGAGAGCTCCTAGGAAAGTTTTCAGGCAACCTCAAGTCGAGCTGTTCGATGAAATCTTGGGCAAGCTACTTGTTGAGATCTTAGGTGAGCTACTTGGTGAGCTCCAAGGTGAGCTCAAAGCTAAGCTTGTTGGTAATCTCATAGGTGAGATTACATGAGAGCCACCAGATGAGCCGTAAGTCAAGTTGATAGGCAAGCTCCCATGCGAGTTGGCAAGGTGAATGTAAGGCAAGCTCATATGCACATTTTCGGGTGAGTTGCTTGATGAGCTCTGGGTGAGTTCAAGTTGAGATGGTAAGGTGAGCTCAAGTTGAGTTGGCAAGGTGAGCCGTCAGTGAGCTCCCATGCAAGTTACTCAATGAGCTCTAAGGTGAGCTCAAACTAGAGCTGATCGGTGAGCTCCCGGAAGAGCTCCCGGTGAGCTATTTGGTGAGTTGTTTGATAAGCTCCTAGGTGAGCTACTAAGTGACTTCCAAGAAAGCTACTCGGGTGTCTCACGGGTAAGGTCCCAGGTGGGCTGCTCATTGAGCTCACAATTCTTGTCAAGTCAACCTACTCGGTGAGCTACTCAATGAGCTCCCGAAGAGAGCTGGGGAGCTCCCGGGTGATCTCCCGGGTGAGCTACTATGTGAGCTACTCGATGAACTTCGAGGTGAGCTACGAGATGAGCTCAAGGGTGAGTTGGTAAGGTGAGCTCCTCGGCGAGCTCAAGGTGATTTGGAAATGTGAGCTAATAGGAAAGCTCCCACATGAGTTGGCAAGGTGAGTGTCGTGCAAGATCACATGTGAGTTTTGAGTGATCTTCTTGATGAGCTACCAAGTGAGCTCAATTGAGCTGCTTGGAAAGCTCTTTGGTGAGCTCAAGGTGAACTGACAAGGTGGGCTATCGGGTGATCTGCTAGGAAAGTTTTCAAGCAAGATCAAGTCAAGATGCTCAACGAGCTCCTAGGCGAGTTGCTTTCCAAGCTCCCAAATGAAGCTCTTAGGTGAGCTACTCGATGAGCTCCAAGGTGAGCTTGTCGGTAATCTCATAAGTGAGCTTACATGAGAGCTACCAAATGAGCTCAAGGTGATTTGGCAAGGTGAGTTCAAGGAAAGTTACTAAGGCAAGCTCAAGGTGAGTTAGCAAGGTGAGCTATCAGCGAGCTCTAGCCAAGTTCCAAGGTGAGTTACTTGATGATCTCCTAGGTGAGATCAACTTGAGCTGATCGGTAAGCTCCTAGAAGAGATCCTAGGTGAGCTACTTGGTGATCTCTTTAAGAACCTCCCAAGCGAGCTACTTGGTGAGCTCCCGTGAGGTCCTCGAGAAAATGCTTAGGCGAGCTCACAAGTGAGCTTACATACGAGCTCAAGTTAACCTACTCAATGATTTACTCGGTGAGATCCCGGGTGAGCTATTAGGTGAGCTCTAAGGGAGGTACTTGGTGAGCTACTCGATGAACTCTGAGGTGAGCTACCAAACGATCTCAAGATGAGTTGGCATTATGAGCTCAAGGTGAGTTGGCAGGGTGAGCTCAAGGTGAGTTATCAAGGTGAGTGTCGGACGAACTCCTAGGTGAGCTCCCAAGTGATCTGCAAGGTGAGATTCTGGCGAGGTCCTTGGTGAGCTACTCGATGAGATAAAAGTGAGCTCACGGTGAGCTCAAGTTAACCTACTTAGCGAGCTGCTCGGTGAGCTCCCATGTAAGCTACTTGGTGAGCTGCTCGATGAACTCCGAGGTGAGCTACCAGATGAGATCAAGGCAAGTTTGCAAGGTCAACTCTTTAGTGAGCTCAAGGTGAGTTGGCAAGGAAAGCTTGTAAGGTGAGTTGGAAAAGTTAGCTACCAGGTGAGCTCCCATGCATGTTTTTGGGTGATCTGCAGTGAGCTTCGAGCGAGCACAAGTCGAGCTATTCGGTGAGTTGGAAAGGAAAACTTTCAGGAAAAATTCCAAGCAAGTTTCTTGGAAAGCTAAAGTTGAGCAACTCTACGAGTTCTGGGTGAATTACTTGCCCGACTCTAGTCAAGGTCTTAGGTAAGCTACTCGGTGAGCTCCCGGGTGAGCTTGTCGGCAATCTCTAAGGTGAGCTTACATGCGAGAGCTACCGATAATCTCAAGGTGAGTTGCCAAAGTGAGCTCAAGGCAAGTTGGCAAGGTGAGTTATCGTGTGAGCTCCCGGAGTAAGTTCTCGGGTGAGTTACTCGACGAGCCCCGGGGAATCTCAAATTTATTTGATTGGCAAAGTCCCATAAAAGGTCCACGGTGAGCTACTCGGTGAGCTCATGAGCAAGCTCAAGTCAACCTACTAGAAGAGTTACTTGGTGAGCTCCTAGGCAAGCTATAAGGTGAGCTCCCAAGTGAGCTATTAGAAAAGCTCCCGGGTGAGCTACTTGGTGAGCTGCTCGACAATCTCCGAGGTTAGCTACCATACAAGCTCAAGATGAAATGGAAGGGTGAGCTCTAAGTGAGCTCAAGATGAGTGATAGGTGAGCTCCCATGCGAGTTGGCAAGGTGAGATGTTAGGAAAGCTCCCATGTGAGTTTATGGGTGAGATCAAAGTGAGTTGGAAAGGTGAGTCATCGGAGCTAGCTCCCGAGTGAGTTTCGGGAAATCTCAAATCAAGCTACTCGATGAGCTCTTAGGCAAGCTACTTGCCAAGCTCTAGTTGAGCTCTAGGTGAGCTGCTTAATGAGCTCCTAGGTGAGGTCAAAGATGAGCTTGGTGGAAATCTCTTAGGTGAGCTTACATGTGAGCTACTAGATGAGCTCAATGTGAGTTCACAAGGTGAGCTTAAGGTGAGTTGGAAAGGAGAGATGTCGGATGAGCTCCCGAGGTGAGTTAATTTTGAGCTCCCGGTGAGCTCAACTCGAGCTGATCGAGTGAGCTCTCAAATGAGATCCTAGTTGAGTTACTTGGTGATCTACTTGGTGAGCTATTTGGCAAGCTCTAGGTGAGCTCCCAAGTGAGCTACTTGGTGAACTCCCGGGTGAGTTTTTGGTCAAGCTCAAGGTGATTTGGCAAGGTGAGCTCAAGGAGAGTTCAAAGGCAAGCTCAAGGTGAGTTGGAAAGGTGAGATATGAAGTGAGCTCCCAAGTGAGTTCCCAGGTGAGTTACTAAATGATCTCCCAAACAAGCTCAACTCGAGATTTTTGGCAAGTTGTTCATTGAGCTCCCAAGTGAGCTACTTGGTGAGCTATTCGGTGAGCTCCCGAGGTGAGCTTCCAAGTGAGCTACTTGGTAAGCTCCCCGGGAGGTCTCGGTGAGCTCACAACCGATCTTAAACTTGAGCTCAAGCCAACCTACTCGGTGAGTACCTCGGTGAGATCGAAGGTGAGTTGTTAGGTGAGCTCCCATGCGAACTACTTGGTGACTTGCTTGACAAACTCGAGGCGAGATACAAGATGAGCTCAAGGTGAGTTGGTAAGGTGAGCTCCTCGGTGAGCTCAAGGTGAGCTAGTAAGTCAAGTTAATAGGAAAGCTCCAATGCGAGTTGGTAAGGCGAGTTCTCGAGCAAGCTCCTATGCATGTTTTCGTGAGTTACTTGACTTGAGCTCCCGGGTGAGTTCAAATTGAGCTGGTAAGGTGAGCTCAAGTTGAGTTGGCAAGGTGAGCTATCGGGTGAGTTCCAACATGAGTTACTCGATGAGATCCCGAGTGAGCTCGGCTAGAGCTTATCTGTGAGCTCCCGGAAGAGCTCCCAAGTGAGCTACTTGGTGAGCTATTTAACAAGCTCCTAGGTGAGCTAATAAGCAACCTTCAAGTGAGCTACTCGGTGAGCTCCCGGGAAAACTCCCGGTGAGCTACTCGGTGGGCTCATAATCCTTCTCAAGTCAATGTACTCAATGAGCTGCTCAAAGAGCTCCCGGAAGAGCTATTAGGTGAGCTCCCGGTGAGCTACTCCATGAACTTCGAGACAAGCTACCAAGCGAGCTTATGGTGAGTTGGTAAGGTGAGCTCCTCGGTGAGCTCAAGGTGAGTTAATAGGTGAGTGTCAGGTAAGCTTGCATGTGAGTTTTTCATTGAGATTTTTGACAAGCTACCAAGTGAGCTCAAGTTGAGCTACTTAGAAAGCTCTTAGGTGAGCTCAAGGTGAGTTGGCAAGGTGAGTTGTCACGTGAGCTCCCAAGAAAATTTTGAGCAAGCTCAAGTCAAGATGCTCAACAAGCTCCTAGGCAAAGTTGCAGTTTTACGAGCTCCCGGTCGAGCTCCTAGGTTAGCTACTCGGTGAGCTCCAAGGTGAGCTTGTTGATAATCTCATAGGTGAGCTTACATGAGAGCTACCGAGATGAGCTCAAGGTGATTTGGCAAGGTGAGCTTAAGGTGAGTTGCCAAGGCAAGCTTAAGGTGAGTTACCAAGGCAAGCTTAAGGTGAGTTGGTAAGGTGAGCTATCGAGTGAGCTCCCAAGTGAGTTCCCAGTGAGTTACTCGATGAGCTACTTGGTGAGTTGTTCGAAAGCTCCCAAGCGAGCTACTTGGTGAGCTCCTGGTGAGGTCCTTAGTGAGCTGCTCGGCGAGCTTACATGTGAGCTCAAGTTAACCTACATGGTGATTTACTCGGTGAGATCCTAGGTGAGCTATTAGGTGAGCTCTAAGGGGAGTACTTTGAGGTGAGCTACAACATGAGCTCAAGGTGAGTTGGCATTACAAGCTCAAGGTGATTTGGCTAGGTGAGCTCAAGGTGAGTTATCAATGTGATATCCTAGGTGAGTTCTCGGGTGATCTCATGGGTGAGCTTCTAGGCGAGGTCCCCAGTGAACTACTCAATGAGCTCAAAAGTGACCTCACGGTGAGCTCAAGTTAACCTACTTATCGAGCTACTCGGTGAGCTCCCGGAAAGCTTCTTGGTGAGCTACTCGATGAACTCCAAGGTGAGATACTAGATGAGATCAAGAAAATATTACAAGGTCAGCTCCTTAGTGAGCTCAAGGTGAGTTGGCAAGGTGAGCTGGCAAGGCGAGTTGGAAAAGTGAGCTACCATGTGAGCTCTTATGCATGTTTTTGGGTGAGTTACTTGATGAGCTTTTGAACGAGCACAAGTCAAGCTGCTAAGTGAGTTGGAAAGGAGAGCTTTCAGGGAAAACTCCCAAGTAAGTTTCTTGGAAAGCTTAAGTTGAGCAACTCTACAAGCTCCTGGGTGAGCGCTTGCCTAGCTCTAGTGAGCTCCTAGGTAAGCTACTCGGTGAGCTCTTAGGTGAGCTTGTCGGTAATATCCGAGGTGAGCTTACATGTGAGCTACAGGATGAGCTCAAGGTGAGTTTTTAATGTGAGCTCAAGCTCGAGTTAGAAAGGTGAGATATCGGTTGAGATCCCGGTGAGTTATCGGGTGAGTTACTCGGCGAGCTCCAAGGCAAGCTCAAATCGAGCTAATTGACAAGGTCCCATAAAGGTCCACAGTGAGCTACTCAGTGAGCTCACAAGTGAGCTCAAGTCAACCTACTAGATGAGTTACTTGGTGAGCTCCCGGGCTAGCTATTAGGTGAGCTCCCAAGTGAGTGTTAGGAGAGCTCCCGGGTGAGCTACTTGGTGAGATGCTTGACAAACTCGAGGTGAGCTACCATACGAGCTCAAGGTGAATTGGTAAGGTGAGCTCTGAGTGAGATCAAGATGAGTTGATAGGTGAGCTAGCTAGGGGATCTATTAGGTGAGCTCCCATATGAGTTTTGGGTGAGCTCAAGGTGAGTTGGTAAGGTGATATGTCAGGGCTAGCTCCCGGTGAGTTTCTAGGCAAGCTCAAATTGAGATACTCAACAAGCTCCCATGGGTGAGCTACTTCTGAGCTCCCAACCAGAGCTCCTAGGTGAGCTGCTTAGTTAGCTCCTCGGTGAGGTCAAAGGTGAGCTTGGTGGCAATCTCTTAGGTGAGCTTACATGTGAGCAACTAGATGAGCTCAAGGCAAGTTGGCATAGCAAGTGAAGGTGAGTTGGCAAGGCGATCGCAAGGTGAGTTAGCAAGGCGCTATCAGGTGAGCTCCTAGGTGAGTTCCCATGTGAGTTACTCAACATGGTCCCGGTGAGCTCAACTCAAGCTGATCACAAGATCCTAGAAGATCTCCTAGTCGATCTACTTGGTGAGTTATTGGTGAGCTCCCGGTGAGCTACAAGGTGAGCTCCCAAGTGAGCTGAAGGTGAGCTCCTAGGCGAGCTACAACGTAAGATCCCATGTGAGCTATAAGGTGAGCTTCTAAGTGAGGTCCCCAATGATATTCTTGATGAGCTCACAAGCGAGATCATAGGTGAGGTCCCTAGTGATATTCTCAATGAGATCAAGTCAACCTACTAAGCTAGCTACTCGGTGAGCTCCCAAGTGAGGTGTTAGGCAAGCTCCTAGGTGAGCTAGTTGGTGAGCTAGTCGATAAAATTTGAGGTGAGATACCAAGTGAGATTAAGGTGAGTTTGTAAGGTCAACTCCTCATTGAGCTCAAAGTGTGTTGGCAAGGTGATCTAGAAAAGTGAGCTACAGGCAAGCTCCCATGCATGTTTTCGGTGAACTTCTTGATGAGCTCTTGAGTGAGCTCAAGTTAAGCTACTCAAATGAGCTCTTAGGTGAGCCCAAGGTGAGCTGGTAAAGTGAGCTATCAGGAGAGTTCCCAGTGAGTTACTCGATGAGCTCCCGTGGTTATCTCAACTCGAGCTGATCGGTGAGCTCCTAGAAGAGCTCCCAAGCGAGCTACTTGGCAAGCTATTCAGTGAGCTCCCAGACAAGCTCCAAAGTGAGCTACTTAGCGAGCTCCCAGTGAGGTCCTTAGTGAGCTACTCGGCGAGAACAAATGTGAGCTCAAGTCAACATACTAAGTGAGATGCTCATTGACCTCCCAGATGAGTTGTTAGGTGAGCTCCCATTTGAGTGTTAGGTGAGCTCCCATACGAGCTACTTGGTGAGCTACTCAATGAAATTCAAGGTGAGCTACCAAACAAGCTCAAGGTGAGTTAGCAAGGTTAGCTAATCGGAGAGCTCCCGTGAAGAGCTCCCGTGGCGAGTTACTTAGGTGAGCTCCCATGTAAGGTCCCTAGTGAGCTCACAAGCTAGCTCAGGTCAACCTACTCGGTGAGCTCTAAGGTGAGTGATTAGGTGTGCTACTTGATGAGATTCGAGGTGAGCTACTAGACGAGCTCATGGTGAGTAGGTAAGTTGAGCTCCAAGTGAGCTCAAGGTGAGCTAGCAAGGTGAGTTGATAGGAAGATCCCATGTGAGTTAGTAAGGTAATCTATTAGGCGAGCTCCCATGTGAGTTTTTGGTTGAGCTTATAGATGAGCTCCCGAGGTGAGCTCAAGTTGAGCTACTTAGCAAGCTCTTGGGTGAACTCTAGGGGAACTGGTAATGTGAGAAACTAGGTGAGTTTCCGGGAAAACTCTAGTTGAGCCGCTCGATCAGCCTCAAGGTGAGCTACTTGAGCTCCCAGTCAAGCTCATAGGTGAGGTACTTGGTGAGCTCCCGGTAGCTCAAAGGTGAGCTACTTGGCGAGCTGTTTGGCAAGCTCCTAGTCAAGCTACTAGGAGAGATCATAGCGAGCTACTTGGCGAGCTCCCAGTGAGGTCCCAGGTGAGCTAATCTTCAAGCTCACAAGTGAGCTCAATTCAACCTAGTCGGTGAGCTCCCAAGAGAGATATTCAGTGATCTCCTAGGAGAGTTACTTGACGAGCTCCATGGCGAGCTCAACTCGAGCTAATCGGTGAGCTCTAAGAAGAGCTCCTGAAGAGCTACTTGGTAAGCTATAGGAAAGCTCCTAGGTGAGCTACTAGGTGAGCTCCCATACAAGCTACTTGGTGAGCTCCCGGTGAGGTACCTAGTGAGCTACTCGGCATGCTTATAAGTGAGCTTAAAGTCAACTTGTGGGGTGAGCTGCTTGGTGAGCTCCTAGGAGAGCTATTAGGTGAGCTCCAGGAGAGGTCATAGGTGAGCTCCTAGGTGTGCTACTTGGTGAGCTACTCGATGAACTACGAGGTGAGCTACCAGATGAGCTCAAGGTGAGTTGGAAAGGTGAGCTCCTCAGTGAGCTCAAGGTGAGCTAATAAGGAGAGCTAATAGCTGAGCTCCCACGCGAGTTGGAGAGGTGAGCTATCGGGGGAGATCACACAAGAGTTTTGAGTGAGCAACCTTGAAGAGCTCATGAGTGAGCTCAAGTCGAGATGCTTGGTGAGCTCTAAGGTCAAGCTCAAGGTGAGCTTGTAAGGTAAGCTACTTAAGCGAGCTTAGGAGAGCTCTAAGAAAGTTTTGGGTGAAGCTCAAGTCAAGCTACTTGAGCGAGATCTAGAGCAAACTACTTGCCAAGGTAAGCTCCTAAGCCCTAGTGAGCTACTTGGTGAGCTCCAAGGTGAGCTCAAAGTGAGCTACTTGTTGGTAATCTCCAAAGTAGGTGAGCTTAGATGAGAGCTACCAGTGAGCTCAAGGTGATTTGGCAAGCTCGAAGCCAAGGCATGTTGCCAAGGAAATCTCAAGGTGAGCTGGCCCAGGTGAGATGTCGAAGTGAGCTCCTAGGTGAGTTAACTCTTTCGAATGAGCTCCTAGAAAGCTCAACTAAAGCTATTAGGTGAGCTGTTAGTGAGCCCTAGGTGAGCTACTGGTGAAGCAGGTCTCGGTGAGCTCAAGGTGAGCTCCCAAGCAAGTTTCGGTGAGCTCAACTGAGTCCTCCCAGTGAGCTCCTGGACTCGGCAATGAGCTCCTAGAGAGTCAATTAGGTGAGCTCATCTGAGCCAATCTGAGGTGAGCTTACAAGTGAGTAACTACCAAATGAGCTCAAGGCGAGTTGGATGAGCTGCAAGCTTAATGTGAGTTGGGCAAGGTGAACCCATGAGTGAGTTGGTAAGGTGAGTTATCGGGTGAGCTCCATGTGAGTTTTTGGGTGAGCTACTTTGCGAGCTCAAGGTGAGCTTCGGCAAGTTGTGAGCTCCTGTGCAAGTTTTCATGCAAGCTCAAGTCAGCTACTCAATGAGCTCCTATTGAGCTCACTAGGCCGAGCTCCTAGCTCGAGCTTCTCAATGAGCTCTTAAGTTGAGCTTAAAGGTGATCTTTTGTAATGTCCGAGAGTGAGCTCAGGTGAGCTTATATGAGCTCACCAGTGAGCTCAAGTGAGTTGGAAGGCAAGCTATCAGTGAGGTGAGCTCCGAGGTGAGTTCCTGGGGTGAGTTACTCGACAAGATCTCAGGGTGAGCTCAACTCAACTGATCCAATTAGCTCCTAAAGAGCTCCTAGGTGAGCTACTTAGCGAGATGTTCAGCTCCAAGGTGAGATTCTAGGTGAGTTGTTATGTGAAACTCCCAAATGAGCTACTTGCGAGCTACTCACAAGGTGAGCTCAAGTCAGTCACTTTAGTTGGTGAGCTCCTGTGTGAGCTACTTGGTGAGATACTCAAGTTGAAACTCCAAGGTGAGCTACTGAGGTGAGACCAGATGAGCTCAAGGTGAGTTGGCAAGGTGAGCTCCTTTGCAAGCTCAAGGCTGAGCTAACGTAAGTCAAGGTGAGCTCCCATGTGAGTCTCAAGTGAAGCTCCCATGGTGAGTTTCTAGGTGAGAAACTCTTGACAGAACTCGGGTGAGCTCATGGCGGGCTTTTCAAGGTGAGCTTTCTTGGAGCGAGTCATGAGCTCCGAGGTGTTTTAAAGAGAGCTCAAGTACTGAGCTCCCAAGGTGAGCTCCTAGGCGCCGAGTTACTCGATGAGCTCCCTGGAGAGCTTAAAGGTGAGATTATCGGCAATCTCTGAGGTGATCTTACATGCAAGCTACTGATGAGCTCAAGGCAGGTGGAAAGGAAAGGTCAAGGTTAGTAAATAAGGTGAGCTCAAGGTGAGTTGGCAAAGGTGAGCTATCAAGTGAGTTCCTAGGTGAGTTCCTAGTGAGTTACTCAACAAGCTCTCCACATGAGCTCAACTTGAACTAATCGGTGAGCTCCTAAGAGGTTCCTAGTGAGCTACTTCATGAGTTTGCTCAACTAGCTCCCAGGTGAGCTCCCAAGTGAGCTTCTAGCACTATAAGTGAGCTCCCAGTGAAGGTCCCCAGGTGAAGCTTTGGTGAGCTCACAAGTGAGCTTCAAGTCAACCTACTCTGAAATTATCAATGAGCTCAAAAGTGAGTCTTAGGTGAGCTCCTAGGTGAGCTACGATAGGTGAGCTCTAAAGGGAGCTACTTAAGAGCTGCTTGAGCAAAGTTTTCCTAGGTGAGCTATAAGACAAGATAAGGTGAGTTAGTAAGGTGAGTTAAGATGAGCTAAAGGTGAGCTCCCCGATGCAAGGTTCATAAGGTGAGCTCCAATGTGAGTTCTTGAAGAGCTTACTTGATGAGCTCCCGTGGTGAGCTCAATTCAGCTTACTCAAGCTGAGCTCCTAGGTGAGCTCAAGGTGAGTTGGTGAAGGTGAGCTATCGAGGTGAGCTCTTGGGTAAGGTGATTTTAAGCTCCCAGCTCTCAGTGAGCTCCTAGGTGAGTTTCTGGTGAGCTCCCAGATGAGCTCAAAGGTGAGCTTTTCAGTAATCTTTGAGGTGAGCTTACATACGAGCTACCGATGAGCTCAAGGCGTGAGATTGACAAGGAGATTAAGGTGAGTCTGGCAAGGTGAACTCAAGGTGAGTTGGTAAGGTGAGCTATCGTGTGAGCTCCTGTTGAGTTCCCAAGTGAGTTACTTGATGAGCTCCTAGGTGAGCTTAACTCAAGTAAGTCTGATAGCTTAGCTCCCAAGTGGCTCCTAGGGTGAGCTACTTGGTGAGCTGAATTCATGAGCTCCCAAGTGAGCTAGTGGTGAGCTACTGCGAGCTCTAGTGAGGTCTTCGGTGAGCTCTTAGTGAGCTCACATGCAGCAAGCTCAAGCCAACCTACTGTGGTGAGCTACTTGGTGAGCTACTCAGGCGAGCTCAAGGAGTCGCTAGTGAAGCTCCTTATGAGCTACTTGGCAGCTTACTTAATGAACTCTGATGTGAGCTACTTGAGATGAGCTCAAGGTGAGTCAGTCGAGAGCAAGGTGAGATCCTCAGTGAGCTTAAGGTGAGCTAGAAGGTGAGCTCGATAGGTGAGCTCCCATGTGAGTTGGAGCCAAGGTGAGCTCACGTGAGCTCCCATGTAAGTTTTTAGGTGAGATACTTGATGAGCTCCATGGGTAGCTCAAGTCGAGCTACTCGGCATGAGCTCCTGGTTGAAGCTCAAGGTGAGCTACTGAGGTGAGCTGTCAGTGAGATCCTAGGTGAGTTTTTTGCAAGCTCAAGTCGAGTACTTGATGAGTTCCTCAGGTGAGCTACTTGTGAGCTCCCGAGCCGAGCTCCTAGGTGAGCTACTTAGTGAGCTCCCAAGTGAGCTCAAAGGTGAGCTCATCAGTGATCTCCGAGGTGAGCTTACATGAAGCTACTAGATGAGCTCAAGGTGAGTTGGCAAGAAGCATGAGCTCAAAGGTGAGCTCAGCAAGGAGAATTAGAAGGTGAGCTATCAAGTGAGTCTCCTCCAGTGAGTGAACTCCCATGAGCTCTAGGTGAGCTCCCATCGAGCTACTTCCGAGCTCCCGGGTGAGCTACTTGGTGAGCTATTTGGTGAGCTCTCAGGTGAGCTCCCATGCGAGGTCCTCGTAGGTGAGCTACTTAGTGAAGCTCACAGAGTGATCTCAAGTTAACCTTCTTAGTTAGCTACTTAGGTGAGCTCCTAGTTTAGCTATTAGGTGAGCTCCCAGTGAGCTACCAAGTAAGCTCGATTAGCTCTAAGGTGAGCTATTAAGATGAGCTCCTGCTGAGTTTCAAGGTGAGCTCAGCTAAGGCTACTCAGAAATCTCAAAGTGAACTACTGGACTTAGGTGAGATGGCAAGCTCCAAGTCAAGGAGATCCTAGTGAGTTACCAAGGGACTACAAGTGAGCTCAAGTCAACCTACTAGGTGAGTTCCTCGGTGAGCTGGCTAGGTGAGCTCCTAGGTGAGCTACTTAGGTGAGCTTTCTGCTCTTGAACTCAAGTGAGTTACTTGATGAGCTCTTTGAGTTCAAAGGTGAACTCAAGGTGAGCTCAACGTGAGTGGCAAGCTCCCATGTGAGTAGTTGAGTGAGGCAAGGTGAGTTAGGTGAGCTCCATGTTGAGTTTTGAGAGCTTACTCTAGCGAGCTCCCGCCAAGCTCAAAGGTGAAGCTACTCTACGAGCTCCTCGGGTGAGAGTTCTTATTGATGAGCTACTTTATGAGTTATCTACGGTGAGCTCCTAGGTGAGCTTCGTGAGTCCCAAAGCGAGCTCAAAAGTGAGCTTGGTGAGCAATATCTCGAGTGAGCTCTGTGAAGTTACTACTTGCGCACTAGCTCAGAATCGAGCTCAAGGTGAGCTTAGATTAGGAGCTTCCTAAGTGACTGAGAGCTCATAGTCGAGCTTCGAGGCTAAGGTGAGCTCCTTGAGAGTTCCTCCCTTTAGTGAGATCTTGAGAATCCTCGATGAGATACTTGGGTGAAATTCTAAGGTGAGTTCCCTCGATGAGCTCTCGAAGTGAGCTCAGCTCAAGCTCAAGGTGAGCTCTTGAGCTCCTAAAGATGAGTGAGCTACTTGGTGAGCTATTCCAAGTTCCTATGAGCTACTTAGTGAGCTCCCAATAAATCAAGTAGGCTCCCCACGTGAGCTGGCTATGGTGAGCTCCATATCGGTGAGAGCTCTATGACAAGTGAGCTCGAAGTGAGTTGTGAACCTACTCAATGTGAGCTACTTCAAATGAACTCCTAGGTGAGCTAAATTAGGTGAAGCTCCTATGGTGAGATACTTTGTGAGCTACTTGATGAACTCCAAGAGGTGAGCTACCAGATGAGCTCAAGGTGAGTTACAAGGTGAGCTCCTCGGTGAGCTCTCAAGGTGAACTAAGCTGAGCTCATAGGTGAGCTCCCATGAAAGTTTGGTGAGCTCCCCATGTGAGCTCACTCAGCTGAGCTCGGTGACTCATGTAGTTTTTGTGAGTCAATATGCTTGAAACTCGATGGTGAGCTCACAGGTGAGCTCCCAGGTGAGTTGTTTGAGGTGAAAGCTCAAGCTGAGTTAGTGAGCTCCCGGGTGAGCTCTTCAAGGTGAGCTCTGGGTGAGCTCAAGTCGAGCTTCTCAGGCAAAAGCTCTCAAGGTGAGCCACTTGGTGAGCTCCCATGTGAGTTCAAAGGTGAGCTATCCTAGTGAGCTCCCGAGGTGAGATTACATGAGCTCGAGTACTCCATGAGCTCCCAGGTGAGTTCAAGGTGAGCTCATAGGATGAGCTAGGTGCAGGTCCTAAGGTGAAGCTAAGGTGAGCTCATAAGATGAGCTCCCAAGAGAGCTCCCGAGCTAAGTGAGTTACTCGATGAGCTCAGTGAGCTCAACTAGAGCTGATTAGTGAGCTCCCAGAAGAGCTCAACTGTGAGCTCTAAGTAGGTAAGCTCTGTAAGAGCTCCCAGCTCAGTGAGCTTTAGCGTGAGCTACTTGACGAGCTCCAGTGAGCTCCAAGCGTGAGCTTAAGACAAGCTCCTAGGTGAGTTTAAGGCAAGCTCCCAAGTGAGCTCAATCAGCTCAGGTAAGCTGAGCTTGTTTTCTCAAGTGAGCTCTTGAGTCAAGTGAGCTCCTAGGTGAGCTCCAGGTGAGCTTACAAGTGAGCTCCTTGGGTGAGCTACTTGAGTGAGCAATATTTGAGGTGAGCTTACATGTGAGCTAGTGAGCTCCCAGTCAAGGTGAGTTGGCAAGGTGAGCTCACTTCTCAAGTGAGCTCAAGTCAGCTCTGCAAGTGAGCTCTGGTGAGCTCAAAAGTGAGATAACAGGTGAGCTCCTAGGTGAGCTATTAGTGAGCTCCTAAAGTGAGCTTACTTGCTTGAGCTACTCGATGAACTCTCAGGTGAGATGAGTGAGAAAAAGAGCTCAAGGTGAGTTAGCTAAGGTGAGCTTAAGATGAGCTCAGGTGAGCTCCCATGAAGTTGTAAGGTGAAATCCAATGTGAGTTCTCAAGCAAGCTACTTGATGAGCTCCCAGTGAGCTCTGAGGTGAGCTACTCAAGGTGAGCTCCCGGTGAGCTCAAGGTGAGCTGGTAAGGTGAGTTGTCAAGTGAGCTCCTAGGTGAGCTGACTTTGAGCTCCCATCCTCGAGCTCCCAAGGTGAGTGGCTCAGCCTTGAGCTCAAGGTGAGTTCTCGGTGAGGCTCAAGGTGAAAGCTTTGTGAGCTCCCAAGCAGCTCGTTTGGATCCGAGCTGAATTAGTGAAGCTACCAGGTGAGCTGAGCTCAAGGTGAGCTACAAGAAGAGAGTCTCCATGGTGAGCTCAAGTGAAGTCGGTGAGCTCAAAGTGATTTACACGTGAGCTGATCAAGTGAGCTCTCGCTCCCATGTGAGTTTTCGCTGGGTGAGGTAATTTGAGCTCAAGGTGAGCTACAAGGTGAGCTCCCAGTGTGTTTTCTGCAAGTGAGTCCTGCAGTGAGCTCAATGAGCCTGAGCTCAAGGTTGAGCTGAGCCTGTGAGCTCCTAGGTGAGATTCTCAAGGTGAGCTTAGGTGAGCTCCAAGGTGAAGGTCCCAAGTGAGCTCCCTCAGGTGATGAGCTCAAGTATAGTTACTCCAGGTGAGCTCCCCAGTGAGCTAAAGGTGAGCTCCCAAGTGAGCTATCAAGTGAGCTCCTTGGGTGAGCTCCTAGGTGAGTGAAGTTAAGCTCTCGATGAGCTCTTAGGTGAGCTCAAGGTGAGCTGCTGAAGGTGAGCTCCCTGGTGAGCTCCTGGTGAAGCTCTCAGAGTGAGCTACTTGATGAACTCCTGTGAGCTCTACAGGTGAGCTCCCCCAAGCCCTAAGGTGAGCTACTTGGTGAGCTCCTAGTGAGCCCTTATGAGCAAGCTCAAGGTGAGCTGGCAAGGTGAGCTTCAAGGTGAGCTCTCAAGTGAGTTCCAGTGAGTTACTTGATAGTTCGAGATCAAGGCAAGCTCAACTTGAGCTTATCAGTGAGCTTCTCAAGGCTCCTAAGCTGAGCTACTTGTGAGAGCTATTTAGTGAGCTCCTAGGTGAGCTACTAGGTGATCTCCCAGAGAGCTACTTTGTGAGCTCCAAGGTGGGACCCAGAGTGAGCTGCTTTAGTGAGCTTAGAAGTGAGCTCAAGTCAGCAATCTCGGTGAAAGCTCTCGGTGAGCTCCCGGTGAGTTCTGTTAGGTGAGCTCCTAGGTGAGCTGTTACGTGAGCTACTCGATGAACTCTTAGGTGAGCTACAAAAATCTCAAGTCGAGATGGAAAGGTGAGATCCTCAATGAGCTAAAGGTGAGTTTGTAAGGTGAGCTCTCAGAGAGATGGCAGGTAAGGTGTCAGAGAAGCTCCCATGTGAGTTTTGGGTTAGCTTTGCTTGATGAGCTCCTGGGCAAGCTCAAGTCAAGGTGCTTGGAAAGTTCCGGTGAGCTCAAGGTGAGCTCCTGTGAGTTTGGGTAAGCTCAAGTTAAGCTACTCAATGAGCTCCTAGGTGAGCTACGTGTTGAGCTCTCAACCGAGCTCCTAGGTGAGCTTAAATACAAGCTCCCGAGAGTGAGCTCAACTTGATGAGCGATTAGTGAGCTCCCGAGAGCTCTCAACTCAAGCTGATCGGTGAGCTCAAAGAAGAGCTCCCAGGGAGCTACTTGGTAGGTGAGCATTCGAGTGAGCTCCCAAGTGAGCTCCTGAGCAAGTGAGCTAGCTTGGTGAGCTCTACTCAATTAGCTACTCAATGAGCTCCCAAGTGAGATATTAGGTGAGTTCCAAGGAGAGTTACTTGGTGAGATGCTCGATAAAATCTAAGGTGAGCTACCAAACAAGCTCAAGGTGAGTTGGCAAGGTGAGCTCCTTAGTGAGCTTAAGGTGGGATGGTAAAGTGAGATCTCATGTGAGTTTTTAGGTGAGCTACTTGACAAGCTCCTAGAAGAACTGTGAGGTCCCACATGAGTTACTCGATGAGCTCCTAGGTAAGCTCAACTTGAGCTACTTGGTGAGCTAATTAGTAAGCTCCCATGTGAGCTGCAGGTGAGCTCCTAAGCGAGCTACTTGCCGAGCTCCCAGTGTGAGGTCCCGAGCCAGCTTCTTGGTGAGCTCAAAAGTGAGATCAAGTCATCTTACTTGACAAGCTAGTTGGTGTGCTCTCAGGTGAGGTGATAGGTGAGCTCCCAGATGAGTTGTTAGGTGAGCTCCCAGGTGAGTTGTTAGGCAAGTTGTTTGATGAACTCCAAGTGAGATACTTGACGAAGCTCAAGGTGAGTTGGCAAGGTGAGCTCCTCAGTGAGCTCAAGGTGAGTTGAAAGGCAAGCTGATAGGCAAGGTCCCATGTAAGTTGTCAGGGTAAGCTATCAGGTGAGCTCCTATGTGAGTTTTTAGTGAAGCTACTTGACGAGCTATTAGGTGAGCTCCCAGGTGAGCTATCAGGTAAGCTCCCAGGTGAGTTTCTAGGGAAGCTCAAGTGAAGATGCTCAATAAGGTCCTGGTGAGCTGCTTGTCGAGCTCCCAGCTGAGCTCCTAGGTGAGTTACTCGATGAGCTCCCAGGTGAGCTCAAAGGTGAGCTTGTCAGAAATCTCTGAGTTAAGTTTGCAAGATGAGCTCAAGGTGAGTTGGCAAGGCGAGCTCAAGGTATATTTACAAGGTGAGATCAAGGAAAGTTGGTAAGGTGAGCTATAAAGCAAGCTCCTAGAAATTTGGCAAGATGAGTTCCTAGGTGAGTTACTTGATGAGCTCCCACGTGAGCTCAACTCGAGCTGATCGGTGAGCTCCTAGAAGAGTTCCTAGGTGAGCTACTTGGTGAGTTATTCAAGTGAGCTCCCGTGAGCTACTAGGTGAGCTTCCAAGTGAGCTACTTGGCAAGCTCCAAGATGAGGTTCTCCCTGTGAGTTATTTGGCAAGCTCACAAGTGAGCTCAATTCAACCTACTCAAGAAGCTTCTTGGTGAGCTCCTAAATGAGATGTTAGCCGAGCTTCTAGGTGAGCTCCCAGGTGAGCTACTTGGTGAACTACTTGATGAACTCTTAGGTGAGCTACCGAGAAAGCTCAAGGTGGGTTGGCAAGGTGAGCTCCTGAAGTGAGCTTAAGGTGAGCTGATAGGTTAGCTCCCATGTAAGTTGGTAAGGTGAGATCCTATGTGAGTTTTCAAGTGAGCTTCTTAATGACCTCCTCGGGAAGCTCAAGTCGAGATGCTCGGTGAGCTCCTTGGTGAGCTAAAGGAGAGTTGGTAAGGTGAGTTGTCAATTGAACTCCTAAGTGAGCTACTCAGTGACCTCCCATTCAATCTCAAAGGTGAGCTTGTCGGTAATGTCTGAGGTGAGATTACATGCAAGCTACAAAATGAGCTCAAGGAGAGTTGGCAAGGTGAGCTTAAGGTGAGTTGGAAAGGTGAACTCAAGGTTAGTTGGTAAGGTGAGTTGTCAGGAAAGCTCCTAGACGAGTTCCCAGGTGAGTTACTTAATGAGATCCTGAGTGAACTCAACTCAGAGCTAATTGGTGAGTACTAGAATAGCTCCCACACGAGCTACTTCTGAGCTCCCAGGTGAGCTCCCAAGTGAGCTACTTGGTGAGCTCGTAGGTGAGGTCCCCGATTAGCTACTTGGTGAGCTCATAAATGAGTTTAAGTCAACTTGCTCGATGAGCTACCAGATGAGCTGATAGGTGAGCTCCGAGGTGACTCCTGTTAGTTGAACTACCAGGTGAGCTACTTGGAAAGTTATTCGACGAACTCTGATGTGAGCTACCAGATGAGCTCAAGGCATGCTGGTAAAGTGAGCTCTTGAGTGAGCTCAAGTCGAGCTGATAGGGGAGCTCCCATCCGAGTTGGAAAGGTGAGATGTCAGGTGAGCTCCCATGTGAGTTTTTAGGTGAGCTGCTTGATGAGCTCTTGGGTGAGCTCAAGTCGAGCTACTCGGTGAGCTCTTAGTGAGCTCAAGGTGAGATGGCAAGGCAAGCTCCTAGGTGAGTTTCTGGGTAAGCTGAGTTTGAGATGCTCGATGAGTTCCTAGGTGAGTTACTTATCGAGCTCCAAGCCAAGATCCTAGGTGAGCTACTCGGTAAGCTCCTAGGTGAGCTCAAAGGTGAGCTTGTTAGTAATCTCTCAGGTGAGATTACATACAAGCTACCAGATGAGCTCAAGGTGAGTTCAGTTAGGTGAGCTCAAGGTGAGTTGTTAAGGTGAACTCAAGGTGAATTGGTAAGGTGAGTTGTCAGGTGAGCTCCTAGGTGAGTTTCCATGTGAGTTACTCGATGAGCTACCGGGTGATCTCAACTCGAAGCTGATTAGAGCTCCAAGAAGAGCTCCTAGGTGAGTTAGTTAGTGAGTTGTTCGGTGAGCTCCCAGTGAATTACTAGGTGAACTCCCTAGTGAGATACTTGGTGAGCTTCTAGGTGAGGTCCCCAGTGAGCTACTCTGTGAGCTCACAAGTGAGCTCAAGTTAACCTACTCGGTGAGTTGCTAGGTGAGCTCCCAGGTTAGCTATTAGGTGACCTACTTACCGATCTACTTGAAAAACTCATAGGTGAGCTACCGGATGCACTCAAGGTGAGTTGGCAAGGTGAGATCCTCAACGAGCTCAAGGTGAGCTGGAAAGTTGAGCTGATAGGTGATCTCCCATGTGAGTTGGAGGGGTGAGCTATCAAGTGAGCTCCCATTTGAGTTATCAGGTGAGCTTCTTGATGAGCTCCCAGGTAATCTCAAGCTGAGCTCCTGGGTGAGCTGCTTACCAAGTTCCTAGCCCAGCTCCTAGGTGACCTACTCCGTGAGCTCCCAAGTGAGTTCCCAAGTGAGTTACTTGACAAGCTCATGCAGAGCTTAACTCAAGCTGATCGGTGAGCTCCCAAAAGATCTCCCAAGCAAGCTACTTGGGAAGTTGTTCCACAAGTTCCAAGGTGAGTTACTAGGTGAGATCCAAAGCAATCTATGTGGCAAGCTCCCATGCAAAGTCCCAGGTGATCTACTCAGTGAGCTCACAAGTAAGCTCAAAAGTGAGGTCATGTCAACCTACTTGGAAAGCTACTCTATGAGCTCCCAGTGTGAGTTGTTAGGCGAGCTCCCAGGTGAGCTACTTGGCAAGAGCTACTCGATGAACTCGAGGTGAGCTACTAGACAAGCTCAAGGTGAGTTGGCAAGGTGAACTCCTCACCGAGCTCAAGGCTAGTGGACAAGGTGACCTTATAGGTTAGCTCCCATGTAAGTTTTTAGGCGAGATGGTTGATAAGCTCTGGATGAGCTCAAGTTGAGCTGCTCGGTGAGCTCCCGAGTGAGCTATCACGTGAGCTCCCAGGTGAGTTTTTAAGAAATCTCAATTCAAGCTACTCGATGAGCTCTGGATGAGCTACTTACCGAGATCCCGTGAGGTGAGCTCAAGGCGAGTTGGCAAGGTGAGCTCAAGAGGAGTTGGCAAGGTGAGCTCTACATGAGTTAGTAAGGTGAGCTCAGAGGTTAAGCAAGCTCCCAGGTGAAATACTCGATGAGCTCCCAAGTGAGCTCAACTCGAGCTGATCAGTGACCTCCTAGAAGAGCTCCTAGGTGAGCTACTTGGTGAGCTGTTTGTCAAGCTCCTAGGTGAGCTCCTACGTGAGTTACTTGGTGAGTTCCCGGTGAGGTCCCTAATGAGGTTCCCTACAAGCAAGCTCAAGTAAACCTACTCGGTGAACTTCTCAGTGAGCTCCCAAGTGAGCTGTTAGGAAAGATCCCAAGCAAGTTATTAGGTGAGATCCTAGGTGAGCTTTTAGGTGAGCTTCTTCAGGTGAGCTCCTTGGTGAGCTACTCGACGAACTCCAAGGTGACCTACCAAAGAGCTCAAGGTGAACTAGCAGGTGAGCTCCTTAGTGAGCTCAAGGCAAGCTACCAAGGCAAGATGATAGGTGAGATTCCATGCGAGTTAGCAAGGTGAGCTATTAGGTGAGCTCCCATGTGAGTTTTTAGGTGAGCTACTTGATGAGCTCTGGGTGAGCTCAAGTTGAGTTACTCGGTAAGCTCCTAGGTGAACTAGAGGCAAGCTACTTCCTAAGCTCTAGCCGATCTCCTAGGTGAGCCACTCGATGAGCTCACAAGTGAGCTCAAAGGTGAGATTGTCAGGAATATTTGAGGTGAGCTTACATGTGAGCTACCAGATGAGCTCAAGGTGAGTTGACAACACGTGATTTTAGGCAACCTACTTGGTGAGTTCCTAGGTGAGTTATTTAATGAGCTCCTAGGTAAGCTTAACTTGATCTGATCAGTGAGCTCCCAAAAGAGATTCCAAGCGAACTACTTCACGAGATATTTGGTGAGCTCCCAAGTGAGCTTCTAGGTAAGCTCCCAAGTGAGCTACTTGGTGAGATCCCAGGTGAGGTCCCCAGTGAGTTGCTCGGTGAGCTCAAAAGTGAGCTAATAAGCGAGATCAAGTAAACCTACTCGACGATCTACTCGATGATCTCCTAGGTGAGTTGTTAGGTGAGCTCCTAGGTGAGCTACATAGTGAGCTTCTTGAAAAACTCTGAGGTGAGATAACAGATGATCTCAAGGTGAGTTGGTAAGGTGAGCTCCTCAGTGAGCTTAAGGTGAGATGGCAAGGTGAGCTCCCATCCGATTTGATAAGGCAAGAAACCATGTGAGTTTTCACAGGAGCTGTTTAACAAGCTCCTAGGTGAGCTCAAAGTGAGTTACTCGGCAAGCTCCTGGGTAAGCTCAAGGCAAGCTAGCAAGGCAAGCTATCAGGTAAGCTCCTAGTGATTTTTTGAGAAAGCTTAAGTCGAGCTAGTCGATGAGCTCCTGGGTGAGCTGCTTGCCGAGCTCCAAGCCTAGCTCCTAGGTGAGCTCCTAGGTGAGCTCACAGGCGAGCTCAAAGGTGAGCCATTTGGCAAGGTGAGCTCAATGTGAGTTACTCGATGAGCTCCTGGGTGAACTCAACTTGAGCTACTCAAAAAATGCTGAGGTGATCTACCATCTAAGTTCAAGGTGAGTTGGTAAGGTGAGATCCTCACTAAGCTCAAGGTGAGCTGCAAGGCAAGCTGATAGGTGAGCTCCCATGTGAGTTGGCAAGGCAAGCTGTCAGGTGAGCTCCCATGTGAGTTTTGGGTGAGCTACTTGACGAGATCCCAGGTGAGCTCAAGTCAAGCTACTTGCCAAGCACCTTGGTGAGCTCAAGGTGAGATGTCAGGTGAGTTCCCAAGAGAGTTTCCTAGAAATCTCAAGTCAAGCTACTCAACAAGCTCCTAACAAGCTACTTACTGAGCTCCCAGCTGAGCTCCTAGGTGAGCTACTCAGTGAGATCCCAAGTGAGCTCAAAGGTGAGCTTGTCGGTAATCTCTCTAGTGAGCTTACATGTGAGCAACCAGATGAGCTCTAGGTGCACTGGCAAGGTGAGCTCAAGGTGAGTTGGCAAGGTGAACTATCAGGCGAGCTCCCAGGTGAGTTCCCAGTGAGTTACTCGACGAGCTCCCAGGTGAGCTCAACTTGAGTTGATCGGTGAGCTCCAAGAAGAGACCCTAGGTGAGCTACTCAGCAACCTATTTAGAGAGCTCCCAGGTGAGCTACTAAGTGAGCTCCCAAGTGAGATACTTAACAAGCTCCTAGGTGAGGTCCCCGGTGAGTTATTCAAGAGCTCACAGGTGAGCTCAAGTCAACCTACTCGGCGAGCTACTGAGTGAGCTGCAAGGTGAGTTGTTAGGTGAGCTCCTAGGTGAGATACTCAATGAATTTTGAGGTGAGCTACGAGATGAGCTCAAAGTGAGGTTGTAAGGTGAGCTCATTAGTGAGCTCAAGGCAAGATGATAAGAGAGCTCCCATATGAGTTGGCAAGGTAAGTTGTCGCAAAATCCCATGTGATTTTCATAGAGAGCTACTTGGTGAGCTCTTGGGAAAGCTTAAGGTGAGCCATCAAGGTGAGCTCCTAGGTTAGTTTCTGGGTAAGCTACTGAGTAAGCTCCTGGTGATCTCAAGGTGAGCTACCAAGGTGAGTTGTTAGGTGAGCTCTTAGTTGAGTTTTTCAGGAAAGCTCAAGTTGAGATGCTCGATGAACTCCTGGGTGAGCTCAAAGGTGAGCTTGTCAGCAATCTCTAAGGTGATCTTACATGTGAGCTACCAGATGAGGTCAAGGCAAGTTGGCAAGGTGAGATCAAGGTGAGTTGGCAGGGTGAGCTCAAGGTGAGTTCTCAGGTGTGTTCCCAGCTAGGTGATCTCTTAAGTGAGCTACTTAGCAAGATCCTAGGTGAGGGCCCTGATGAACTACTCAGCAAGCTCACAAGTGAGCTCAAGTCATCTTACTTGACGAGCTACTTGGTGAGCTCTAAGGCAAGCTATTAGGTGAGCTCCCAGTCGAGTTGTTAGGTGAGCTCCTAGGTGAGCTATTAGGTGAGCTACTCAATGAACTCTGAGGTGAGCTAACAGATGAGATCAAGGTAAGTTAGTAAGATGAGCTCCTCAGTGAGCTCAAGGTGAGCTAGTAAGGTGAGTTGATAGGTGAGTTCCCATGCGAGTTATCAGGGAGAGCTATCAGGTGAGCTCTTATGTAAGTTTTTAGGCAAGCTACTTGACGAGCTCTCATGCAAGCTTAAGTCGATGTGCTAGGTGAGCTCTAGGTGAGCTCAAGGTGAGTCAGAGGTGAGTTGTGTCTGTTAGTGAGCTCCCAGTGCAAATTTACTTATCAAGCTCCCAGTGAGCTCCTAGGTGAGATACTCAAGTGAGCTCCCGGTGAGCTCAAAGGTGAGCTTATCGGTAATCTCTCGAGGTGAGCTTACATGTGAGCTACTCGATGACGCTCAAGGTGAGTTGGTAAGGAGCTCCTAGAAGAGCTCCTAGGTGAGCTACTTGAAAAACTATTTGGAAAACTTCTAGCCAAGCTCCCAAGTGAGCTACTTGGTGAGCTCTCATGTAAGGTCCCCAACAAGCTACTTGGTGAGCTCAAGTGAGCTCACAAGTAACCTAAAGTTGAACCTACTCAATGAGCTACTTAGTGAGCTCCCAGGAAAGCTATTAGGTGAGCTCCCAAGTGAGCTACTTAGGTAGATACTCGTTGAAATCTGAGGTGAGCTACTAGACAATCTCAAGGTGAGTTGGCAAGGTGATCTCCTAAGTGAGATCAAGGTGAGCTGGCAAGGTAAGATGATATGTGAGCTCCCAAGTGAGTTTCTGACTGAGCTATAAGGTGAGCTGCCATGTGATTTTTTGGGTGAGATACTTGACAAGATCTTGTGTGAGCTCAAGTCAAGATTCTCGGCGAGCTCCTATGTGAGCTTAAGGTGAGCTGGCAAGGTGAGCTATTAGGTGAACTCCTAGGTGAGTTTTCAGGGAAGCTGCTCAAAAAAATCTAAGTCGAGCTACCTTCCAAGCTCAAGGGGTGTTGGCAAGGTGAGATCCTCAGCAAGTTTAAAAGGTGAGTTGGCAAGGTGAGCTGATAGGCAATATCTCATTTAATTTGGCAAGGTGAGCTATTAGTCAAGCTCCCATGAGATTTTTTGGGTGAGCTACCTGATGAGCTCCTAGGTGAGCTAATGTAAAATTTCTCAGTGAGCTCCTAGGTGAGCTCAAGGCTAGCTAAAAAGGTGAGCTGTCATGTGAGTTCCCAAGTGAGTTTCCGGTAAAGCTCAAGTCGAGCTACTCGATGAGCTCCTAGATGAGCTACTTGTCGAGATCCCAGCCAAGCTCCTAGGTGAGCTACTTGATGAGATCCTAGCGAGCTCAAAGGTGAGCTTATCAGCTATCTCTTAGGTGAGCTTACATGTGAGCTAGTAGATAAGCTCAAGGTGAGTTGGCAAGGTGAGCTCAAGGTGAGTTAGCAAGGTGAGCTGAAGGCGAGGTGGCAAGGTGACCTGTCAAGTGAGCTCCTAGGTGAGTTCATAGGTGAGTTACTCAATGAGCTCCTTGGTGAACTAAACTCGAGTTGATTGGTAAGCTCCCAGAAGAGCTCCCAAGTGAGCTACTTGGTGAGATATTCAGTGAAATCCCAGGTAAGCTACTAGGTGAGCTACCAAGTTAGCTACTTAACGAGCTCTCCAAGGAAAGATCCCCATTGAGCTTCTTGGTGAGCTAACACGCAAGCTCAAGTCAACCTACTCGGTGAGCTACTGGTAAGCTCCAAAGTGAGTGGTTTGGAAAGATCCCAGGTGAGCTCTTAGGTGATCTCCCATGCGAGCTATTAGGAGAGCTCCCAGGTGAGCTACATGTGAGCTACATGATGAAATCCAAGGTGATCTACCAGATGAGCTTAAGGTGAGTTGGCAAGTTGAGCTCCTTAGCGAGCTCAAGATGATCTCCCATGTGAGCTAGCAAGATGAGTTGTCAAGCGAGCTCCCATGTGAGTTTCTCGGTGAAGCTTTGGTGAGAGCTCCTCGGTGAGCTCAAGTTTAGCTAGCAAGGCGAGCTCCTAGGTGAGTTTTCAGTGAGCTCCAGAAATTTTTCAGGTGAGTTCTTGGGAAAGTTCTTGGTGAGCTCAAGGTGAGCAAGAAAGGTGAGCTATTAGGCAAGAGATCCTAGGCAAGTTTCCATGGAAGTTCAAGTTGAGATGCTCGATGAAATCCTGGGTGAGCTCAAAGGTGAACTTGTCAACAATCTCTGAGGTGACCTTATATGTGAGCTATAAGATGATCTCAAGGTGAGTTGTTAAGGTGAGCTCAAGGTGAGTTGGTAAGGTAAGTTATCAAGTGAGCTCCTAAGTGAGTTCCCAAGTGAGTGAGCTCAAGCTCAAGCTCAACTTATCGGTGAGCTCTCCGAAGAGCTCCTAGTGAGATACTTGGCAAGAGCTATTCGGTGAGCTCCCGAGCTACTAGGTGATCTATTAAGTAAGCTACTTGGAAAGCTCCCGGTGAGGACCTCAGTGAGCTACTCGGTGAGCTCACAAGTCAGCTCAAGTTAACCTACTCAATAAGCTTCTCGAAGAGATCCTAGGTGATCTATTCGGTGACCTCCCACATGAGCTATTAGGTGACATCCCAGTCGAGCTACCAGATGAGCTCAAGGCAAGTTGGCAAGGTGAGCTCCTCTGCAACAAGATAAGCTGATAGGTGAGCTCCCATGTGAGTTGGTAAGGAAAGCTACCAGGTGAGCTTCCATGTGAGTTTTTGGGTGAGCTACTTGACAAGCTCCCATGAGAGCTCAAGTCCAGGTGCTTAGCAAGCTTGTGGGTTAGCTCAAGGTGAGTTGGCAAGGTGAGCTCCCAGGTGATTTTTTGGGCAAGCTAAAGTTGAGCTACTCGAGGAGCTCCTGGGTGAGCTACTTGTAGAGATCTCAACCAAGCTCCTAGGTGAGCTTATGTGTAAGCTACTAGATTAGCTCAAGGTGAGTTGGCAAGGTGAGCTCAAGGCAAGTTGGAAAGGTGAGCTCAAGGAGAGTTTGCAAGGTGAGCTATCAGGTGAGCTCCCAGGTGAGTTCCTATGTGAGTTACTTGACGAGCTCCTAGATGAGCTCAACTCAAGCTGATCATCGAGCTCCCAAAGAGCTCCTAGACAAGATACTTGGCAAGATGTTAACGAGCTCCTAGGTGAGATACTAGGCAAACACCCAAGCAAGCTACTTGGTGAGCTCCCAAGTGAGGTCCTCGGTGAGCTTACAAGTGAGATCAAGTCAACCTACTCGGTGAGCTACTCAATGAGCTCCTAGGTGAGCTATTAGGTGAGATCCCAAGTGAGCTACTTAGTGAGCTGCTTGATGAACTTCGAGGTGAGATACCGAGATGAGCTCAAGGTAAATTGGTAAGGTGAGCTCCTTAGTGAGCTCAAGGTGAGCTAGCAAGGTGAGCTGATAGGTGAGCTCCCATGCGAGATTTTAGGTGAGCTACTTGACGAGCTCCTAGATGAGATATGAGTTCCTAGGTGAGTTACTCGATGAGCTCATGGGCAAGCTCAACTTGAGCTTATCGATGAACTCCCGTAAGACCTCTAGGAGAGCTACTTGGTGAGCTATTCAACAGCTCCCATGTGAGCTGCTAGGTGAGCTCCCAAGCAAACTACTTGCTGAGTTCCCAGGTGAGGTCCCTGGTGAGCTACTCAGTGAGTTCACAAGTGAGCTCAAGTCATCTTACTCGATGAGCTAATTAGTGAGCTCCAGATGAGCTTAAGGTGAGTTATAAAGGTGAGCTCCTCAGTTAGCTCAAGGTGAGCTAGCAAGGTGAGTTGATAGGTGAATTCCCATGTGAGTTCTCAGGGTGAGCTATCAGGAAAGCTTCTATATGAGTTTTTGGGTGAGCTACTTGAAAAGCTCTCTTAGCAAGCTCAAGTTGAGGTGCTCGGTGAGCTCAAGGACATCTGGCAAGGCAAGCTATCAGGTGAGCTCCTAGGTGAGTTTCCAGGGAAGCTCAAGTTGAGCTACTCGATGAGCTTCTGGGTGAGCTACTTGTCGAGCTCCTAGCTGAGCTCCTAGGTGAGCTACTCAGTGAGCTCCCAGATGAGCTCAAAGGTGAGCTTGTCAGTAATATCTTAGGTGAGCTTAAGGCAAGTTGGTAAGGTGAGCTCAAGGAAAGTTGGCAAGGTGAGCTCAAGGCAAGTTGGTAAGGTGAGATCAAGGAAATTTGGAAAGGTGATTTATAGGATGAGCTCCTAGGCAAGTTCCCAAGTGAGTTACTCAATGAACTCCCAAGCAAGCTCAACTTGAGCTAATCATCGAGCTCTTAGAAGAGCTCTCTGGTGAGCTACTTTGCGAGCTATTCAGTGAGCTCTCATGTGAGCTACTAGGTGAGCTCCCAAGTGAGCTACTTGGTGAGTTCCAAGTGAGGCCCCCGGTGAGTTCCTCGACAAGCTCACAAGTGATCTCAAGTCAACCTACTCGGTGTGCTGCTTGTTGAGCTCCCATGCGAGCACCCAAGTGAGCTACTTGGTGAGTTACTCAACAAACTTAGAGGTGAGCTAGAAGACAGCTCAAGGTGAGTTGGAAAGGTGGGCTCCTCAGTGAGCTCAAGGCGAGCTGGCAAGGTGAGTTGATAGGTGAGCTCCTATGTGATTTGGTAAGGAGAGCTCTCAGGTGAGCTCCCATCTAAGTTTTTGGGTGAGCTACTTGATGAGCTCTAGTCAAGCTTCTCGGTGAGATCTTAGGTGAGCTCAAGGCGAGCTAGTAAGGTGAGCTCCCAAGTGAGTTTTCGTACAAGCTCAAGTCAAGATGCTCGAAAAGCACCTGGGTGAGCTACTTACTGAGCTCTCAAGCTGAGCTCCTAGGTGAGGTCTTAGGAAAGCTCAAAGGTGAGCTTGTTGGTAATTTCTGAGGTGAGCTTATATATGAGCTACCAGCTAAGCTCAAGGTGAGTTAACAAGGTGAGATCAAGTCAGTCGAGACAGTGAGCTCAAGTCAGCTATCAGGCGGCTCCCGGTGAGTTCCCAGTGAGTTACTCACAAGAGCTCCTAGGCAGAGCTCAACACAATCTGATCCATAAGCTCCTAGAAGAGCTTCTAGGTGAGCTACTTTGTGATCTATTCGGTGAGTTTCTAGGTGAACTACTAGGTGAGGTTCCAAGTGAGCTACTTGGTGAGCTCCCAGGTGAGGTCCCTGGCAAGATGCTTGGTAAACTCACAAGTGAGCTCAAGTCAACCTACTTAGAGAGCTACTCGGTGAGCTCCTAGGTGAGCTACTTAGCGAGTTGCTTGACAAACTCCGAGGTGAGCTACTAGATGAGCTTAAGGTGAGTTGGCAAGGTGAGCTCCTAAGCGAGCTCAAGGTGAGCTGGTAAGGTTAGCTCCGATGTGAGTTTCTAGGTGAGCTGTAAGGTGAGTTTCTAGGAAAGCTTTGGGTGAGCTCAAGGTGAGCTGTCAAGGTGAGTTGTCAGGTGATCTCCGAGGCATGTTTCTGGACAAGCTCAAGTTGAGCTCCTAGCTGAGCTCCTAGGTGAGCTACTCGATGAGCTCCCAGGTGAGCTCAAAGATGATATTTTCAGTAATCTCTAAGGTGAGCTTATATGCGAGCTACCATATGAGCTCAATGCGATTTGGAAAGGCAAGCTAAAGGTGAGTCGGCAAGGTGAGCTCAAGGTGAGTTGGTAAGGTGAGCTGTTGGGTAAGCTCCTAGGTGATTTCTTAGTGAGTTACTTGATGAGCTCCTAGGTGAGCTCAACTAGAGCTGATCGGCGAGCTCCTAGAAGAGCTCCCAAGTGAGCTACTTGGTGAGTTATTTAGCGAGCTCCCAAGTGAGCTACTCGGTGAGCTCCTAAGAAAGCTACTTGGTAAGCTCCCAAGTGAGGTCCCTAGTGAGCTGCTCGGGGAGCTCACAAGTGAGCGCAAGTCAATGTACTTGGTGAGCTTCTAGGTGAGCTCCCAAGTGAGTTGTTAGGTGAGCTCCCAGGTGAGCTACTTGGTGAGCTACTCGACAAAGTTTGAGGTGAGCTACCAGATAAGTTCAAGGTGGGTTGGCAAGATGAGCTCTTGAGCAAGCTTAATGTGAGCTGATAGGGAATCTCCCATGCAAGTTGGTAAGGTGAGCTCCCATGTTAGTTTTCAGGTGAGCTACTTGATGAGCTCTTGGGTGAGCTCAAGTTGAGCTACTCGGTAAGCTTGGGTGACCTCAAGGTGAGCTTGGCAAGCAAGGTGAGCTATTAGGTGAGCTCTTGGGTGAGCTACTTTCCAAGCTCCAAGCCAAGCTCCTAGGTGAGCTACTCGGTGAGATCCCATGCAAGGTCAAAGGTGAGCTTGTCAGTAATCTCTAAGGTGAGATTACATGCAAGCTACTAAGATGAGTTGAAGGTGAGTTGGTAAGGTGAGCTTAAGGTGAGTTGGTAAGGAAAACTTAAGGTGAGTTAGTAAGGTGAGATGTCAGGCGAGCTCCTAGTCGAGTTCCCAGTGTGTTACTTTACTCTGAAGCTCTCGGGTGAGCTTCAACTTGAGATAATTAGTGAGCTCCTCAGAAGAGCTCTAGGTGAGCTACTTTACGAGCTATTTGAACTCCTAGGTGAGCTACTATGTGAGCTCCTAGGTGAGCTACTATGTGAGCTTCTATATGAGCTACTTAGCAAGCTCCTAGGTGAGGTCCCTGGTGAGCTACTCGGTGAGATCACACATGAGCTCAATTCAACCTACTCAGTGAGCTACTTAGGTGAGCTCCAAGGTGAGCTATTAGGCAAGCTCCCATGTTAGTTGTTAGGTGAGCTCCCAAGTGAGCTTTTAGGTGAGCTACTTGAAGAACTCCGAGGCTAGCTAATAGACGATTTTAAGCCGAGTTGACAAGGTGAGATCCTCAGAAGATGATAGGAGCTCCCATGTGAGTTGGCAAGGTGAGTTGTCAGGTGAGGTCCTATGCAAGTTTTTGAATGAGTTGTTAGGAAAGCTCCTAGGTTAGTTTCCCGGTGAGCTGTTGGGTGAGCTCCTAGGTGAGCTAAAGGTGAGCTAGTAAGGTAAGCTATCAGGTGAGCTCCTAGGTAAGTTTCTAGGCAAAATCAAGTCGAGATGCTCAAAAACTACTTGGCTGAACTCAAAGGTGAGCTTTTCAGCAATCTCTAAGGTGAGGTTACATGTGAGCTACCAGATGAGCTCAAGGCGAGTTGGCAAGGTAATCTCAAGGTGAGTTGGCAAGGCGAGCTCAAGATGAGTTGGAAAGGTGAGCTGCTCGGTGCTATCCAAGTGAGCTACTAGTGAGCTCTAGGTGATCTCCTAAGTGAGCTACTTGGTGAGCTCCTAGGTGAGCACCCTGAAAAGCCCTCAGTGAGCTCATAAGCAAGTTCGAGTCATCTTACTTGAATGAGCTACTTGGTGAGCTCCCAGGTGAGCTTCTAGGTAATCTCTTAGGAAAGCTGTTAGGTGAGCTACTTGATAAAATCTTAGGTGAGCTACTAGATGAGCTCAAGGTGAGTTAGTAAGGTGAGCTCCTCAGTGAGCTCAAGGTGAGCTGGCAAGGTGAGTTCCCATATGAGTTTTAAGGGAAAGCTATTAGGCAAGCTCCTATGTAATTTATTAGGGTGAGCTATCAGGTGAGCTCCTATGTGAGTTTTTAGGGGAGGTACTTGATGAGATCTCAGGTGAGCTTATGTCGAGGTGCTCGACAAGCTCTAGGGTGAGCTCAAGGTAGGCTGGTAAGGTGAACTATCAGGTGAGCTCCCAGGAAAGTTTCCAGGGAAGCTCAAGTCAAGCTACTCGACAAGCTCCTAGGTGATACTTGTCAACCTCCCAGCCAAGCTCCTAGGTGAGCTACTTAGTGAGCTCCCAAGAGAGATCAAAGGAAAGCTTTTTAGAAATCTCTAGGGTGAACTTACATGTGAGCTACCAGATGAGCTCAAAGTTAGTTGGCAAGGTGAGCTCAAGGTAAGTTGGCAAGGTGATCTCGAGGTAAGTTGGCAAGGCAAGCTATCAGTGAGCTCCCAGGTAAGTTCCCAAGTGAGTTACTCGATGAGTTCCTGGGTGAGCTCAACTCGAGTTGATCGTCGAGCTCCCAGAAGATCTCCATGGTGAGCTACTTTGTGAGCTATTAAATGAGCTCCCAAGTGAGCTTCTAGGTGAGCTCCCAAGCAAGCTACTTAGCGAGCTCTAAGGTGAGGTCCCTAGCGAGCTGCTTGGTGAGCTCACAAGTGAGCTCAAGTCAACCTACTCAGTGAGCTACTCATTTATCTCCCAGGTGAGATGTTAGGTGAGCTCTGAGGCAAGCTACTTAGTGAGTTACTTTACAAACTCAGAGGTGAGCTACCATGAGCTCAAGCCCTAGTTGCAAGGTGGGCTCCTTAGTAAGCTCAAGGTGAGCTGGCAAGGTGAGATCCCATTTGAGTTGGTAAGGTGAGCTCCCATGTGAGTTTTTGGTGAGCTACTTGACGAGCTCAAGTCGAGCTACTCGGTGAGCTCCTGGGTGAGCTCAAGGTGAGCTGGAAAGGTGAGCTTTAAGGAAGTTTCTGTGCAAGATCAAGTCAAGCTACTATATGAGCACCTGGGTGAGCTACTTGTTGAGCTCCTAGGTGAGCTACTCGGTGGGCTCTTAGGCAAGCTCAAAGGTGAGCTTGTTTGCAATGTCTGAGGAGAGATTATATGCTAGCTACTAGTTGAGCTCAAGGCAAGTTGGCAAGACAACCTATTAGGTGAGATCGTAGGTGAGTTCACAGGTAAGTTACTTGATAAGCTCTCGAGTGAGCTCAACTCGAGCTAATTGGTGAGCTCCCAAAAGAGCTCCTAGGTGAGCTACTTAGTGAGTTGTTCAGCGAGCTCCTATAAGTGAGGTGCTATGTGAGATTCCAAATGAGCTACTTGGCGATCTCCCAAGGAGGTCCTGGTGAGCTCACAAGTGATCTATTAGGTGAGCTCCCAGGTGAGAAACTTGGATGAGCTCCCATGTGATCTCCTCACCTGGTTGGCAAGGTGAGCTCCTCAGTGAGCTCAAGGTGATCTGGCAAGGTGAGCTCCCATGCAATTTTTTGGATGAGCTACTTGATGAGCTCCTCGATGAGTTGTGAGTTCCCAGGTGAGTTACTTGACAAGCTTTTGGGTGAGATCAACTTGAGATGGTTAGCAAGCTCCAGAAGAGCTCCTAGATGAGATACTTGGCAAGATATTTGGTGATTTGCTAGGCAAGCTCCCATGCAAGGTCCCTAGCGAGATGTTCTATGAGCTCACAGTGAGCTCACAAGCAAGCTCAAGTCAACCTACTAGATGAGTTACTCGGTGAGCTCCCAGGTGAGTTGTGAGGGGAGCTCCTAGGTGAGCTACTTAGGGAGCTACTCGATGAACTCTGAGGTGAGCTACCAGATAAGCTCAAGGTGAGTTGACAAGGTGATCTCCTAAGTGAGCTCAAGGTGAGCTTGTAAGGCAAGATGATAGGTGAGCTCCCATCGAGTTTCTAGGTGAGCTCCCATGTGATCCCATGTGAGTTTTTAGGTGGGGTACTTTACAAGCTCTGTGTGAGCTCAAGTCAAGCTACTTAGATGAGCTCTTGTGTGAGCTCAAGGTGAGCTAAGCAAGCTGAGCTATTAGGTGAGATCCTAGGTGATTTTTCAGAAATCTCAAGTTGAGCTGCTCAAGGAGCTCTCGGGTGAACTATTTGTCGAGCTCCTAGCCGAGCTCCAAGGTGAGCTACTCGGTTAGCTCCCAGGTGAGCTCAAAGGTGAGCTTGTTAGAAATATCTGAGGTGAGCTTACATGCGAGCTACTAGATGAGCTCAAGGTGAGTTGGCAAGGTGAGCTAAAGGGAGTTGTCAGTGAGCTATCGTCAGGTGAGCTCATAGGTGAGTTCCTAGGAAAGTTACTTGATGAGCTCCTGGGTGAGCTCAACTTGAGCTGATCGGTGAGCTCCCATAAGAGCTCTCAAGCAAGCTACTTGGTGAGATATTTGGTGACTCCAAGGCAAGATGCTAGGTGAGCTCCCAAGTGAGATACTTTGTGACCTCCAAGGCATGCTACTAGGTGAGTTCCCAAGTGAGTTGTTTGGCGAGCTCCCAGGTGAGGTCCCCGGAGATCTACTCGGTGAGCTCACAAGTCAAATCACATGTGAGCTCAAGTCAACCTACTTGGTCAGCTACTTGGTGAGCTCCCAGGTGAGCTATTAGGTGAGCTTCTAGGTGTGCTTTTAGGTGAGCTCCTAGGTGAGCTACTTGGCAAGCTACTCGATGAACTCTAAGGTGAGCTACTAGATGAGCTCAAGGTGAGTTGGTAAGGTGAGATCCTCACCGAACTTAAGGTGAGATGACAAGGTGAGATGATACGTGAGATCCCATGCAAGTTTATAGGTGAGCTATCAGGTGACCTCCCATGCGAGTTTCCAGTGAGATATCAGGTGAGCTCCCATGCTTGTTTTAGGGTGAGCTTCTTGACAAGCTCCCGAGTGAACTCAAGTCAAGCTACTCATTGAGCTCCTAGGTGAGCTTAAGGTGAGCTGGCAAGGTGAGCTGTCAGGTGAACTCCCAGGATAGTTTCTATGAAAGGTTAAGTCAAGCTACTCGACGAGCTCCTGGTGACCTGTTTCTAAGCTCCCAGCTAAGCTCCTAGGTGAGCTCCCAGGTGAGCTAAAACGTGAGCTTGTCGGTAATCTCTAAGGTGAGATTACATGCGAGCTGCTAGATGAGCTCAAGGTGAGTTGGAAAGGAGAGCTCAAGGTGAGTTGGCAAGGTGATCTATTAGGTGAGCTCTGAGTTGAGTTCCCAGATGAGTTACTTGATGAGCTCCCATGTGAGCTCAACCTGAGCTGATCGGTGAGCTCCTAGAAGAGTTCCTAGTTGAGCTACTTGGTGAGATCTTTGGTGAGCTCCTGAGTGAGCTACTTGGCAAGCTCCCAGGTGAGGTCCCCAGAGAGCTACTCGAGTGCTCATAAGTGAGCTCAAGTCAACCTACTTAGCGAGTTGCTTTGTGAACTCCTAGGTGAGATGCTAGGTGAGATCTAGGTGAGCTATTAGTCAAGTTCCTAACCAAGATACTTAGCAAGCTACTCGATGAACTCTGATAGGGGAGATAATAGGGGAGCTCCCACACGAGTTGGTAAGGAAAGATGTCAAGTTAGCTCCCATGCACATTTTTAGGTGAGTTATTTGATGAGCTCACATGCGAGCTCAAGTCAACCTACTCGTTGAGCTACTCGGTGAGCTCCTAGGTGAGCTACTTAGTGAGCTTCTCGGCGAACTCTGAGGTAAGATACTAGATGAGCTCAAGGTGAGTTGGCAAGTGAGCTCTCATTGAGCTCAAGGTGAGCTAGTTAGGCGAAGCCGATAGGTGAGCTCCCATCCGAGTTAGGTAAGGCAAGCTATCGATGAGCTCCCATGTAATTTTTACACAAACTACTTGATGAGCTCCCAGGTGAGCTCAAGTTGAGCTATTTGGCAAGCTCTTGGGTGATTTCAAGGTGAGATGGAAAGGTGAGCTATCGGTGAGCTCCCAGTGAGTTTTTCGGCAAGCTCAAGTTAACCTCAAGGTGAGCTCAAGGTGAGTTTGTCAAGGTGAGCTCAAGGTGAGTTGTAAAGGTGAGCTCAAGGTAAGTTGGTAAGGCAAGGCAAGCTCAAGGTGAGTTGGCAAGGTGAGCTTATCATGAGCTCCTTGGTGAGTTCACTCGAGTGAGTTGAGCTCGATGAGATCCTTGGTGAGCTCAACTTGAGTGAGATATCTATTCGAGCTCCCGTAAGAGCTCTCAGGCAAGCTACTTGGTGAGCTATTCACCGAGCTCCTAGGTGAGCTCCTTAGGCTACTGAGCTCACTGATCTTGGTCAGCTCTACTTGCTGCACGTGCAAGCAAGTCATTAGGTGAGATATCGAGATGAGCTGTTAGGTAAGCTCCCGTGAGATACTTGGTGAGCTACTTCACAAATCCTGAGGTGAGCTACCTTCTAAGCTCAAGGTGAGTTGGCAAGGAGAGCTCCTCAGCAAGCTCAAGGTGAGCTCCTATGTGAGTTGGCAAGGTGAGCTGTTAGGTGAGCTCCCATGTGAGTTTTAGGGAAAGCTACTTAATGAGCTCCTGGGTGAGCTTAAGTCGAGCTACTTGGCGAGCTCATGGGTGAGCTCAAGATGAGCTAACAAGGTGAGCTGTAAGGTGAGCTCCCAAGTGAGTTTTTGGGCAAGCTGAGGTCGAGATGCTTGATGAGTTCCTGGTGAGTTACTTGCTAGATCCCAGTGAGCTCCTAGGTGAGCTGCTTGGTCAACTCCCAGGTGAGCTCAAAGGTTAGCTTGTCACAAGAATCTCTTAGGTGAGCTTACATATGAGCTACAGATAAGCTCAAGGAAAGTTGGCAAGGTGAGCTCAAGGTGAGTTAGTAAGGTGAACTTAAGGTGAATTGGAAAGGTGAGTTGTCAGGTGAGCTCCCAGGTGAGTTCCCATGTGAGTTACTCGACAAGCTGCTGGGTGAGCTCAACTCGAGCTGATCAACGAGTTCGAAGAAGAGCTCCTAGGTGAGATACTTGGTGAGCTGCTAGGTGAGCTCCCAACTGAGCTACTTGGTGAGCTCCCATGTGAGGACCCCAGTGAGCTACTCGGTGAGATCAAGTCAACTTACTTGGCGAGCTGCATCAGTGAGCTCCCAGGTGAGTTGTTAGGAAAGCTCCCAGGTGAGCTACTAGATGAACTCTAAGGTGAGCTACTAGATAATCTCAAGGTGAATTGGCAAGGTGAGCACCTCAATGAGCTCAAGGCAAGTTGATAAGTGAGCTCCCATGCGAGTTAGCAAGGTGAGTTGTCAGGTGAGCTCCCATGTGAGTTTTTGAGTGAGCTACTTGATGAGCTCCCAAGGTGAGCTCAAGTTAAGCTGCTCGAAAAGCTCCTGGGTGAGCTCAAGGTGAGCTAGAAAGGTGAATTGTTAGGTGAGCTCCCATGTGAGTTTCTAGGCAAGCTCAATTTGAGCTACTTGATGAACTCCTATGTGAGCTACTTACCAAGCTCCCAGCCAAGCTCCTACGTGAGCTATTTGGTGAGCTCCCAGGTGAGCTTGTCAGTAATCTCTAAGGTGAGCTTATATGTGAGCTACCAGATGAGCTCAAGGTGAGTTGGCAAGGTGAGCTCAAGGTGAGTTAGCAAGGTGAGCTCAAGGTGAGTTGGCAAGGTGAGCTTTAGTGAGCTCCCAACTGAGTTCCCAAGTTAGTTACTTGATGAGCTCCCAGGTGAGCTCAACTCGAGCTTATCAGCAAGCTTCCAAAAGAGCTCCTAAGCTAGCTACTTGGTGAGCTATTTGGTGAGCTCCTAGGTGAGCTACTAGGTGATCTCCCAAGAGAGCTACTTGGTGAGCTCCCAGAGTGAGGACCCCAGTGAGCTACTTAGTGAGCTCGAAGTGAGCTCAAGTCAACCTTTTGGTAAGCTTCTCTCGTGAGCTCCCAGTGAGCTATTAGGTGAGCTCTTAGGTGAGAACTATTACGTGAGCTACTCAACAAACTCGAGGTGAGCTACTAGAAAAGCTCAAGTTGAGATGAAAGGTGAGGTCCTCAGTGAGCTAAAGGTGAGTTGGCAAGGTGAGCTCATGCAGATGGCAAGGCAATGTGTCATGTGAGCTCCCATGTGAGTTTTGGGTTAGATGCTTGACGAGCTCCTAGGAAAGCTCAAGTCAACGTTGCTTGGCAAGCTCTTGGTGAGCTTAAGGTGAGCTCCTAGGTGAGTTTCTGGGTAAGCTCAAGTTAAGCTACTCGATGAGCTCTTGGGTGAGCTACGTGCTGAGCTCTCAGCTGAGCTCCTAAGTGAGCTTACATATAAGCTACCGAGTGAGCTCAACTCGAGCTGATCAAGGAGATCCCAAGAGAGCTCAACCCAAGCTTATCGGAGAGCTTCAAGAAGAGCTCCCAATCGAGCTACTTGGTAGGCTATTCAGTGAGCGCCCAAGTGAGTTGTACTAGGTGAGCTCTGAAGTGAGCTACTTAGTGAGTTCCCAGGTAAGGTTCTCGCCGAGCTACTCGGTGAACTCACAAGTGATCTTAAGTCAACCTACTTGATGAGCTACTCAATGAGCTCCCGTGAGTCTGTTAGGTGAGTTCTAAGGTGAGCTACTTGGTGAGATGCTCGATAAACTCGAGGTGAGCTACTAAACAAGCTCAAGGTGAGTTAGCAAGGTGAGCTACCCAAAGAAGCTTAAGGTAGGGTAAGTAAGTGAGCTCTCATGTGAGTTTTTAGGTGAGCTACGCTTGACGAGATCCTGGATGAACCGCTCAACTTGAGCTACTTGGTGAGCTATTTGGAAGCTCCCAGTGAGACGCTAGGTGAGCTCTGCGAGCTCTTGCAAGCTCCTGGGACAAGGTCCCTAGCCGATACTCGGTGAGCTCACAAGTGAGCTCAAGTCATCTTACTTGACAAGCTAGTTGGTGAGCTCCCAGTGAGGTGATAGGTGAGCTCCCGACAAGTTATTAGGTGAGCTCCCAGTGAGTTATTAGGTGAGATGTTTGACAAACTCCAAGGTGAGATACCTAACGAGCTTAAGGTGAGTTGGCAAGGTGAGCTCCTCAGTGAGCTCAAGGTGAGTTGAAAGGCAAGCTAATAGGTAAGGTCCCATGCAAGTTGTCGTCGGGTGAGCTATCAGGTGAGCTCCTATGAAAGTTTTTAGGCGAGCTACTTGATGAGATATTAGGTGAGCTCCTAGGTCAGCTATCAGGTAAGCTGCCAGGTGATTTTCAAGGGAAGCTCAAGTCACACTACTCGACAAGCTCTTGGGTGAGCTACTTGTCGAGCTCCCAGCTGAGCTCCTAGGTGAGGTCAAAGGTGATCTTGTTAGAAATCACTGAGGTAAGTTTTGCAAGATGAGCTCAAGGTGAGTTGGCAAGGTGAGCTCAAGATAAGTTTACAAGGTGAGCTCAAGGCAAGTTGGTAAGGCAAGATATCAAGCAAGCTCCCAGGAAAGTTGGCAAGATGAGTTCCTAGGTGAGTTACTTGACGAGCTCCCGCGTGAGCTCAACTCGAGCTGATCAGTGAGCTCCTAGAAGAGCTCCAAGGTGAGCTACTTGGTGAGTTATTTAGTGAGCTCCTAGGTGAGATGCTAGGTGAGCTCCCAAGTGAGCTACTTGGTAAGCTCTAACATGAGGTCCCTGGTGAGTTATTCGGTGAGCTCACAAGTGAGCTCAAGTCAACCTACTCAACAAGCTTCTCAGTGAGCTCCTAAATGAGTTGTTAGCTGAGCTTCTAGGTGAGCTCCTATGTGAGTTACTTGGTGAGCTACTCGATGAACTCTAAGGTGAGCTACTAGACAAGCTCAAGGTGGGTTGGCAAGGTGAGCTCCTGAGTGAGCTTAAGGTGAGCTAATAGGTGAGCTCCCATGCAAGTTGGTAAGGTGAGATCCTATGTGAGTTTTTGAGTGAGCTTC
The DNA here is from genome assembly GCA_018340775.1 of Taxus wallichiana var. yunnanensis. Classification (NCBI taxonomy): domain Eukaryota; kingdom Viridiplantae; phylum Streptophyta; class Pinopsida; order Cupressales; family Taxaceae; genus Taxus; species Taxus wallichiana. Next base: position 30,000,981 of record CM031237.1, on the reverse strand, counting down.
TTCATGAAATCCTAGGGAAGCTCAAGTCGAGCTGCTCAGTGAGCTCCTTGGTGAGCTAAAGGAGAGATGGTAAGGTGAGCTATCATCTAAGCTCCTAAGTGAGCTACTCAGTGACCTCCCATTCGATCTCAAAGGTGAGCTTGTCGGTAATCTCTAAGGAGAGATTACATGCAAGCTAAAAGATGAGCTCAAGGTGAGTTGGCAAGGTGAGCTTAAGGTGAGTTGGAAAGGTGAAATCAAGGTTAGTTGGTAAGGTGAGCTATCAGGAAAGCTCTTAGTTGAGTTCCTAGGTGAGTTACTTGACGAGCTCCCAGGTGAACTCAACTCGAGATAATTGGTGAGCTCCCATAATAGCTCCTAAGTGAGCTAATTTTTGAGATCCCAGTGAGCTCCCAAGTGAGATACTTGGTGAAGCTCGTAGGTGAGGTTCTCAATGAGCTGCTTGTGAGCTCATAAGTGAGTTCAAGTCAACTACTCAGTGAGCTACCAGATGAGCTGATAGGTGAGCTCCCAGGTGAGCTGTTAGTTGAACTGCTAGGTGAGCTACTTGGAAAGCTATTCAAAAACTATAATGTGAGCTACCGATGAGCACAAGGCATGTTGCTAAGGTGAGCTCCTGAGTGAGCTCAAGTCGAGCTGATAGGGAGCTCCCATCCGAGTTGGAAAGGTGAGATGTCGGTGAGCTCCCATGTGATTTTTAGGTGAGCTGCTTGATGAGCTCCCTGGGTGAGCTGAAGTCAAGCTACTCGGTGAGCTCTTAGGTGAGCTCGAGGTGAGCTAGCAAGGAAAGCTCCAGGTGAGTTTCGTGTAAGCCGAGGTTGAGATTCTCAATGAGTTCCCGGGTGAGTTACTTACCGAGGTCCAAGCCGAGCTCCTAGGTGAGATACTTGGTAAGCTCTATGTGAGCTCAAAGGTGAGCTACCTCGGTAAGCTCCAAGGTGAGCTCAAGGTGAGTTGACAAGGTGTGCTTTTAGGAAAACTCCTGGTGATTTCGAGGTGAGTTACTTAATGAGCTCCTAGGTAATCTCAACTCGATCCGATCGCCGAGCTCCCATAAGAGATTCTAATCAAGCTACGTCACAAGTTGTTTGGCAAGTCATCATGCGAGCTGCTAGGGAAATCTCCCAAGTGAGCTACTTGGTGAGCTCCAGGTGAGGTCCCCGGTGAGCTACTTGGTGAGCTCAAAAGTGATCTGACAAGTGAGATCAAGTAAACCTACTTGGCGAGCTACTTGGTGAGATCCTAGGTGAGTTGGTAGGTGAGCTCCTAGGCGAGGTAATAGATGAGCTCAAGGTGAGTTGGCAAGGTAGGATCCTCAGTGAGCTTAAGGTGAGTTAGCAAGGTGAGCTCCCATCTGATTTGATAAGGTGAGCTCCCATGTGAGTTTTTGTAGGAGCTATTTAACAAGCTCTCGGGTGAGCTCAAGTTGAGCTACTCGGTAAGCTCCTAGGAAAGCTCAAGGAAAGCTAGCAAGGCAAGCTATCGTGTGATCTCCTAGGTGATTTTTTGAGAAATCTTAAGTTGAGCTAGTCGATGAGCTCCTGGTGAGCTACTTGCCAAGCTCCAAGCCTAGCTCCTAGGTGAGCTAGTAGGTGAGCTCGTAGGTGAGCTCAAGGTGATCCATTTGGTAAGGTGAGCTCAATGTGAGTTACTCGATGAGCTCTCGGGTGATATCAACTCGAGCTCCTTGAAAAAATCTGAGGTGAACTACCATCCGAGTTCAAGGTGAGTGGGTAAGGTGAGCTCCTCACCGAGCTCAAGGTGAACTTCAAGGCAAGCTCCCATGCAAGTTGGCAAGGTAAGCTATCAGGTGAGCTCCCATGTGAGTTTTCGGGTGAGCTACTTGACGAGCTCCCTGGTGAGGTCAATTCAAGCTACTCACCAAGCTCTTTGGTGAGCTCAAGGTGAGTTGTTGGGTGAGTTCCCGAGAAAAATCAAGTCGAGCTACTCAACGAGCTCTTGACAAGCTACTTTACGAGCTCCCAGTGAGCTCCTCGGTGAGTTACTCAAGTGAGATCCCAAGCGAGGTCAAAGGTGAGATTTTGGTAATCTCTTTGGTGAGCTTACATTTGAGCTACCGAGATGAGCTCTAGGTGAGTTGGTAAGATGAGTCAGTGGTCGAGTGACCTCCCAGTGAGTTCCCATCCGAGTTACTCGATGAGCTCCTAGGTGAGCTCAACTCGAGTTGATCGAGTAAGATTTAAGAAGAGCTCCCGTGAGCTACTTGGTGAGTAATTTGGTAAGCCCCATGTGAGCTACTAAGTGATTCCCAAGTTAGCTACTTAGCAAGCTTCTAGGTGAGGCCCCGTGAGTTACTCATCGAGCTCATATGCGAGCTCAAGTCAACCTACTTGCAAGCTACTCGGTGAGATGCAAGGTGAGTTATTAGGTGAGCTCCTAGGTGAGATACTAAATGAAGTTAGTGGTGAGCTACGAGATGAGATCAAGGTGAGGTTACAAGGTGAGCTCATTAACGAGCTCAAGGAAAGTTGATAAGAGAGTTCCCATGTGAGTTGGCAAGGAAAGTTATCGGGTAAACTCCCATGTGAGTTTCTAAGTGAGCTACTTGGCAAGCTCCCGGGAAAGTGCAAGGTGAGCTCCTAGGTTAGTTTTCAGGTAAGCTACTAAGTAAGCTCCTGGGTGATCTCAAGGTGAGCTATCAAGGTGAGTTGTCAGGTGAGCTCCTAGGTGAGTTTTCAGGCAAGCTCAAGTTGAGATGCTTGATGAACTCCTAGGTGAGCTCAAAGGTGAGCTTGTCAACAATCTCGAGGTGAGCTTACATGTGAGCTACCAGATGATATCAAGGAAAGTTGGTAAGGTGAGCTCAAGGTGAGTTGGTAGGGTGAGCTCAAGGTGAGTTAGCAAGGTGAGCTGCTAGGCTATCTCCTAAGTGAGCTACTTCGCAAGCTCCTAGGCAAGGGCCCCGATAAACTACTCGGAAAGCTCACAAGTGAGCTCAAGTCAGCTTACTCGATTAGCTACTTGGTGAGCTCGAGGTGAGCTCAGGTGAGATCCTTGTCGACTTTGTTAGGTGAGCTCCCAGTGTGAGTGTTAGGTGAGCTACTTGATGAACTCGAGGTGAGCTAATAGATGAGCTTAAGACAAGTTACCAAGGTGAGCTCCTTAGTGAGCTCAAGGTGAGCTAACAAGGTGAGTTGATAGGTGAGTTCCCATGTGATTTGTCGAGAGAGCTATCGTGTGAGCTCTTATGTAAGTTTTCAGCAAGCTTACTTGATGAGCTCTCATGCGAGCTTAATTCGATTTGCTAGGTGAGCTCCTAGGTGAGCTCAAGGTGAGATGGTAAGGTGAGCTATCGGTGAGCTCCAAGGAAAGTTTCTAGGGAGGCTTTAGTCGAGCTACTCGATGAGCTCCTAGGTAAGGTACTTGTCAAGCTCCCAGTAGAGCTCATAGGTGAGCTACTCGGTGAGATCCCAGGCGAGCTCAAGGGTGAGCTTGTCAGAAATCTCTGTGGTGAGCTTACATGCAAGCTACTCGATGAGGTCAAGGTGAGTTGGCATGGCAAGCTCCTTAAGATCTCCTAGGTGAGCTACTTAACAAGCTATTTCGTAAACTTCTAGCCAAGCTCCCAAGTGAGCTACTTGGCGAGCTCTCATGTGAGGTCCCCGAAAGCTACTCGGTGAGCTCACAAGTAACCTCAAGTTAACCTACTCGATGAGCTACTTAGTGAGCTCCCAAGAGAATTGTTAGGTGAGCTCCCAGGTGAGCTAATTATGGAGCTACTCGACAAACTATGAGGTGAGCTAATAGACAAGCTCAAGGTAAGTTGGCAAGGTGATCTCCTAAGTGAGCTCAAGATGAGCTAGCAAGGTAAGATGATACATGAGCTTACAAGTTAGTTTCGGGTGAGCTATCGGTGAGATTCCATTCAATTTTTGGGTGAGGTACTTGAAGAGATCTCATGTGAGATCATGTCGAGATTCTCGGTGAGCTCTCGTGTGAGCTTAAGGCGAGCTATCAGGTGAACTCGTGATTTTTCGGGAAGTTGCACAAAAAAATATGATTCGAGCTACCTTCCAAGCTCAAGGGGAGTTGGGAAGGTGAGATCCTCAATGATCTCAAGGTGAACTAGCAAGGTGAGCTGATAGGCAAGCTCCCATATGAGTTGGCAAGGTGAGCTATCGCTTGAGCTCCCATGAGACTTTTTAGGTGAGCTACCCCGACAAGTTCCTAGGTGAGCTAATGTATAATTTCTCACTGAGATCCTAGGTGAGCTCAAGGCCAACCGATAAGGTGAGCTGTCATATGAGTTCCCAAGTAAGTTTCTCAGGTAAAGCTCAAGTCAAGCTACTCAACGAGCTTCTAGATGAGCTACTTTCCATGCTCCTAGCTGAGCTACTCGATGAGATCCCGTGTGACCTAAAAGGTGAGCTTATCAACTATCTCTTAGGTGAGCTTACATGTGAGCTAGTAGATGAGCTCAAGGTGAGTTGGTAAGGTAAGCTCAAGGTGAGTTAGCAAGGTGAGTGAAGGTGAGTTGGTAAGGTGACCATGTCAAGTGAGCTCCCAAATGAGTTCCCAAGTGAGTTACTCAACGAGATCCCGGGTGAACTAAACTCAAGTTGATTAGTGAGCTCCAAGAAGAGCTCCCAATTGAGCTACATGGTGAGCTATTCGGTGATCTCCCGCAAGCTATTAAGTGAGCTACCAAGTTAGCTACTTAGCAAGCTCCCAGAGCAAGTTCCCCAGTGAGCTTCTCGGTGGTGGCATGCAAGCTCAAGTCAACCTACTCGCGAGCTACTCAAGAAGCTTCAAAGTGAGTTGTTTGGTGAGTTCCCAGTGAGCTATTAGGTGATCTCCCATGCGATCTCATTAGAGAGTTCCCAAGTGAGCTACATGGCGAGCTACTCAATGAACTATAAGGTGAGCTACCGAGATGAGCTTAAGGTGAGTTGGCAAGTTGAGCTCCTCAACGAGCTCAAGGTGAGATCCCATGTGAGCTAGCAAGGTGAGTTGTCAAGCAAGCTCCCATCCGAGTTTCGGGTGAGCTACCAGTAACATCCTCAATTTAGACAATAGAACAAGTCAATTTTTTTTTTTTTTTTTGATAATTGCATACTGGTTCTAAATACATAATTTAGAACTCACAATTCAAATAACCATTTATATAACAGACAACCATATGCAGCTGTAATGACTCGGAATACCTCCGATCTATTCATTCCATGACTCGGTAATCTACCGATCTATTCATGAGTAAAAAGAGTTAGTGTTTTTATTTAACACAACACTCTTACGTTCTCTTCCCTAACTGGGATTCAATGCTCTGTCCAAGGAATCTAACTGAATAATTGTTACCATTATTCATCGGCATCTCATCCCTTAGACTAGGTGAATTAGGACAACGCAATCAGCAGCTTGCGATACTTTGGCCAAAATTTGAAACATAACTGTTCATGTCTCGTATTCCTTAACGGCATACTCGTCAATCTGAATACCTCCTTCACCCCATTCATATGTTATATAGAATGTCTTATACTGACTACTGTCAGTCCTTCCTTTCACAACTGAATCACTCGGAGGCAGATTAACAAGGTGATAATGTTATATGGATGCCCACGAGGATTAGGGATATGATGACATACTGGTTCAACCTTGCAGTTCAACCAGTGTGTCATGATACCCCAAATCTCCGAGGCAGTCTTATAACATGACCACGTTCTTAATCGGTCCCAGGGTAACTCGTGCGAAATCAAGTGTAAATCTTAGCGATCAATGCAAAGGGTGTCGCCATAAGTCACCTGCATTGTTGTAACTTCGAGAAGATCCTAATCTTCTCGGAGGTACAGCCCTGCAGTCGACTTTATGTCGTCAACCTTTAAATCCGCCTCGAGAAGATCTACCCAATAACAAGCGTTACGCACTTGAGTTTAAATTACTTTTAAAGACTTTTCCCTAAGGTTAGCCTTTCCAAATCCCTAGATTCTTTGTCTTAAGACGACCCTCCTCTAAAAGACTCATTACTGGTAGAGGTATTACGGTCACGCTCTCATCAAGGAGTCATTAGAATACACCTGATTCTAAAGCAACAGAATGGGACAATATCTCATAACCTTTACTTGAGATTGCCATCTGAACTCCTTTGATTGCCTATCGCCTCTTAACTCGAATTTATATCATACTTTTAAGTTTAAAGGTATAGATGATTAAGAATCTAATTTACTGTTGTCCTTTCATACTTAGGACTAGGGATTAGTAATTTAATCCAGCTTTGTTTAGCGTTCTCTTTTAGGCTCAATTTTAACCTATCTTCTAGAGAAACAATAATTTAATTCCAATATTGCTTTTGCTAGAACAAATTAGAACTACTAAACACTCATAAGAATTTAATCTTATTACTTACAAGCTTTCATTGTCAATCACAAAAGCGTCCATATTATACAATGAAAACAATGCCCCTTTCGTTACATAAACCGAAGAAGGTCAACTTTCGAAATAGAATACAATACATAAGTATCAAACACTTATTTCCATTCCTTTCAAAACTATACAATTACATTTTATGCAACAAAGATACTTGATACAATGCTAACGGGAAGGAAACATCCTTTCACACATAGTACATCCAGCAAAATCAAGCTGCAATTCATTACAAATCAAATAAACAATCTGATCACCTGTCGATCTGCATTGCTTTTTACCTCTTACGACAACCATCTGCAAAAATAGTCAACATGAGTCGATTGATGAACTAAGCATGATAAGCACTAACTTTTAAAACAATTGCAATCCATCAATTGTTTTCATTAAACACCCTTTTAAATGAGATCGAGACATTTACATAAGTAAACATAGTCGACTATGCCCTTGTAATACAAAATGATTACAAATATGTAACTCTATCATTGTTACAAATAGTCTTAATCACTTTCTAATATTTCATCAAATATTAAGAAACAAGGAACGAATGTACACAACAATCATTAAATCCAAAATCACAACATTGAATGATTGTTTCATCCTCCAAAAAGGAAATAACATAACAATTCGGATTCCACCAATATGTCACAAACAATTTCCCACCGATAGTCAAATATCAATAATATTAAATAAAGGAAGAGAAAGAACCAAACCATTCATACTTCCTTTCACATAAGTTCATCACTGCACTGCCTTCACATATGAAAACATTCAACCAGTACATAAATGAACAAGTTAGACAAGCCGCAAAGCAAGATCACTGTTTAATCAAGAAACAAAACACAAAGAAACTCGTACAAAGAACTAACACATCAACAATTCATGTATCAATCCTATGCCCAATGCTAGTTCCTTTTACATAGTAAGGCTTTGACACAAGTAGAAAACAAGAAACTACAAGCGTATTGCTGAAAACAACAACCTCATTGCATCAAGCAATATAAGGTTTCCAATGGACTATGCTATGTTGCCCACAGATTTCCAAATCATGCACAAAATCTGGACAGATTAATTGGAGAAGAACATAGCATACATATTCTTGCTCACTAAAATCAGATCAAGTAAAAGAAAGGAATTCAACCAAACGATCCCTACCTTGCCGCATGCAAGTCTTGGTGTGATATTCGCGACTTACCCAAACAAGGTCGAACACGAAACGTCATCCATGCTCAAGGACCTCAAATAGTGTACAAGGACAAAGGTGTCAAGGTCAAGCTCGAAAGAGACAAGTACTAGTTACCTTTCCGAATTCCAATGATTCAAACGGAGGTAACAATTCAAGCAAATGAATATGAATTCATACTGATATTCATCAACGAAGCATAACGAGAATCGGACAACAAATTACTCTCTGCCAATCATTTTACACTAATTTGCACAAAGTCGAAGACGTACATGTCCACCTAAGAATCAGACCTCAAAATCCCAAAAACACGAAGGGATCCCAATGGTTCAACAAGATCGAAATGCATGTTCATCCATTAAGTCGCCGCACTTAAAATACCAACAACTTAACTTTATTCGGCTAAAAATAAAATGAATCATTCAATCGACTCCTCGAGTCGTCCAATTCTACAATAGCATAAATCTATATATTCACACCGTAATCGATAAAGGTTTTGCACTCATAACCACCGAACCCTACAAAGAACGTACTATGAAATTGGTTGATAAATCCATATATGCCATTCCCGCTAACAATCGAATGAAACAAGTGAAGCAAATCGAATACCCTTATCAAGCAAGGGAATCTATTGGGCCGCTTCGAAACTTTCGAAGAGTTTTCACATGAAATAAAAATGCATACACAGGAAGTCTTTATCCTTCAATTATTTCAATTAACAAAGAGCCAAAAGCCTGTTTCGTCTTACCAGCTTTCACAAAAATCCATTCACAAAACTTATGGATAAATCTACCTTCCTAGGCAATTACGATTCAATCATCGACTCCATGGATCAATACAACGAAGTACAGGTGTATCTATAATATACACAGTGCGCAAGTAATCCCGCTAACCTAATAACAAGGAAAACAACTTCCGATAGGTCGAAAAGACTACGGTAACACTACGCTTACTGCTCCAAGCCAAAAATTGAATACAAATGAAACCCGAAAGTATCATTAGTCGCTGTCAACAAATCCCACGACAGAGTACCCAAGGAAGCGATAATACTAATCAATCTTACCAGTATTCATCCAAATCATTCCATACGCTTTCTATAACAAGAAACAATGACCACGAATCAAAGACATACAAAGGGTCTTATACTTGGACACAGTATATTCTAAGGGCTCACACCAAACAGGCCGAACACTCAAACCTTTATAAATAAATACCTCACATGCATAAGCCGTAATGAATACTCAAACAAATAGAGTCAAAGTTCGATTTCAACAAACACCCATCAAGCGGAAATTGAAAAATCGAATCAAGAGATATAGTGCCAAAAATCAAACTAGATCTCATAGAAAATTCATCTAATCTTCTCAAAACATTTGAACAGAGTTGTTTTAATGAAAGCACTTGAAAGACACAAAGATATTTAAAGGTTAGGGCCTAAGCATGCCCGTATTTTGATCAAATTTCCAAAGCGAGACCACGTGAAGAGCTCAAACTTCCTTTTCTTTTTCCACGATGAAGCGACCAACAAAATTTCACTGTCTCCTTCACAAATATATCCTCCATGACAGAGAAAAGAGCCAGAGAAATTCATTCTTGCCATGCAACTCAAAGAGAATTGGTGCGATGAACCAGTAAACAAGTAGAGAGAGAGAGAAGACCGAAAATCGCGACAAGCCAAACAAACCCCCAAATTTCCACTTGCATGCCTTCTCGCGAGTTCCGAGCTTGACTTCCGAGAGTATTGAATGCCATTAAACCAATTTTCCCACTTAAACTCTACTCCCACCGACCGCCTGGGATGGCGACAGTCCAACTAAAAATCAAGTTCATTTCCAAACTTAGCAATTGCCAAGTCTCGCACAGATTAGCCACCGCTTAAGCCTCCGCCAAGACTGTCCCTCATCCTTATCCCTTACATTTATTGCCATGGAAAACACCGCCCATGGTTCGCCACCCTTCATAGGCCCCTTCATAATCTCTTCATTAGTTAGGTTAGTAGCTTAGGTTAGAGTTTAGGTAATACCCACACTA
>CM031237.1:29916001-29991289 GCA_018340775.1 Taxus wallichiana var. yunnanensis | reverse complement strand
AAAATCACCTAGGAGCTCGCATCATAGCTCACCTTGCTAGCTTGCCTTGAACTTGCCAAGGAGCTCACCGAGTAGCTCAACTTGAGCTCATCAAGCACCTCCTATGAAAACTCACATGGGAACTCACCTTATCAAATCACATAGGAGCTCACCTTAAGCTCACTGAGGAGCTCACCTTGCCAACTCACCTTGAGCTCATTTCCTAGCTCGCCTCGAGTTTGTCAAGAAGCTCACTATGTAGCTCACTGGGAGCTCACCAAAAACTCACCTAGGAGATCACTGAGTAGGTTTACTTAATCTCACTTGTCAGCTCACTTTTGAGCTCACTGAGTAGCTCACCGGGGACCTCACATGGGAGCTTGCCAAGTATCTCACTTGGGAGCTCTCCTAGCAACTCTCCTGGGAGCTCACCAAATAAATCAAAAATTAGCTCACCTAAAATCTCTTAGGGAGCTCACTGATCAGATCGAGTTGAGCTCACCTCAGAGCTCATTGAGTAACTCACCTGGGAACTCACCTGGGAGGTTACCTGGGAGCACACCTTGTCAACTTACCTTGAGCTCATGTGGTAGCTCACATGAAAGGTCACCTCAAAGATTGCTGACAAGCTCACCTTTGAGCTCGCTTGTGAGCTCACTAGTAGCTCACATAGGAGATCAGCTAGGATCTTAGCAAGTAACTCACCTTGAGTTCACCTAGGAGCTCTCGACAAACTCAACTTGAGCTCACCCAGAAGCTCATCAAGTAGCTCACCTAAAAACTCACATGGGAGCTCACCTGCCACGGCTCACCTTACCAACTCACCTGAAACTCACCTATCATCTCGCCTTGGTATCTTTCCTTGAGCTTGCTAATGGAGGTCACCATGCCAACTCACCTTGAGCTCATCTGGTAGGTCATCTATGAGATCGTTGAGCAGCTCACTAAGTAGCTCACCTAGAATCTCACGTAATAACTCACCTGGTAGCTCACCTAATAGGTTGTCTGGGAGCTTACCTAACAACTCACTTGGGAGCTCACTGAGTAATTCACCAAGTAGGTATATTTGAGTCTTTGTGACCTTGTCAGGGACCTAACCTAGGAGCTCACCAAGTAGCTCACTTGGGAGCTCACCTAGTAGCTCACTTGGGAGCTCACCTAGTAGCTCACCTAGTAGCTTGATGAATAGCTCGCTAAGTAGCTCACCTAGGAGCTCTTTTAGGAGCTCATTAATTAGCTTGAGTTGAGCTCACCTAGGATATCATTGAGTAACTCACCTAGGAGCTCACTTGGGAGCTCTCCTAATAGCTTACCTTGCTAACTCACGTAAAGCTCACCTTTCCAACTCACATTGAGCTCACCTTGCCAACTCACCTTGAGCTCACCTGGGAGCTTGGCAAGAAGCTCATATAGGATATTTCAGTAGCTTGACTTGAGATTTCCCAGAAAAGTTCACCTCAGAGCTTCACCCGGTGGCTCAAGCAACTCAACTTGAGCTCACCCGGGAGCTCGTCAAGCGGCTTACTTAAAAACTTACATGGGAGCTCACCTATAAGGTCACCTTGCTAGCTCACCTTGAGCTTGATGAGGAGATCATCTTGCCAAATCACCTGAGCTTGTCTCGTAGCTCATCTAAGAGTTCATTGAGTAGCTCACCAAGTAGCTCACCTAGAGCTTGCCTAACAACTCACTTGGGAGCTCACGAAGCATCTTTAAGAGTAGATTGACTTAACCTCACTTTTGACCTTGCTTGTGAGCTCACCAATCAGATCATTAGGGGACCTTGCACAAGATCTTTCCGCGTAGATCAATTTGGATCTCACCTAGTAGCTCACCTGGGAACTCGTGGAATAGCTTGCCAAGTAGCTTACTTGGGAGATCTTCTAGGAGCTCGGCCAAATAAGCTTGTGTTAAGCTAACTTGGGAGCTCATCAAGTAACTCGCTTGGGGAACTCACACGGGAGCTAAGGAAGTAGCTCACCTAGGAGTTGGGTTGGGAACTCGACAAGTAGCTCATCTAGGAGCTCAGCTTGAGATTCCCTGAGAGCTCATCAAGTAGCTCACCCAATAACTCGAATGGGAGCTCACCTGATAGATCACCCCTCCAAATCACATGGGAGCTCACCTTACCAGCTTACCTTGAGCTCATTGAGGATCTCACCTTTCCAACTCACCTTAAGTGCATCCGGTAGGTCACCTATGAGTTTTTCAAGCAGCTCACCAAGTAGCTTCCCTAGGAGCTCACCTAGCAACTCACCTGCGAGCTCACCAAGCAACTTGCTGAGTAGGTTAACTTGAGCTCACTTGTGAGCTCATAGAGTAGCTCACTGGGGACTTTGCCTTGGAGCTCACCAAGTAGCTCACTTGGGACCTTGCCTAGCAGTTCACCTGGGAGCTCGCTAAACAACTCACCAAGTAGCTCACCTGGGAGCTCTTCTTGGAGCTTCGCAAATCAGCTCGAGTTGAGCTCACCGGTAGCTCGTCGAGTAACTCACATGGGAACTCACCTAGGAGCTCACCTAATAACTCACCCTACCAATTCACCTTGAGTTCACCTTACCATCTCACCTTGATCTCACCTTGCCAACTCACATTGAGCTCATCTGGTAGGTCATATGTAGGCTCACATCAGAGATTACCGATAAGCTCACCTTTGAGCTCACCTGGGATCTTACCGAGTAGCTCACATAGGAGCTTGGCAGGTAACTCACCCAGAAAATAATCAAGCATCTTTACCTCAGCTTACCCGGAAACTCACTTGGGAGCTCACCTCTCCAGCTCACCTTGAGCTCACCCAAGAGCTCACCGAGTAGCTCTACTTGAGCTCACCCGGGAGATCATCAAACAACTCACCCAAAAACTCACATGGGAGATCACCTGACAGCTCACCTTTCCAACTCGGATGGGAGCTCCCCTATCAGCTCGACTTGAGCTCGATGAGGAGCTCACCTTGCCAACATGCCTTGAGCTCATCTGGTAGCTCATATCGGAGTTCATCAAATATCTTTCCAAGTAGTTCACCTAGGCAGTTCAACTAACAAATCTCTCTTGGAGCTCACCTATCAGCTCATCTGGTAGCTCACCGAGTAGGTTGACTTAAGCTCACTTATGAGCTCACCAAGTAGCTCATCGGGGACCTATCCTATGAGCTCACCAAGTAGCTCACTTGGGAGCTCACCTAGTAGCTCACCTGGGAGCTCACTAAATATCTCAAAGTAGCTCACAGGGATCTGTTTTGAGTGCTCGGTAATTAGCTCGAGTTGAGCTTGGCTAGAGCTCATCAAGTAACTCACACGGGAACTTGACTAGGAGCTCACCTTACCAAATCACCTTGAGTTCACCTTGCCAACTCACCTTAAGCTCACCTTGCCAACTCGACTTAAGCTCATCTGGTAGCTCACATGTAATCTCACCTCAGAGATTGCCAAAAATCTCACCTTTGAGCTCACCTAGGATCTCACCGAGTAGCTCACCTAGGAGCTTGGTTGGGAGCTCAAAAATTAACTCACCTAGGACCTCACCTGACAGCTTGCCTTTCTAGTTCTCCTTGATCTCGCCAAGGAGCTCACTAAGTAGATCGACTTGAGCTCCCCCAGGAGTTCATGAAGAAGCTCACTAAAAACTCACATGGGAGCTCACCATAAAAACTTACATGGGAGCTCACCTATCAGCTCACCTTACCAGCTCACCTTAAGCTCACTTAGTAGCTCACCTTTCCAACCCACCTTGAGCTTGTCAGGTAGCTCACCTCAGAGTTCATCGAGTAGCTCACCAAGTAGCTCACCTAGGAGCTCACTTAATAGCTCGCCTAGGAGCTCAGCTAAGAGCTCATTTGGGAGCTCAATGAGAAGCTTGCTGAGTAGGTTTACTTGAGCTCACTTGTGAGCTCACCGAGCAACTCACCGGGACCTCATCTTAGAGCTTTCCAAGTAGCTCACTTGGGAGCTCACCTAGTATCTCACATGGGAGCTCACTGAACAACTCACTAAGTAGCTCACCTGGAAGCTCTTCTAGGAGCTCACCGATAAGCTAAAGTTTAGCTCGCTCGGGGGCTCATTGAGTAACTCACCTAGGAACTCATCTCGCCAACTTTCTTAGCAGCTCACTTAACAACTCACCTTGCCAACTTACCTTGAGCTCACCTTGCAAACTTACCTTGAGCTCACCTTGCCAACTCACCTTGAGCTCATCTTGCAAACTTACCTCAGATATTGCCGACAAGCTCACCTTAGAGCTCACCTGAGAGCTCATCAAGTATCTCACCTAGGAGCTCAATTAGGAGCTCGACAAGCATCTCACCCAGGAGCTTATTGAGAAGCTCAACTTGAGCTTCCCTAGAAAATTATTGGAGAGCTTTCCTGATAGCTTGACTAGGAGCTCACCTAATAGCTCCTTAAATAGCTCACCTGAAAATTTTCATAAGAGCTCACGTGATAGCTCACACTGACAACTCGCATGGGACCTCACCTATCAGCTCACCTTTATCTCACTGAGGAGCTCATCATACGAACTCACCTTGAGCTCATTCGGGTATCTCACCTCAAAATTTGTGAAACAGCTCACCTAACAACTCACCTGAGAGCTCACCTTACAACTTGTCTGGGAGCTCACCTATCAGCTCACTTAGGACCTCACCAAACAACTTGTCAAGTAAGATGACTTGAGCTCACTTGTGAGCTCACTGAGTAGCTATCCGGGGACCTCACCTGGGATCTCGGCAAGTAGCTTGCACTTAAGAGCTCACCTAGTATCTCTCCTGGGAGCTCACCGAATAGCTTGCCAAGTACCTCGAGTTGAGCTTACCCAAGAGCTCATCAAGTAACTCACGTGGGAACTTGTAGTTCATCCAAGATCTCATCAAGTAGCTCACCTAAAAACTCACATGGGAGCTCACCTTGCCCACCTTAAGCTCTTGAGATTACTTTAGCCAACTCACCTTGAGCTTATTTGTATTTCGCCTCAGCTAATCCTCGAGTTTATCGAGCATCTCACCAAGTAGCTCACCTTGGAACTCACCTAACAGCTCACTTGGGATCTCATTGAGTAGCTCACCGAGTAGGTTGACTTGAGATCACTTATGAGTTCACCAAGAAGGTTGCCAGAACCTCACCTAGGAGCTCACCAAGTAGCTCTCTTGGAATCTCACCTAATAGCTCACTTGGGAGCTCACCTAGCAGCTCACTTGGGAGCTCACCAAATAGCTTGCCATGTAGCTCACCTGAGAGCTCTTCTTAGAGCTCACCAATAGAATAATTTATGCTCACTGATCAGCTTGAGTTGAGATCACTCGGTAGCTTACATGTAAGCTCACCTAGGGTCTCGGATGAGAGCTCAACATATAGCTCACCCAAGACCTCATCAAGCACCTTAACTTGAGCTTGCCCAAAAAATCACCTGGGAGCTTGCCTTACCACCTGTCACTTGAGATCACCTAGGAGCTTGCTAAGCACCTCGACTTGAGATCACCTAGGAGCTCATCAAGTATGGGAGCTCACCTGATTGCTTTGCCATCTCGCATGAGATCACCTTGCCATCTCACATGAGAGATCACCTTGCCATTTCACCTTGAGCTCTTCGGTAGCTAACCTAAGAGTTCATCGAGTAGCTCACCTAGTAGCTCACTTGGGAGCTCCCCTAACATCTCACCTGGGAGCTCACCAAGAAGCTTTTCGAGAAGGTTAAATTGTGCTCACTTGTGAGCTCACTAAGTAGCTTGCTAGGGTCCTTTCCTGGGAGCTCACCAAGTATCTCTCTTGGGAGATCACCTAGTATCTCACCTGGGAGCTCACCAAATAGCTCACCAAGTAGCTAGCTTAGGAGCTCTTCTGAAGCTCAGCTGATAAGCTCAAGTTGAGCTCATCTAGGAGCTCATCAAGTAACTAACACAGGGAACTCACTTGGGAGCTCACCAAAGCTCACCTTGCCAACTCACCTTGAGCTCGCCTTACTAACTCACCTTGAGCTCACCTTGCCAACTCACCTTAAGCTCATCTGGTAGCTCACATATAAGCTCACCTTAGAGATTACTAACAAGTTCACATGGGAGCTCACCAAACAGCTCACGTCTGAGCTTAGGCTGAGCTCGGTAAGCATCTCACCCAAGATTTCATCAAGTAGCTCAAATTGAGCTTCCCTGGAAACTCATCTGGGAGCTTGCCTAATAGCTCACCTTTCTAGCTCACCTTGAGCTCACCCAAAAGCTCACCAAGTAGTTCAACTTGAGCTCACCTGGGAGCTCATTAAGTAGCTAACTCAAAAAATCACATGGGAGCTCACCTAATAACTCACCTTGCTAACTCACATGGGAGCTCACCTATCAACTCGCCTTGAGCTTGTTGAGGTGCTCACCTTGCCAAATCACCTTGAGATAATCTGGTAGCTCACCTCAAATTTTTTTCAAGTAGCTCCCTATGTATCTTTCCTAACAACTCACCTAGGAGCTTGCCTTATAGATCACTGAGTATCTCACCAAGTAGGTTGACTTGAGCTCACATGTGAACTCACCGAGTAGCTCACTAGGGACCTCGCTTGGGAGCTCGCTAAGTATCTTGCTTGGGAGCTCACCTAATAGCTTGCGTAGGAGCTCACTAAATAGCTCACTATTTAGCTCACCTGGAAGAACTTTTGGGAGTTCATCAATAATCTCAAGTTGAGCTTGCACCTGGGATCTCATCGAGTAACTCACCTAGAAACTAGCCTAGGAGCTCGCCTGATAGCTCACCTTGCCAACTCGTCTTGAGCTCACGTTTCCAAATCACCTCAAGCTCACCTTACAAACTCAATTGGAGCTCATATGGTAGCTTGCATGTAAGCTCACCTAAGATATTTCTGACAAGCTCACCTTTGAGCTCACTTGGGATCTCACCGTGTAGCTCACCTAGGAGATCGACTGGGAGCTCAAAAAGTAGCTCACCCAGGAGCTCGTCGAGTAACTTGACTTGAGATTTCCCAGAAACTCACCTGGGAACTCACCTTATAGCTCAGCTTGTTATCTCATCTTGAGCTCACCCATGAGCTCGCCAAGTAGCTCGACATAAGATCACCCGGGAGCTCATCAAGTATCTTTCCAAAAAACTCGCATGGGAGCTCGCCAGACAGGTAACCTTGCCAACTCGCATGGGATCTCAAACTAAGCTCACTAAGGAGCTCTCCTTTCTAACTCACCTTGAGCTCAGAAGGTAGCTCACCTCAGAGTTTTCAAATAGCTCACCAAGTAGCTCACCTGGAAACTTACCTAATAGGTCACCTGATATCTCACCTAACAGCTTGCATAAGAGCTCACTGAGTAGGTTGACTTGAGATCCTTTGTGAGCTTGTCTAATAGTTAGAAAAGGACCTCACCTGGGAGCTCACTTGGGAGCTCACCTAGTAACTCACTGAGAGCTCGGTGAATAGCTCACCAAGTAGCTCACTTGGGAGCTCTTCTGGGAGCTCACCGATCAACTCGAGTTGAGCTCACCCGGGAGCTCATCAAGTAACTCACCTAGGAACTCACCTAGGAGCTCGCCTGATAGCTTGCCTTACCAACTCACCTTGATCTCACCTTACCAACTCACCTTGAGCTCACCTTTCCAACTAGCTCACCTTTGAGCTCACTTGGGAACTCACTAGCGGCTCACTAGGAACTCACAAGAAACAACTCACCCGGGAGCTCGTAAACTCCGGTAAACTTGAGCTTGCCCAAAAAAACTCACTGGAGCTCACCTGACAGCTCCTTTTGCCAGCTCACCTTGAGCTCACCCAGGAGATCACCAAATAACTTAACTTGAGCTTACCTAGGAGCTCGTCAAGCAATTCATGTGAAAAATTACATGGGAGCTTGATGACAGCTTGTCTTACCAACTCAGATGGGAGCTCACCTATCAGCTCACCTAGCTAGCTTGCCTTGAGTGAGCTGAGGAGCTCATCTTTCCAACTCACCTTGAGCTCGTCTAGTAGCTTGCCTCATAGTTCGTCGAGCAGCTTACCAAGTAGCTCGCTCAGAAGCTCACCGAGTAGGTTGACTTGAGCTTGCATGGGATCTCATCAAGAAGCTCACTCAAAATGTTTATGTTAGCTCACTTGACATCTTTCCTCATAAACTCGCATGGGAGCTCCCCTATCAGAGTTCATCGAGAAGCTTGCTAAGTAGCTCACTTGGGAACTTGAGTAAAAGCTCACCTAGGAGCTCACCTAGGAGCTAATAAAGTAGCTCACTGAGTATGTTAACTTGAGCTCACTTATGAGCATGCCAAGTAGCTCACTAGGGACCTCACATGGGAGCTTCCCAAGTAGCTCACTCAAGAGCTCACATAGCAGCTCAACTGGGAGCTCACCGAATAGCTCACCAAGTAGCTCACCTAGGAACTCTTCTAGGAGCTCACCGACAAGCTCAAGTTGAGCTCATATGGGAGCTCACCGATAAGGTCAAGTTGAGCTCACCTGGGAGCTTGTTGAGTAAATCATCTAGGAACTCAACTCGGAGCTCGCCTGATCGATCACCTTACCAACTCACCTTGAGCTTGCCTTGCCAACTCAACTTGATCTCACCTAGTAGCTCGCATGTAATCTCACCTCGAGATTGCCGACAATCTCATGTTTGACCTCACCTGAGAGCTCATCGAGAAGCTCACCTAGGATCTTGGCCGGGAGCTTCGCAACGAGGTCACCCAGGAGCTCGTCGAGTAGCTCTAGTTGACTTTTCCTAGAAACTAGCTTGGGATTTTCCTATAGCTCCCCTTACCAGGCTCACCTTAAGCTCACCCGGGAACTCACCGAGGAGCTCTACTTGAGCTCACCCAGGAGCTCATCAAGCATCTCACCCTAAAAATTGCATGGGAGCTCACCTTACAACTCACTTAGAAACTCGTATGGGAGGTCACCTAATAGCTCACCCAAAAATCACATGGGATCTCACCTATTAGCTCACCTTTCCATCTTGCCTTAAGCTTTTGAGGAGCTCACCTTTCTAACTCACCATAAGCTCATCTAGTAGCTCACCTCAGAGTTCATCGAGCAGCTTGCCAGGTAGCTCACCTGGGAGCTCGCCTAACAGGTCACCTAGGAGCTCATCTAATAGCTCACTAGGGAGCTCATTGAGCAACTGACCAAATAGGTTGACTTAAGCTCACTTGTGAGTAGACTTGTGAGCTCACTGAGTAGATCTCTGGGGACCTCTCCTGGGAGCTCACTAAGCAGCTCACTTAGGAGCTCACCTAGCAACACCTTGGAGCTCACCAAGTAGCTCACTTTGGAGCTCACCTAGCAGCTCACCTTGGAGCTCACCAAAGAACTCACCAAGTAGCTCACTTGAGAGGTCTTCCTGGAGCTCACTGATTAGCTCAAGTTGAGCTCACTTAGGAGCTCATCAAGTAACTCACTTGGGAACTCACCTGCGAGCTCATCTGATAGCTCACCTTGACAACTCCCCTTGAGCTCACCTTGCCAACTCACCTTTAGCTCATCTAGTAGCTCGCATGTAAGCTCACCTCAGATATTTCTGACAAGATCACCTTTGAGCTCACCTGGGGAGCTAACCAATGTAGTTGCCCAAAAAGCACATAGGAGCTCACCTAGAGCTCACCTCTCACCTTGCTAGCTCACCTTGAGCTCATCATACAAGAGCTCACTTTGAACATCTCGACTTGAGCTTGCATGGGAGCTCGTCAAGTACCTCACCTAAAAACTCACATGGGAGCTCACCTGATAGCTTGCCTAGATACTCCAAAGGGTGCTCGCCTGTCAGCTTGCCTTACAAGCTCACCTTGAGCTCGCTTAGGAGATCACCTTGCCAACTCACCTTGAGCTTGTCTGGTAGCTCACCTCAGAATTCATCGAGTATCTCCCTAAGTAACTCACCTAGGAGCTCACCTAACAACTCACTGGGAGCTCACCGAGTAGCTCATCTAGTAGGTTAACTTGAGCTTGCAGAGCGCTTGCTTGGGACCTCACATGGGAGCTCATCAAGTAGCTCAGTTGGGAGCTCACCTAGCAGCTTGTTAAATAGCTTGTCAAGTAGCTCACCTAGGAGCTCTTTTGGGAGCTCACCGATCATCTCAAGTTGATGTCACCAAGAAGCTCGTCAAGTAACTCACTTGGGAAATCATAGCTCATCTCTAGGAGCTTGTCAGTAGCTCATCTAATTACTCGCATGGGATCTCACCTTGCCAAATCACCTTGAGTTCACTAAGGAGCTCACCTTGCCAACTTGCCTTGAGTTCATCTTGTAGCTCACCTCGGAGTTCATCAAGTAGCTTGCTAAGTAGCTCACCTGGGAGCTCACCTAATAGCTCACTTGTGAGCTCGCTAGCGACCTCTCTTGGGAGATTTCCAAGTTGCTCATTTGGGAGCTCGCCTAGTAACTCACCTAGGAGCTTACCAAACAACTTGCTAAGTAACTCACCTGGGAGTTCTTCTGGGAGCTCTCCGATCAGCTCGAGTTGAGCTCACCCAAGAGCTTTCTGAGTAACTTGCCTGGAACTCACCTTTGAGCTCACCTGATGGGTTTCCTTGCCAAATTTCCTTGAGTTCAACTGGTAGATAGCATATAAGCTCTCCTCAGACATTGCAAACAAGCTCACCTTTGATCTTGCCTAATAGCCCACCGAGTAGCTCACCTAGGAGATCAGCAAGTAGCTCATCTAGGTGCTTGTTGAGTAGCTTAACTTGAGCTTGTATAGAAACTTTCCTGAAATCTCACCTTGCCGGCTGACCTCTCACCTTGAGCTCACCCAGAGCTCGCGAAGTATCTTGACTTGAGCTCATCAAGTAGCTCACCCAAAAAATCATATGGGAGATCACCTTACAAACTCGAATGGGAGCTCACCTTACCATCTCACCTTGAGCTTATTGAGAAGCCCACCTTACCAACTCACCTTGAGCTCTTTTGGTAGCTCACCTATGAGTTTTTCAAGAAACTCGCTGAGTATCTCACCTCGAAGGTCACCTAACAGCTCACTTGGGAGCTAAACAAATAGCTCACCAAGTAGGTTGACTTGATCTTGCTTGTGAGCTCACCGAGAAACTCATAAGGGACCTCACCTTGGAGCTCGCCAAGTAGCTCGCTTGGGAGCTCACCTAGAATCTTGCACTGGGAGCTCACTAAATAGCTCACAAAGTAGCTCACCAGGGAGCTTTTATGGGATCTCGATGATCAAATCAAGTTGAGCTCACCTAGGATCTCGTTGAGTAACTCACTTGGGAACTTTCCTGGGAGCTTGCCTAACAACTCACCTTGCCAACTTACCTTGAGATCACCTTACCAAATTACCTTGAGCTCACCTTACCAACTCAATTTGAGCTCATCTGGTAGCTCACATGTAAGCTCACCTTAGAGATTATCGACAAGCTCACCTTTGAGCTTTCCTGGGAGCTCACTAAGTAGCTCACCTAGGAACTTGGCTGGAGGTCGATAAGAAGCTCATCCAGGAGCTCACCGAGTAGCTTGACTTGAACTTCCCTGGAAAATTTCTTGGGAACCCACCTGACAGCTCACCTTACCAGCTTGCCTTGAACTCACCCAAGAGCTCATCGAGCACATCAACTTAAGCTCACCTAAGGGTTCATCAAGTAGCTCTCCTAAAAACTCACATAGGAGCTCACCCTTAACTCACATAAGATCTCACCTAATAGCTCACCCTAACAACTCGAATGGGAACTCACCTATCACTCACCTTTCCGGCTCACCTTGAGCTCGCTAAGGATCTCACCTTACTAACTCACCTTGAGCTCATCTCGCTAGCTCACCTCGGAGTTTGTTGAGTAGTTCACCTAACATCTCACCTAGGAATTTTCCTAATAGCTCACTTGGGAGCTCACCAAGCAGCTCATCAAGTAAGATGACTTGAGCTCACTTATGAGCTCACCGAGTAGCTTACCAGGGTGCTCACCTAGGATCTCACCAAGTAGCTCACTTAGGAGATCACCTAATAGCTCACATAGGATCTCACCTGACAGCTCACCTTAACAACTCACCTTGAGCTCGCCTTACCAACTCACCTTGAGATCACCTTGCCCGGCTCGCCTTGAGCTCATCTCGGTAGCTCACATGTAACCTCACCTTAGAGATTGCTGAAAAGCTCACCTTTGAGCTCATCTAGTAGTTTATCGAGCATCTCAAATTGATTTTTCCCAGAAACTCACCTAGAGCTCGCCTGATAGCTTGACTTGCTAGCTCACCTTTAGCTCACCCAGGAGCTCACGTTTAGCTCACCCAAGATCTCACCCAATAGCTCACTGAGAAACTAACCTAGGATCTCACCTAACAGCTCACTTAGAAACTCACATGGGACCTCACCTAACAACTCACCTTACCAACTCAGCTTGAGCTTGTTTGTTAGCTTACCTCGGAGTTCGTTGAGTAGCTCACCTAATAGCTCACCTAGTAGCTCAACTAATAACTCACTTGGGAGCTCACCTAATAGCTCACCTTGGAGCTCACCAAGTATCTCACCGGTAAGTTGAATTGATCTCACATGTGATCTTATCGAGTACCTCACTAGGGACCTCACCTAGGAGCTTGCTAAGTAGCTCGCTTAGGACTCACATAGTAGCTCACCTGTGAGCTCACCAAATAGATCTCAAAGTAGCTTTCTTAGGAGCTCTTCTCGGGAGCTCTCCGATCAACTCAATTTGAGCTCATCGGGAGCTCATCGAGTAACTCACTGGGAACTCACACGGGAGCTCGCTTTGATAGCTATACTTGCCAACTTACCTTTATCTCACCTTGCCAACTCACCTTGAGCTCACCTTGCTAACTCACTGGAGCTCATCTGGTAGCTTGCATGTAAGCTCACCTAAGAGATTGCCAACAAGTTTTCCTTTAAGCTTGCCTGGCATCTCACTGAGTAGCTCACCTAGGAGCTTGGCTAGGAGCTCGACAAGGAGCTCATCCAAGAGCTTATCGAGTAGCTCGACTTGAGCTTTCTTGGAAACTCACCTAGGAACTCACTTGATAGCTTGCATTGCTAGCTCACCTTGAACTTTCCTAGGAGCTCGGTGAGCAGCTCAACTTGAGCTCACCCAAGAGCTCATCAAGTAGCTCACCAAAAACTCACATGTGAGCTCGCCTAAAATCTCTCACCTTACCAACTCACATGGGAGCTTTCCTTGCCAGCTCACCTTGAGCTTAGTGAGTAGATCACCTTGCCAACTCCCCTTGAGATTAGAAGGTAGCTCACCTAAGAGTTTGTTGAGCAACTTGAGTTGAGATCACCAGGAGCTCATCGAGTAACTTGCCTCAAAACTCACACGGGAGCTTGAATGACACTCACCTTGCCAACTCACCTTGAGCTCACCTTTGAGCTCACCTAGTAGCTCAACTAGGAGCTAGGCTGGGATCTTGGAAAGAAGCTCACCCAAGAGCTCGTTGACCAGCTTGACTTAAGCTTACCCGAAAACTCACCTAAGAGCTCACCTGATAGCTCACCTTGCCAGCTTACCTTGAGCTTTCCCGGAAGCTCGTTGAGCAGCTCAACTTGAGCTCACCCAAAGGCTTGTCAAGTAGCTCATGTAAAAACTCACATGGGAGCTCACCTTCTCAAATCATATGGGATCTCACCTATCAGCTCACCTTGAGCTTGTTGAGGAGCTCACCTTGCCAACTTTCCTTAAGATTTTCTCGGTAGCTCACCTCGAGTTCGTCGAGTAGCTCACTAAGTAGCCCACTGGGAGCTTTCCTAACAGACTCACTTAGGAGCTCACCGAGTAGCTCACCGACTAGGTTGACTTGATCTCACTTGTCGATTCTTGAGTAGCTCTTCGGGGACATTGCTAGGGGAGCTCACCAAGTAGCTCGATTGGGAGCTCACATAGCAGCTCACACCGGGAGCTCGCCAAATAGCTCACGAAGTAGCTCACCTAGGAGCTCTTCTAGGAGCTCACTTTGATTAGATCGAGTTGAGCTCTCCCGGGAGCTCATCGAGTAACTCACCTGGGAGGTCACCTGAAAGCTTGCCTTTCGACTCTACTTGAGCTCATCTGGTAGCTCAAATGTAAGCTCACCTCGGAGATTACTAACAAGCTTTCCTTTGAGCTCACTTGTGAGCTCACCGAGCAGCTAACCTATGAGATCACCTAGGAGCTTAGAAAGTAGCTCACCCGGGAGCTCGTTGAGTAGCTCAACTTGAGCTTTCCTAGAAACTCACCTTAGAGCTCACCTGATAGCTCACCTTTAGGTCACCCAGGAGCTCATCGAGTAACTCTATTTGAGCTCACCCAGGGAGCTCGTCGTCAAAGCCCGACCAAAAACTCACATGGGAGCTCGATGACGCTCACCTTGCCAACTCACATGGAAGCTTTCCTATCAACTCACCTTACTAGCTTACCTCTAGCTCGTTGAGGACCTCACCTTGCCAACTCACCTTGAGCTCATCTGCGAGCTCACCTCAAAGTTCATTGAGTAGCTTGCCAAGTAGCTCACCTAGAATCTCACCTAACTGCTCACCGAGGAGCTTTCCTAACAGCTCTCCTAGGAGCTTACCTAACAGCTCACCTAGGAGCTCACTAAGTAGATCACTGAGTAGTTTTACTTGAGCTTGCTTATTAGCTCATCGGGGACCTAACCTAGGAGTTCACCAAGTAGCTCTCTTGGGAGCTCACCTAGTAGGCCACCTGGGAGCTCACCAAATAGCTTGCTAAGTAGCTCACCTAGGAGCTCTTCGAGGAACTCACTGATCATCTCAAGTTGAGCTCGCTTGGTAGCTCATCGAGTAACCCATCTAACATATTCCTTGCCAACTCACCTTGAGCTCATCTTCAAGCTTACATGTAAGCTCACCTAAGATATTATTGATAAGATCACCTTTGAGCTCACATTTGAGCTCACTGAGTGGCTCATCTAGGAGCTTGGCTAGGAGCTCGGTAAGTAGCTCACCCAAGAGCTCATCAAGTAGATTGACTTGAGCTTGAATGGAAACTCATGTAGGAGCTCATGTGACAACTTTCCTAGGAGTTCATCGAGTAGCTTGACTTGAGATTACTCGGGAGCTTGTCAAGTAGATCACATGAAAATTTGCATGGGAGCATGCCTATAAGGTCACCTTAATAGCTCGCCTTGAGCTCATGAAGGAGCTCACCTTACCAACTCACCTTGAGCTCGTTTGGTAGCTCACCTCGAGTTTGTCGAGTAGCTCATTAAGTAGCTCACCTAGGAGCTCACCTAACAAATTACCTAGGAGCTCACTTGAGTATGTTTACTTGACCTTACTTTTGAGCTCACTTGTGATCTCACCGAGAAGCTCGCCATGGACCTAGCATGGGAGCTCACCACATAGATCAATTGGGAGCTCACCTAGCAGCTTGCACCGGGAACTCACAGACGAGATCACCAAGTAGCTCACTTGGGAGATCTTTTGGGAGATCGGTGATTAGCTTGAGTTGAGCTCATCTGGAAGATCATCGAGTAACTCACTTGGGAACTCACTGGGAGCTCTCCCGATAACTCACATTTCCAACTCACCTTGAGCTCACCTTGCCAACTCTCCTTGAGCTCACCTTGCCCACTCGCCATGAGTTCATTTGGTAGCATGCATTTAAGTTGACCTCGAGATTGCTGACAAGCTCACCTTTGAGCTCACAGAGTAGCTCACCTAGGACGTAGATTGGGAACTTGATAAGTAGCTTTCCTAGGAGCTTGTAGAGTAGCTCAAATTGAGCTTTCCTAGGAGCTTGTCAAGCAGCTCATTTGAAAACTTAAATAGGATATCACCTAACAACTCGCCTTACCAACTCACATGGGAGATTTCCTATCAGCTCGTCTTGATCTCACTAAGGATCTAACATTGCCAACTCACCTTGAGCACATCTGGTAGCTCACCTATGAGTTCGTTGAGAAACTCACTAAGTAGCTCAGCTGGGAGCTTACCTGGGAGCTCACAAAGAAACTCATGGAGTAGGTTGACTTGAGCTCACTTGTGAGCTCACGGGGACATTTGGGGAGCTTGCCAAGTAGTTCACTTTTGAGATCACCTAGCAGCTCATGTGGGAGCTCACTAAATAGCTTTCCAAGTAGCTGGCCTCGTAGCTCACCTCAGAGCATTCCTAATAGCTCCCCTAGGATCTCACCTAATAGCTCACCCGGGAACTCACCAAGTAATTTACCATGTAGGTTGACATGAACTCACTTCGAGTTCACCGAGTAGCTCGTCGGGGACCTCACCTAGGAGCTCACCAAGTAGCTCGCTTGTGATCTCACCTAGCAGTTCACTGGGAGTTCACCGAATAGCTCACCAAGTAGCTCACCTAGGAGCTCGATGATCAGCTCGAGTTGAGCTCACCTAGGATCTCATCAAGTAACTCACTTAGGAGCTCGTCTTACTGCTCACCTTGCCAACTCACCTTGAGCTCATTTGGTAGCTCATATGTAAGCTCACCTTAGAGATTAATGACAAGCTCACCTTTGAACTCACTGTGAGCTTACTGAGTAGCTCAACTAGGAGCTCGGCTAGGATCCTAGTAAGCATCTCACCCAGGAACTCATCGAGTAGCTCGACTTGAGCTTTCCCGAAAACTCACTTGGGAGCTCACTGACAGCTCACCCTTCCATCTCTCCTTGATCTCACCAAGCAGCTCAATTTGAACTCACCTGGGAGCTCGTCTAGTAGCTTTCCTGAAAACTTACATGAGATCTCACCTGATAGCTCACCTTTCCAACTCACATAGGAGCTCCTTATTAGCTCTCCTTGAGCTCATTAATGAGCTCACTTGGCCAACTCACCTTAAGATCGTCTAGTAGCTCACATCATATTTCTTTGAGTAGCTCACCAAGTAGCTTGGATAGGAGCTTGACTAATAGCTCACCCGGGAGCTCACCTAATAGCTCGCCTAGGAGCTCACCGAGTAGGGTGACTTAACCTTGCTTATGAGCTCTCTATTTCACTTAGAATGTTTCGAAGCCTGGGAATAGAGTTACTTCTATCCTTTCATTCCTTTTAGAAACAGATAAGGTTAGGGCTAGGAGGAATACCTGTTGAATGTCGAGATGGTGTGCGCGTACCATAGAGAAAGATCAGGTTGACTACGAAGAACTCCTTTTTGTCTTGGAAGGACTACCTGCAAATAAGAACACAAGACCACAAGATTTTGATTAGACAATAAATGAGGAAACTACCTTGGGCCCAGGAAATATAAAACTTCCTTTCGAAGGTGGTCAGTTTCCCTGCTAATATGAATTAACACAAAAGACTGTAAAATATCAATTAAATTGCTTCATTGAAATGGGTAGGGGAAAGGCTGGTTTCTGGTTGTAGTCAGGATAACCGATGCCGGTTACTGGTAACCGATATCGGTAGGATTTGGGATCTGTAGGTTGGTTGTGTTGTGGGGTGGTTATGTTGTAGGGTAACGGTGTTGCTTGTAAGGCTGGTATATGAGTGATATTAGGTAATGAGGTGATGAGAGGTAAATAAATGATAGTTAGATGCAATGGCACGCTAGGTAATGGATCTAAGAATGGATTTGTGAGGACTATGATTCAAAAATTCTAAGAAATGTTATTAAAGAGGACATGCAAGATGTAACTTCACTGGTTATTGACAAAGATGCAGTCCAGAACTCGATGACAAAGGCGTAACTTAGGTAAGATGGCTTGACACACGAGAAGATGAGAGATCTACCTCCCGATGATCGGTTGAGTGTCGAGAGAGCTCTGCTTGTTTAGTTGCGCTTTTGGGCTTGATCTACTTTACTGCAAACTCTTCTGGTTTCTTCACTCATCTCTCGCTCGGCCAGTGAAGATCTAGATTCTCCTTGATCGCTCCCGCTAATCTCCATCTATCCAAAAATCCTTTGACCCTTGTTTCTTGTTAGGGGATTCCATTTACAGAGGAACCAATGGTGATTCACGTAACCGACGGTGGTCGAGTAGGAACCGACATCGGTAAGGAAAAAGTAGGCTATTTTTAGTAAAATAGCCCACCTTCCCTAACTTTTCTCCTAAGAGAGATTAGTTGCGGGCTTGGTCAAGTGACGAGAAAGTCAGTTTTGGGTGCGAGAAAGGGGTAATTAGTCATGGGTGTAGGTGTGGAACAAGTTATAGGTCTTAATTAGGTTAGTTTAGGGTTAGGGCTAGGTCATGATGAGGTGGCAAAATGAGGTGGCGGGTAAGGTGATGTGGATTTATCAATTACAAGGTAATTAATAAATAATTGTGTAAAGTTTAGGTGATGAGGTTAGGTTGCGAGATGAGATGTGGGTCACAAAGGGTCATAAGACACAAATTTGGTGTCTACATTAGCCCCTTATTGTTGTGTAGCTTGTTTTTAAAGTCAATGCGACAATAATATGAAGTGGTTTCTCATGTTAAGGATATAGGTAATCTCCCTCAAATCTATCACAGATTGAGAGAACTTGAAATCAGGGATAGGGTTGATAAAGGGTAAATGGTGTAGAAAGGATGGTGAGATGGTGGGGTAGGTCCAAGGAAGCAGACGCATGTTGAAATGTAATAGTGTGACTAGGGTACATGATTTGACGAGTAAACCAGCAATGCATAGGCAAAGGTCGATAGTTTATCCAAACAAGGGTGATATAATCCTGGTATCCAAGGCATAGGAAGTAGCTCCAGGGTATATAACAGGTAAGGTACAGGAACATTTAGGCATGTTCGGCAGTACCAAATGGTTGGTTTGGTTGAGATAAACGTCACGGTCTAGGTCTAGGCAAAGTTGGTCGACAGATCAAGTCAAGGACCCTAATCATGCTAAAACACGAACAGGTGAGCTCGATGGAACAAAAAGCTACATGATGGGTGGATAAAAGTGTATGTTGTTGATGTTGGGTGAGGTATCGAAGTGGTACGGCCTTGGGTCGGGCCAAGTTGTTGGGTTGCGGCCTTGGGTCGGGCCAAATGGTTGGGGTGAGGCCTTGGGTTGGGCCAAATGGGTAGGGTGAGGCCTTGGGTCGGGCCAAATGGGTAGGGTGAGGCCTTGGGTCGGGCCGATGGGTAGGGTGAGGCCTTGGGTCGGGCCGGATGGGTAGGGTGAGGCCTTGGGTCGGGCCAAATGGGTAGGGTGAGGCCTTGGGTCGGGCCAAATGGGTAGGGTGAGGCCTTGGGTCAGGCCGGATGGGTAGGGTGGGGCCTTGGGTCGGGCCAATGGGTGGGTGGCGGGGCCTTGGGCCGGCCAAATGGTTGGGTGATGGCCTAAGGTCGGGCCGAATGGTTGGGGATGGCCTAAGGTCGGGCCGAATGGTTAGGGTGAGGCCTTGGGTTGGGCCAAATGGTTGGGGTGTGGCCTTGGGTCGGGCCGGATTAGTTGGTTGCGGCCTTGGGTCGGGCCGGTGAAGTCAAAAATGGCTATAGAGCAATGGAGCGTATAGGCGATGTGGTAAATAGGCAATGTGGTGAGAAAGGGAAAGTAGTGAATAAGGGCAAAAAGTTGGGTGAAAAAGGACAAAACCGATATCGGTTATCTATGACCGTACTGATTACATAACCGACGCCGGTTCCTTAGGGCACGATTTGACCGGTATCGGTTCAATGTTAAAAACCTATAAAAAGAAAAATACGGCCGGTCATTGTCACTTTGTAAATTTGGAAACCAAATTAAGTTGTCTGAGGTGGAATATTGATATTGGTGCATTTGTTGGCTGAGGTGGCACTAGTTGAGTGGAGAAGTGAGGTGATTGGCGGGCCCGAGTGAGGAGGAGGTAGTAGTTGATTGGTTGAGGACCCAGAAGAGGACATTTGGAGCCATGGCACAACCAGGAGGAGTAGGAGGAGCTGGACCAGCTGGACCACCACCACCCATCCCACCATGATGACGTGTCATCATACCGGTAGGTTTGAAACCCCATATTGTGTTCATTTTATTGCATTATGCTAAATTTGGGTGTTTGGGTAGGAATGTACATGTTTTAGGAAATAATTAGAAAATGGAAATAATTTGAAAAAGGGAGAGGGTAGATAGGTGAAATAAGCCGAGGTGGCTGGGTGGGTAGGTTTTTAGGGTGTTTGGGTGGGTAGAGAGGGAGAAAAATGAAAAAATGTAGGTTGGGGGCCGCGCGGGGGTTCGGCTCCGGGTAAATACAGCGACCGATGTCGGTCGCTAAGCGACCGGCATCGGTCACAAATTTTCAGGTCACGGTGCTTTGTGTTTGACCGGCGTCGGTCATATATCGGCCGGCGTCGGTGGGTGTTGTGGTTTTTTTTTTTTTTTGTTTTATTGTTGTTTGTATGTTGGGTGGTTGGTTGTGGGGTTTGGGTGTGGGTGTGAAGAGGGAGGGGATAGTGGAGAAGATAGGTGGGTAGAGGGGTGTGTTAGAGAGTCGAGGTGTGGTTGAGGGGGATAAAAGGGGGTATAAAAGGGGGTAGAGGTAAAGTAGATGTTGTGATAAAGAGTAGGGCTAAGGTTGTGGGTTGGTTTTGCAGGCACGTCAGCAGCTGACGATGTGGGACAAGATGCCCCCACTATTGAGCCGGATGCGACCACATGTATCCATAGCACCCTGGGCTATCATGCGTGAGGTGGGACTCGGCGGAGTCCAGGTGATCTGAGCTATCGATAGAGATCATAGTTTGATGGTTTCCCTCATCGAGAGATGGGATCCGGTGACCAATGTGTTCCATCTCCCGACTGGAGAGATGACCATCACATTGGAGGATGTGTATCGCATCCTTCGATTACCTATCGATGGAGAGGCAGTCTTTCAGGTGGATGCGAGAGACAATGCCATGGACAAAGCATCCTACGAGGTTTTAGGGATGCAGATATGTATTGCGCTAGTGACATATCACAGTGTGAGCATCGGGTATGGTGATATGTACCGTGCGCACCGACATGAGACACGGCTTGCCATGTTGATGATGATCGGGATCACCTGCTTCGCCCTCCCGGACTCAGAGGGAGGCCGCTTTCCACGGGCATTGATGGGGGTGCTTCATGAGATGGTGGAGGAGCACACCTGTTATGCTTGGGCACCATTATATTTGGTGTAGTTATATAGGGAGCTGTGGGGCTATCGTTGGATGAGGTGATTTGGGATTTGTTCGACATTTTTGCTTCACTGTTGGGCATATGAGCACATCATATGCATTAGACCAATAGGTTACCCCAGCAGCCAGGGCCATAGGTCATATATAGATACGGCTTTCAGAGGTGGTTGGGGGTCGTGGGCCAGCCACGAGCAGTGCTTGCAGGGCGGGACGTCACTTATTACAGGCATTTATTAGAGGGCCTGACAGCGGTAGACATCATATGGAGACCTTACAGAGGTCATCACCCATGCAGAGGAGCCCGAGTATAGTTACGCTTGATCCAGTACACTTTCTGGATAGCAGGACGGAGGCCGGGAGAGTACGAGAGGATACCCCTAGAGAGGGTATGCAGGTAGATGGGGCTGCGACAGGACGAGACACCTCCCTTCCCTCAGTATTAGAGGGATGATGTAGAGGCCCCACTGCTTGCACCACAACCCTTGGATCCAGATTGGGCTGCAGAGAGGCCAGCAGGTGACGCGGTAGATGATGCTGGTTGTATGGGAGCATACATGGTTTGGTGGGCTGGTCAGAGAGCAGCTAGGATAGCACCGCCTGCACAGCCAGACTTGGCAGCAGTGATAGCAGAGTGAGATCAGCTCAGGGGCCAGGTGCAGTTATTACAGGGCAAATTAGGCTCTGTACGAGCACGAATAGGTGTCCTACGGGGTAATTAGCCCAGCGCAGTACGAGCACGAGCACGAGCACCACCCAGCAACAGCGGCACAGCCACGGCCCGTGCATAGTACAGTACCACCATGGCCACAGCACCACCAAAGCACCAAAGACAGCACAAGAAGTACTAGTAGTAGGTGTCGAGGGACTAGCCCCAGCTCTACGGTGGCTCGAGATCGTTACATGGAGGCGAGAGGAGGCCCGTACTATCGGGATGTTCTTGATAGTACCGGAGCTGAGTATCAGCCATATGTAGCACATAGAGTAGAGACCTCTCATAGCCAGAGGTCTCAGGGAGGTGCAGCCACAGCCGGTGTGTCTGTTACAGGTAGGAGGCGGGAGGCAGGACAGGGACCAGCAGGCAGACAGGCAGAGGGAGGTGGAGAGAGCTGAGGGGTCCCTGCACATTTGTATATTGGACATGGGCACCGGTCTGCGAACCGGTTGTGTTGATAGAGGCCTGCGTGCCTACATTTATTCATTTATTCATTCATTTATTGTATACCAGCCTGCGAGCCGAGTACGGGTTGTACAGTTGATACCGGCCTGCGAGCCAAGTATATTTTTGATATGAGGGACCGGCCTGCGAGCCGAGTCGAGATTATTGACATTTATTGTGGCCTGCGTGCCGGCTTTGTTGTATTATGAGATCACAGAGGCCCCGATGCAGGGCACATTGTATATTGGAAAGGTTGTATATATATATATAGATATGATGATTTGACTCACATGCTTTGTGTTTAAAATGTTTTTAAGTATTTTGTCGATGGTTTGTGATATTTGATGTATGATGAGTTGGATGTACATGGTGTGATATATAAATGATGTTGACGTCTTTTGTTAATGAGATGCACATATATATGGATGACATGTTATATTATGAAATGTTGCATGTGTTGTTGCTGGTTTTGTGACATTGAATGTATGTATCTGATGAGTTGGATCCAAATGGTGTATAGATTGATAGTTTTTTGATATCCTTAGATGATGGCATGTTTGTTTTGGTAATGTAGATAGATGATATGGATGAAATCGTAATGAGAAGTGGATTGGATGGACAAATATGGATAATGGTGTTGTTATGCAGGAAAAAGAGGCGGGCGCGACAAAAATTAGGTAGAAAATGAAGAAAAGAACTATGTTTCAAAAAGGCAGGTATGTAACCGATATCGGTTAGGCAACCGATGGTGGTAGTTAACAGACCGATATCGGTTATCTAACCGATACCGGTTATTTAGGTATGAGCTTTTCTAAAAATAGAAAAGCGAGGGTGGCAACTGAATTTCTTATTTTTGAGAGGCATGCAAGATGTTAAATACGTGAACGCGACACTTTTTGATGACTGAGACAGGTAATTGCATGAGAGATTTGAGTGATAAGGAGAAAAGAGACAGGGAAAGTGAATGTGATCTAAGATTCAGAAGGTAGAAAGGAAAATTTGAAAAGGGTGGTGATCATGGCAGAATGAGGAGAAGCATCCAACAGGCAGGGACGAGAGGGAAGACAAGTGCCACCGCAAGCTGCTGCAGCCCAAGAGGTAAACGTTTTGGTTGTGATTTGATTTTTGCATGTTTGGGGAATAGAATGGGGGAGATTAAGTGGGTAGATATGAGAAAGAAAACATGATAGCAAGGGTTATAGATGAGGTGAGTGTTACGGGGTAGGTAATCAGGGGTTTCGGGTATGTTTGTATGTACAGAAAGGAATAAACGATCAAAGTTTTGTCGTAGGCGGTGTGTTTTGGCAAGGCTGTATGAAGGTAACAGTGACCGATAGCGGTTAGAGATAACCGGTATCGGTTACCGAACCGGTACCGGTTAGCTATAACCGATACCGGTATCTGTAGGCATTTCCAGAATGTGAGAAAAAACCCGTGGGGATTTGATGGATTGAATGGTTGTTTGTTGTTTTGATGTATGCAGGCAGAGGCAGGGTTGAGGATGAATGATAGTGTACCAGCGCTGTTGTCACGAATCCGAGCGGATGTAACACCAGCTGAATGGACATTGATAAATCATTTGGGGTTAAGTGGAATCCGCTATTATTCACGAATCGCACGTAACCATGCTATGTTGCAGGCGTTGATTGAGAGATGGAATCCTGAGAAAAATACCTTCTATCTACCAACAGGGGAGATGACAGTGACATTGGAAGATGTGTTCCATATTTTGAGACTCCCAATTATAGGAACACCAGTATATCAGGCAATGCCTAGCGCAGGGCGGGCAGCGATAACAACAGTATTTGGTCCATACGCACGTGATTTGACACAGCGAGGTTTGACATTTACGTATGGCATAATGTATGCAGCACACCCTGAGGAGACAAGGTTAGCAGTGATATTAATGATAGCGGTAGGGTATTATGCATTACCAAGGGTGGAAGGGGGAAGATTTCCCAAAGCATTGATGTGTGTTATTTGGGAGATGATAGAAAGGAACGTGACGTTTGCATGGGCACCTGCATATTTGGCGGAGCTATACAGGGGTTTATGGGCTTGTAGGTGAAATCACAGGACGACACTTTGGATTGTTCATACTTATTACATTGTTGGGCCTATGAGCACATTGTTTGTGTTCAACCAATAGGCCGACCCATCCATCGGAGAGACTAGAGTACGAGAGGTTGGGATTCGAGATGATGGGTCCAAATAGAACAAGAGGCAAGATCCCGTGCCGTGACGGGTGACATTGAGTATTACATGTAGGTATGGGAGAGGGTGACGATTGCAGTGGATATCTTTGGAGGCCTTACAGGAACTTTATGGTGACAGAGAAACATAGTTGAGGAGTTGAGGGCGTAGAGTGATTGAGGTGGATCGCAGGCACGAGCCGTGAGTATGAGAGGGTTCTCCTAGATCGCGTGCGGTGAAAATTTGGATTTGTGCAGGATATACCCCTGGCTTATAGACCATATATGAGGATCGATGCCGAGGCAGCATTCTCACCTCCCTGGCCAACACCTCCAGAAGGGCCAGAGGAGATAGCAGCCGATCGCGAGGGTAATGGATGCGGGGAGCGACAGGCCTATAAATTATGGTGGGTAGCAGAACTATGAGGTGTACGTGATCATCCTAACATAGCTATGATTACAGCAGAGAGAGATCGTCTCGAGTTTAGTTCAAGCAGCTCCAAACGCAGTGAATGAAACAAGAGGATTGTTAGCGGTTGTGGAGTCGGGGGGCGGAGAGACTAGAGGCCGGAGTCCTCCATGCGAGAGGGCGTATTCATATGTTACAGGAGAGATTGGCAGATCGGTGGCGGTACCAATAGTCATGGTACCATTGAGGATAGAGAGGCTCCGGCGAGAGGTCGGACGATCACGATCATCTCTTGGTCGGGATGAGTCGTGAGGGTCTAAGTAAATGTTATCGAGGTATAAGAATAAATAAGGATGCCGACCTGCATGTCGATGATATAGAAGATGTATTTGTTTAACATCTAAATAAAACTGAATATGTATGTTGATTTGAGTTATGATAATAATAAGAATGTTTACGTTTTGACTTTTGGTGTGTTTAAAAAGGATAAAGAGGAATGTGATTAAATAGAAATACACAAAAATATTTATATTTACCACACATGATAGGTTATGGTAGGGGATGGTCGAGCTAACCTTGGGAGACCCCATGTCTCCGAAGTGCTGCCTACATAGCCCATTGCACAAAGCAAGGAGGGGCCTCAGACCGATGTAGTTCTCCCTTAGGACCAGGGAGAGGTGAATTTAGGCAATTTGGTACGATTAGGCAATTGGTTGGTTGGTAAAAATGTTGATATTAATATTGGTAAGGTAAGGTTGATGGTGTTGGTAATGAATTGGTGATGTTGTAAAAGGTATAAGGGAAGCGAAAGTTAACCTACCCAAGTGGTAGGGAACCATGTCCTGATTAAGATCAACACACAATCCTAGATGCGAGGCAAAGAGGAAAGATTGCTCCGTAGTTGAAAAGAGTGAAACAAACCACATAACATAGAATGAACTTGAAGCCCTAGGTACCGTGCATAGACGAGAAGTCAATAGGTGAAAAGAGTTGCATGATCACAATATATCGGGTGTACGTCATGTCCCTTGAGTTAAAACAAATGGTGAGGTGAGGTGGATGGTATAGCTGAGGTACGGAGAACTTATTACAAAGTGAGTGTTCTGACGAAAGAGAACCTACCCTAAATAGACAAGTCCATGACTCAAAATTTCTTTTGAATGAGGCTTTTATTTTACTGAATATAGACTGATCGATGCGGGAAGTCTACAAGGGATATTGATTGTATTATTCTTGAGGTCTTCACAAAGCTGATCAATGCGAGAAGCTTCTGATAAAAGGATGACTGTGTATAGTTGTCCTTCAAGGGAGCAGTCTATATATGATAATAGCATGTGATTTTAGTGCATAGTTGTCCTTCGGGGGAGCAGTCTATATATGATAGCAGCAATAGTTTGGCATATAGCTGTCCTTCGAGGGAGCAGTCTATATATAATTTAGATAGCTAGATGTTCTTTTGGCATGAAGCATCTAGTTTGGTAGGAAGTTTGACTCAAGAAAATCCCATAAGAAGGTGTTATTTTAATACTTTGAAGTCATGGACTAGACTAAAAAGGGAAGGGCATCGCTAAGGTGAGGTGAGAATCAAACTATGTGAGCTTGATTTTATTATGAGGTGTAGGAAACAAAGCATATGTGGTGGTAAAGGAGCTCAAGGGACGAGCAAGTAGGTGGATAAGAAGTGATGTAACACTAAATTCAACAGAGAATGGTCGAAGATGCAAGGCATTAAGGGGTTCAGGCTCAGGTTTACCATTAAGCGAAGCTAAATGATAAGTGCCTGATCCATACGTGTGAGTGATTATATAAGGCCCAATCCAATTGGGAGTAAATTTTCCACATTTGCTCTTTTGTAGTTTGGTTACATGTTGATTCTCTTTGAGGACAAGATCACCAACCTTAAAGGTACGCTCATGAAGTCACTTATCATAAGCACGCTTGATACGTTTTTGATAGATTTGAAGGTGATCGAGAGCTGTAAGATGGCGTTCGTCAAGAAGCTCCAATTGGGCTAACCGCTCCATGCGGAAATCATCGTTGGTGAGAATATCCCAAGAGATATTCGAGGAGGGTATTTGTATTTCGAGAGGCAAGACAGCCTCGGTACCATATACCAAAGAAAAAGGTGTGGCATTAGTGGAGGTACGAATGCTAGTATGATAAGCCCAAAGGGCAAAGGGGATGTGATCGTGCCAATTTCTTCCAGACTCATTGACAACTTTCATGAGGATTTTGGTTAGGGTTTTATTAGAGGATTCAGCTTGTCCATTTGCTTGTGGATAGTAGGGTGATGAGAAGCTAAGTTTGATACCAAAGTTGTCACAAAGGTCTTGCAATAACTTATTTTTGAAAGATTTTCCATTATCTGTTATCAGGTGATGAGGAACACCAAAACGACAGATAATGTGGTGGTTAATGAACTCTACAATTTTTTCTTTTTTGGTTGAAATGAGTGGAATAGCCTCCACCCATTTTGTGTAATATTCGGTTGCTGTGATAATCCATCGGTGACGTTGCGAAGAGGATGGGTGAATCTCACCAATAAGGTCTAAACCCCATTGTGAGAAAGGCCAAAGATCTCGGGTGACCTGTAGGGGGTGGCTAGGAGTATGTTGAAGGTTGGCGTGTTGTTGACACATAACACAACGCTTAACATATTCGTAGCAATCGTTATTGAGAGTAGGCCAATAATAACCTAGGTGAAGGATTCGTTTGGCCACGGCAAAGGCCGCTAAAATGTCTACCACAAATACCGTCATGGACTTATTAGATAGTATGGGTGACCTCCACGCCGGTGAGACATCGAAGGAGGATGCCATCAAAGCCACGTTTATAAAGGAGTCCCCCCATAACAACATAACGAGAAACATGTTTAAGAAACACATGTTTGCCGGTACTAGTAAGGTCAGATGGGAGAACAGAGGTTATAAGGTAGTCATGGAATTGGCAATACCAAGTATCCTGCGAGTTAGCGAGACATAGTATTTATCGTCTGACAAACAACCGGGGCTGAATAAGATGGGGAAAAGAGTTGTTGGACCAAGACAAAAATGTCGAGTCGGTTGATGAAGCTAGAATTTGCGAGGCTAAGCAAGCCATAGTATCCAAAATTTGTTAGTGGAGCGGGGAATGGTTTGTATATAGAATAGTGAGTAAATAAGGTTAGAAGTGAATCCACGTAGTGTTTGTACTTTTGAAGTTCCTCATTTTTGCATTGGTAGATTCCCATAACTTGATTGACTACCAATTGAGAATCACCAAAAATATTGATAGATTTGATACCTAAGTGTAACGCAAACTTGGAGACCAGAAAAGGGCCTCGTATTCCATTTGTATTATTGGTGCAAGGGAAATCAAGTCGGAATGAAAGAGGCATAGGCTCAGCGTCGAGAGGAATGAGAACAACACCAGCTCCTCCACCACGGTGACATTTGGATCCATCGAAGAAGAGGGTCATTGGATATGACTCCTCCCTGAGTGAAAGAGTGGCGATGAGTTCGTCGGGGAATGTAAAATTGGTAAATTGTTCCCCAGGTAAAGGGGCTTCCGCAAGTTGGTCTGCGATGGTTTGTCCTTTGATTGATTTCTGGTGGACAAACTCAAGGTCAAGGTCGGCGAGGAGCATGAGCCATCGGGTGATGCGTTGGTTTAGATGAGGCTTGGCATACATGTAATGGATGGGGTCCGTGTTGGTGATGATGAAAGTTTTGTGATTCAGAAGGTAGTGTCGGAGTTTGGTAGCCACAAATGATAGGGCTAGGCATAACTTTTCTACACGTGTATACCTAGTCTCATAGTCCACCAAAGTATGACTTAGATAATAAACAGCTTGTTCTCGATTCTCGGAGTCACGATGTGCAAGCATGGCCCCTACAGCGTGGTCAGTGGCAGAAAGGTAAAGGTAGAAAGGGCGGTCATCCTGAGGTGGGATAAGCATGGGTGGATGCAAGAGATAAGTTTTGAGAGCTTCAAAGGCTTGGTGGCACTCTTTGCTCCATTGAAAATCAATGTCCTTTTTAAGAAGGTGATGGAAAGGTTGACATCGATCCGAGAGTTGGGAGATGAAACGTCGGATAGATTGGAGCTTACCTTGTAAACTACGCAATTGTTTGAGATTGGTAGGTGGGGGCATTTCTAGGATAGCTTTGACTTTAGATGGGTCGACCTCAATGCCACGCAAAGAGACAATAAAGCCAAGAATTTTTCCCGAAAGGATGCCAAAGACACATTTCTTTGGTTGAAGACGGACAGAATATTGTAACAGGCGATCAAAGATAATGGTTAAAACATCGAGATGTTCACTACGATGTTTAGATTTGCCAAGAAGATCATCGACGTAATCTTCAAGGATAGTGTGCATAATGTCATGAAAAATGTAGGTCATAGCCCACTGATAGGTTGCACCAGCATTCTTAAGGCCAAATGGCATTACACATGAATGAAGGTTCCCAAGGAGTTATGAAGGCGCTTTATGTTGATCGGAAGGGGCAACCAAAATTTGGTTGTATCCTAAAAGCCATCCATAAGAGAGAGCATCTCATGGCTCGTAGTGAGATCAACAAGTTGGTCAATGCTAGGCAGGGGGAAGTCATCCTTAGGGCAAGCGAGGTTAAGATCCCGAAAATCCATGCATATCCGAAGTCCCCCCGTCGCTTTAGTGATAGGTACGATGTTAGAAATCCATTGAGGATAGTCAATAGGAAAAATGAAGGAAATAGAAAGGAGTCATTGAAGCTCCTCTTTGACCAAGAGGGCAATGCGTGGATGTATTTTTCTCAATTTCTATTTAATTGGCTTGGAATCGGGTTTCATGTAATGTTATGGACAGCAATGTCAGGATCAATTCCTGGCATGTCAGCGTAGGACCAAGCGAAAGCTTGGTTGCGAGCACGGAGAAAGGTAGTAAAGGTGACTTGTTCTGATGCGTTAAGGGATTGTCCGATCTTCACAATGTGAGGATCCTCCTCTGTGTGGATGTTGATTTCTATAGTAGACTCGTTCAGCATGGTTTGAGTTTCAGATGGTAAGGCGCGTTGAATATAAGAGTCATCCGCACCAAGGTAAGTGAGGATGGAGTCATCATCCTGGCACTCAACAACATTAATTGAAGGCGAGTCCTCTTCAATCATGTCTGGATATAGAAGGGAATAGAGGGGTCCTCATTATCGCGTTGAAAAGTGAGAGGACCTAGGAAGATAGCATTTTATGAAAAAAAAGTTAGGAGGGATAGATTCAGGATCTATCAACTCTGTGGGTGATGATGGTAAAATGGGTGATGATGGTTCGGTAGGGGTGACATCATCATCTTCCTGAAGACAACTGACACGAGGTTCCTTTGATGTAAGTGTTCCCGAAAATCCGAGACCACTACGATCATTGTGCTTGTGTGTAGTTACAGGAATGATTGTGTGTCGGCCTTGTTCATAAAGACCAAAACCAAAGCCTTTCCAGGCATAGCGAGTCAAGAAGGTGAGGGAAAAATGATGATTTTTCAGGTATTGAAAATCAGATTGGAAAGGAACCACACCAAGAGGAGGCTCAGGGGCAACGGAAGATGCATCGATACCCCCATATGTTAGGTTAGTGCGGCAGTGCGGTGGTCCGTAGGGGATTACTTCCCCCACACGTCGGTCATAGGTAGGATGTGCATGTACCTGTCCGTACTCCTGTGGGGTATGGAAAGAACTAACGTTATATAGGTGATACTCCCCCAGCGTAAGGCATTGAAAAACATCTACTAAGG
The DNA here is from genome assembly GCA_018340775.1 of Taxus wallichiana var. yunnanensis. NCBI lineage: Eukaryota > Viridiplantae > Streptophyta > Pinopsida > Cupressales > Taxaceae > Taxus > Taxus wallichiana. Next base: position 29,960,902 of record CM031237.1, on the reverse strand, counting down.
GGTCTGTGGTTGGGATATTAGCTGCGGGAAGGGAAGTGGTTTTTGCGACGGTGGTTTCATTAGTTGAAGGCGTAGGTGCGGTTGAGGTGGATGGTTGAGGCACATTTGAAGAGGATGGTTGGGTTGAATGAATGGGTGTCTTGATTGGTACAAGCACATCATTAGGGCGGTATAACATATTGCAGGTTTTAAAGGGGGGAGGATCAGCTTTTACGGTGTAGGACTTCCCCTCGTACTCAAATTTTATGCATCTATGTAATGTTGAGGGAACGCATCCCATAGCCCGGATCCAAGGACGACCCAACAATATATTATATTGGAACTCTCCTTCAAGGACATAGAAGAGTTCGGGTAAAGTACGTGGTCCTACCCGAATGTTGAGGATCACGGTGCCTAAGGTAGAGGTAATAGCGTCATTGAATGACCGCAACATGATGGGATTGGCACACATGTAGCTAGAAGGGATATTCATTTGTTGGAAGGCTTTTGAAGAGATGATGTTTAGGCTAGCACCCCCGTCAATCATAACACAACATACCCGAATGTCTCGGACGTAAGCTGAGATGAAAAGGGCAGGGTCAGGATCTTCTGTACCAAAGTCAACAATTTCATCTTCAGAGAAACTGACTGCAGCAGCTTGTTGTACAGAGATAGAAGTGGTTGGGGCAGTGGGTTGTTTGGTGAGAGAAGCAACGTGATTGGGTGTTAGAATGGAGGCAACAGGTAGGGTTTCATTAGGTAAGACCTCGATCCCTTGAAGAATTTCAACGAGAGCTTGTCGATGAGATTCAGAAGTCTGAATGAGATCATATAGTGTCATTTTTACGGGTGATTGGTGAAGCTGTTTGATCATGGCTCGATGGGAAACTCCATTAGAGACGGGGTAAGCGGGTCCATGAATAACCACTTTGGGTGGTGGTGTAATCGGGATGCTGGATGGAGAAAGAGAGGACGCATGTGTGCTTTCTTTCACTTTCTCGTTGTTTTTCTACGCTCGAGTAGCAACACTAATCATATTAATCTCGTAGACCTGAGATGAGGAAGATGGTTGGGATAAATCATGGTCTTCAAGAGGTGGGGTTGTAATAATGATAGATCTTGGTGAGGCGGGGACAGATGGTATAGTAGAGGGAATTGAAGCTAAAGGTCTCTCCCTTCGTAAGTTGTCTTTCTTAACCTTTGTATCTGGGAGAGGTGACTGACGAAGGATGGTTTTAAATCTTTGCATCCCTCCACATCATGTCCGGGTGTGTGGTGATAAGCGCAGATTTTAGACTCATCATAACCTATAGGCCAAGGTTTAGATGGGTCATAAGGTCTAAGTGGTGGTAGGGAAATGGTGTTGCATTCTCCACCAACATAGCAAGGATTTTGGCATAAGATCCTTTGAGTGGGTCAAAATCGGAGGAGGATGAGGGTATTGGTTGTCTTGGTTTTGGTAATGTTTGGGTGTGGTTGGTTCGTATGGGTGGTGGTTTAGCCAAGGGGTGTTGACACGTGGTTTTCACTAAACGTGGTTTCTTTGGTGCAGGAGTTACGTTCAGCTAGTTAGATGATGAGGCTACAGATGACGTGGTAGCGGGAAACAACCACGGAGAAAGGGGAGTGACAGAAAATAAATCCTTTGATGATGGAGTTTGTTTAGGGTTGATGGGTGGATAGGATACGTGGGGTGACAATGTTGATATACCCTTTGATCTCTATATAGGTGCAGAAGGCATAGGTCATTTTGAAGAAAACGGAGGAGGTATGATATATTGATGCAAGGTGGAGGGATGAGGTCCCAATATAGAAGGTAGGTGTGATGATGATGGTTTTGATTGTGATAGAGGCACGGATTGAGTTGGTCTCCTAGGTGGTGGGGTGGCTTTATTTTTGGATAAATCTAGTCACTTAGGCGGGTGCGTTAGACTGGGTATTGGTGAGGTCCCAAGTGTAGGGGAAGATTTGGTTAGGTTAATAGAGGTGGATGGGATACTTGGTATAGATACGGGGGATGAGAATGAGGACATAGGCATTTTAAGTTTCTGTAAACACTTAGGGTATATGGTAGAGGTGTCTGGATCGGTCATCTGCATTTGAGTAGAATAGGGGGTACTCAAACATTCCCATAGGACTCATCTATCTTCTGAAGAATGACAGTCTTCAGGTGTGAATTGGAAATTTTGTATGGAAGAAAGGTGGGTTGTGATTCCATCCACCGTGGGTGTGATACGGGGGTAGATGAGGCCTTTGTATCAATAGATATTAAGAGGTCGGCTTGTTGTTGAAAGGATTTAGGCGATGAAGAACTAATAGACGGAGGGCATGTTTGAGAGGGTCTATTATGGTTAAAGAATTTGGTGATGTCGGAGCGGGAGATTTCTCGTCTAAGGATGACAAAAGGAGTGGTGAGCCTTCCTCTTGTGTAGAAGAGCGGTAGGAAGAGACATTTGGGAAATAGATAAGTTAGATAGCATCCACTCGCAGTCTTGTAGGGATGTGGTGTAAGAAGACTCATCTATGAGAAGAGAAGTCTGGGCAGTTAACTCCTTTATGGGTAAAGGAATGATTTCACTTTGGCTTGATGGTGGTGAAGGAGGTTCAGGCTCTGTATGTCAGTGAAGACGCTTGATTCAAAATTTTCTCGATGGAGGTTTTTGGCTGGGAGTCGAAGACTGCATGGATCTCATGAACACTTTCCTCGGCTAAGATATCCTGGTTTACGTTACTGTTAGAAGAGTGATTCGGGAATGGTTTGTTGAAGATTTTCAAATTTCGGTTGGTAGGGGCATTAGGATTATCGAGGGTTATATCCCCTGTGTCAACCATTTCCTGCACTATGTTTTTCAACATCTTGCAGTTTTCATGACTATGTCCTTTTATGCGGTGAAAGTTACAGAAGTCATTTTCTTTGTACCAGGAAGGTATAGTGTGGGTGGAGTCAAACCCGGAGTGAGGTTTAACAGGAGGCAAGGTGATAGCTCTAGCTTTGAGCAGTTTTTCCAAGATGACACCATAAGTTTCTCCCAAGGGAGTGTAATTGATGGGCTCTGCTTTGTACTTATAGGTGGTTTTTGGTGGAGTATTAGATGGTGCTTGAGATTTGACCATCACCGCGTGAACAGCTCCTTTTGATTTAGAAGAAGTGGACATGTGAGGAGTGGTGGTGTTTGGTTTATTGGTAGAATCGGAGTTGGAAATTGGGGTTTTGTTGCGCAACCGTAATTTCTCTTCTTCTAAGGCTCGAATTTCTAGTTTCCAGAGCCATGGTAAAGGCCTCATCAAATGTGCGGAAAGTTTGAATTTGAAGAGTAGGAGAAATGTGCTTAGCACATGCCCGTAAAATTTTGATAAGTTCAGCCTGAGGCAAGGCATATGTAAGTTGGTTGATAAGGCCATGCCATCGTCCAAAAAAATCTGCGATAGATTTGTTTTGAATTGTCGGATGGCATAAAGGTCGGTGATAGATACTTTCTTGGCAATGTTAATGGAGAAATGATCCAAGAAAGATTGGGCTAGTTGGTTAAAAGAGAAGATTGAGTCTTTGGGTTAAAGCACTTTGTACCACTCAAGGCGGGTCCTGATAAGGACATGGGAAAGGTGCGGAGTAACAAGGCATCATCATGGGCAATCAAATAACAAGCATGTCTAAATGATCTCAAGTGTTGTTGAGGATCTTCTTTACTATTAAAACGAGTAAATTTCAGAAATTCCCATTGAGGAGGATACGAATGAAGGGGAACAGAAGGGTGAATAGGCTCCCACAAACTTGCTCGTATGTCAAGGTGCTATGACTTCTGAAACAGAAGCCTCTAGATTTTGCATTTTTTCCATCATTTGTTTGATGAAATCTGTGGTTGGATGTGATGATGGCGCGGTTGTGGTAAACGGAGGAAAATTGGGCCAAGGGCCTCCGCTAGACAATGGTGGGGTTAAGTGTTGATAAGGTATGAAGGATGAATATGTTGGGGTGACCGAATAGGGATGTCCCATATAGGATGTTGAGGTCACTGGATACGTGTATGGGAATGAAAAGGTAGGCGGAGCTTGAGAAGGAAAGCTCGTGTGGATAGGTGGCAGAGAGCAAGTCATGAACGGAGCTCATGCAAGAGAGATGAGGTAGGAGCAGTCGGTGGTAATGATATGTGGGGTCCAAGATTAACCAAAGGAAAGCCAATCATGTCGTATGAACCTCTGAAGCCATCGGATTGGGAGACGGGGCTAAAGATGCGGGAAGCAAGGCGGTGTTATCAGGTGGAGTGGGAGCTAAATGAGCAGCTATACTAATAGGCATACCAACAAGGAGCTGACCATCGGGCGTACGGTCGGGGGTATGAGACAAATAGTATTGTATGCAAATACTAGGATTAGCATCCGAAAACTTGCAAAGTCCTTATCTCCTATAGGAATTTTGGGGATCTCACCGGTGTCCGTAGGGTTCCCTATAGAATGTGAAGGGGTGATTCGGGAAAAGGCACGAGTAGGCATGTGAAACCATGGTGGCAGCTTGCTTCCGAGTGATAACAACCATGGATCAGAGCACACAGTAAGGTTTCAATCTATCAGGAATAGAAACAGGCTCAGAATGGTGAAATTGGCGGAGTTCTTTGGTTTTTCGTGTGCTTAAAAGATAAGTAACGATATCGGTCGATAACTAATGTCGGTCCGCAGAAAGGCGACGTCGGTCGGTTAACCGATGCCGGTGTAAGAAGTCTGGGATAACAAGATATAAAAGGCTGCTAATTTGATTTTTAACAACGTTTAATACACTATATTCTGAGGTGATCACAAGAAACAGAGAAAACAGAACTGAAAACAAGCAAGATGCACACGCAAATCCAGAGACTAACCCTAGGGTTAATTTTAATTATCGTGGGCTTATGCCTTTAGACGTAGAATGATGTCAGAATCCTAAACAAAGACTTAGGGGAAATGTTAAGTTTGTTTTGGCTTATAAGGTTACCTCAATCGAGCAGAGGAATACCACGGAAAAGGGGGGATGTTTGAGCTGTTGTGTTAATTGTGAAGTGATTCGGTATGTGTTGTGCAGTGAATGTAAGATTAATTTCTTGTCAATACCATGGATATCACCCCCACGTGTACGACCTATTACTTAATCTATGTTCACTAGAATTGAAAACAGCAAGCAGGAATGCAATGCACGTGTTTTAAACCCAAATCGAAAATGATATTCGATGAAGCAAAAGAAATGACTTTCACTAATGCAAGATGAGGAAGAAAGACAAATTCTTTTACCAAAATAATAAAAAGCCTTGTGAATATCTTTAGAAGAATAAAACAGCAAGTATGCTCCCTATATGAAAGCAAGCAAGAAAGAAAGAAACCCAAAATGGGTCCCACCGGGCGTGCCAAAATGTTTCGCTCGGAATGTTTCAGCTTCTGGGAATAGAGTTACTTCTATCCTTTCATTCCTTTTAGAAACAGATAAGGTTAGGGCTAGGAGGAATACCTGTTGAATGTCGAGATGGTGTGCGTGTACCGTAGAGAAAGATCAGGTTGACTGCGAAGAACTCCTTTTTGTCTTGGAAGGACTACCTGCAAATAAGAACACAAGACCACAAGATTTTGATTAGACAATAAATGAGGAAACTGCCTTGGGCCCAGGAAATATAAAACTTCCTTTCGAAGGTGGTCAGTTTCCCTGCTAATATGAATTAACACAAAAGACTGTAAAATATCAATTAAATTGCTTCGTTGAAATGGGTAGGGGAAAGGCTGGTTTCTGGTTGTAGTCAGGATAACCGATGCTTAGGTTATTGTAACCGATATCGGTAGGGTTTGGGATCTGTAGGTTGGTTGTGTTGTGGGGTGGTTGTGTTGTAGGGTAACGGTGTTGCTTGTAAGGCTAGTATATGAGTGATATTAGGTAATGAGGTGATGAGAGGTAAATGAATGATAGTTAGATGCAATGATAGCACGCTGGGTAATGGATCTAAGAATAGATTTGTGAGGAATGTGATTCAAAAAGTCTAAGAAATGTTATTAAATAGGACATGCAAGATGTAACTTATGGTTATTGACAAAGATGCGAGTCCAGGAACTCGATGACAAAGGCGAGAACTTAGGTAAGATGGCTTGACACACAAAGATGAGAGATCTCCTCCCGATGATCAGTGAGTGTCGAGAGCTCTGGTTGTTCTTTGCAGTTTTGGGTTTGATCTCCTTTCTTTGGAAACTCTTTTGGTTTCTTCACTTGTCTCTACTCAGCCAAGTGAAGATCCGATTCTCCTTGATCACTCCTGCCGATCTCCGTCTATCCAAAAATCCTTCGACCCTTGTTTTTGGCTTAGGGAGCCCATTTACTGGGAACTGATGGCGGTTACGTAACCGACGGCGGTCGAGTAGGAACCGGAATCGGTTAGGAAAAAGTAGGCTATTTTTAGTAAAATAGCCCACCTTCCTTGCTTTTCTCCCGAGAGATTAGTTGTGGGCTTGGTCAAGTGACAAGAAAGTCGGTTTTGGGTGCGAGAAAGGGGTCATTAGTCATGGGTGTAGGTGTGGACCAAGTGATAGGTCTTAACTTAGGTTAGTTTAGGGTTAGGGCTAGGTCATGATGAGGTGGCAAAATGAGGTGGCAGGTAAGGTAATGTGGATTTATCAATTACAAGGTAATTAATAAATAATTGTGTAAAGTTTAGGTGATGAGGTTAGGTTGCGAGATGAGATGTGGGTCACAAAGGGTCGTAAGACACAAATTTGGTGTCTACACTCTCCTAACAGCTCATTTGGGACTTCTTTTGGGAGCTCACCAAGTAGCTCGCTTGGGAACTTACACTCGGAGCTCACAAAATAGCTCGCAAGTAACTCCCACAGGAACTTTTACGGGAGCTCACCGATCAACTTAAGTTGAGCTCACCCGAGAGCTCATCAAGTAACTCACACTGGGAACTTGACTAGAAGCACACCTAACAACTTGCCTTACCTTGACTCATCTTGAGTTCACCTTGTTAACTCACCTTAAGCTTGCCTTGCCAACTCACCTTGAGCTCATCAGTAGCTCACATGTAATCTCACCTCGAGATTTCGATAAGCTCACTTTTGGGCTCACACCTGAGCTCACCGAGTAGCTCACATAGGATCTCACTCAAAGCTTGGAAAGTATCTTATTGAGGAGCTCACTTGATAGCTTGCCTTGCTATCTCACCTTAAGCTCATGCGGGAGCTTGTCGACCAGCTCGACTTTAGATCACCCAAGAGCTCATCAAGTAGGCCACCTAAAAACTCACATGGGAGCTCACCTTACCAAATTACATAGGAGCTTTAATATCAGCTCACCTTAAGCTTGCTCAAGAGCTCACCTTACAAACAAACCCCGAGCTTGTCAGTAGCTCACCTCGAGTTCATCGAGTAGCTCACCAAGTAGCTCACCCGGGAGCTCGCCTAACAGCTCGCTTGGAGCTCACCTAACAGATTTCTGAGAGCTCACCAAGAAGCACACTTGACTTTAACTCACTTGTGATCTCATTGAGCATCTCACTAGGGACCTCACCTGGGAGTATGCCAAGTATCTCACTTGGGAGCTCACCTAGTAGCTCACCTAGGAGCTCGCCAAATAACTTGCCAAGTAGCTCACCTGGGAGCTTTTCTAGGAGCTCACCGATCAGTTCGAGTTGAGCTCATGTGGGATCTTGTCAAGTAAATCAACTAGGAACTCACCTAGGAGCTCACCTAACATCTTTCCTTACCAACTCACCTTGAGCTTACCTTGTTGACTGACCTTTAGCATACCTTTCCAACTTGCCTTGAGCTCATCTAGTAGCTCGCATATAAGCTCACCTCGAGATCACCCGGGAGCTCGGTAAGTAGCTCAACTTCTGCTTGTATATAAACTCACCTCAAATATCACCTGATAGCTCACCTTGCCATCTCACCTTAAGCTCAGCTAAGAGCTCACCTAGTAGCTTGCTGAAAAACTCACTTTATAGCTCACCAAGAAACTCACATGGGAGCTCACCTTGCTAGCTTACCTTGAGCTCGCTAAGGATCTCACCTTACCAAATCACCTAGAGCTCACCAAGTAGCTCACTTGGGAGCTCACCGAGTAGCTCTCCGAGTAGGTTGACTTGTGATCACTTGTGAGCTCACTTGTGAGTTCAATAACCAGCTCGCTAGGACCTCACTGGGAGCTCACCAAGTAGCTCACTTGGAACCTTGCCTAGTAGCTCACGTAGAAACTCTCCGAACAACTCACCAAGTAGCTCGCCTAGGATCTCTTCTTGGAGCTCACTGATCAAATTGAGTTGAGCTCACCTAGGAGCTTGTTGAGTAACTTGCGTGGGAACTTGCATGGGAGCTTTCTTAATAGCTCACCTTGCCAACTCACCTTGAGCTCACCTGTTCAACTCAACTTAATCTCACCTTTCCAACTTACCTTAAGCTCAGCTGGTAGCTCACTTATAATCTCACCTTAGACATTGCCAAAAATATCACCTTTGAGCTTTCCTAAGATCCCATGAGTAGCTCACTTAGGACCTTAGATGGGAGCTCGGAAAGTAGCTTGCCCAAGTGTTCATTGAATAGCCTAACATGAGCTTGTATGGAAACTCACCTGGGAGCTCACCTTGCCAGATCACTTTGAGCTCACCCAAGAACTAGCCAAGCAGCTCACCCAAGAACTAGAGATTTTCAAGTAGCTCACCCAAAAACACACATGGGAGCTCACTTGACAGCTTTCCTTACCAACTCACATGGGAGCTCGCCTATCATCTCGCCTTGTCTGCTTGCCTTGAGCTCACTAAGGAGCCCACCTTTCCAACTCACCTTGAGATTTTCTTGTAGCTCACCTATGAGTTTGTCAAGTAGCTCAATAAGTATCTCACCTGGGAGCTCACCTAATAGCTCACCTAATAGCTCACTTGGGAGCTCAACAAGCATCTCACTAAGTAGGTTGACTTGAGCTCACCGAGCAGCTCACCAGGGACCTTACCTGGGAGCTCGCCAAGTAGCTCACTTGGGAGCTTACCAAATAGATCGAGAAGTAGCTCACTAGGGAACTCTTCTAGGAGCTCGATGATCAACTCGAGTTGACCTCATCTAGGAGCTTTTCAATTAAATCACTTGGGAGCTTTCTTGGGAGCTCGTCTGATAGCTCGCCTTGCAAACTTGCCTTGAGCTCGCCTTACTAACTTTCCTTGAGCTTTCATACCAACTCACCTTTATCTCATCTAGTAGCTCACATGTAAGCTCACCTTAGAGATTACTGACAAGCTTACCTTTGAGCTCACTTGGGAGATCAATGAGTAGCTCACCTAGGAGCTCGACTATGAGCTCACCTGGGAACTCACTAAGCAGCTCACCTAGGAGCTCAGCTGGGAGCTTGACAAGTAGCTCACCTAGGATTTCGTTGAGCAGCTCGACTTGAGCTTCATCGGTAACTCACCTGGGAGCTCACCCGATAGCTCACCTTGCCACTTTCCTTGAGCTCACTTTGTGTGCACCTCACTTGAGATCGCCCTAGAGCTCATCAAGTAGCTCACCTGAAAACTTGCATAGGAGCTCACCTGATAGTTCACCCTAACAAATTACATGGGAACTCACCTATCAGGTTACCTTACCACCTCACCTTGAGCTCTCTGAGGAGTTCACCTTGAAAACTCACCTTGATCTCATATGGTAGCTCACCTCGAGTTTGTCGAGAAGCTCACCTAATAGCTCACCCGGGAGCTCACCAAGTAGCTTATCAAGTAAGATGACTTGAGATCACTTGTGAGCTCACTTATGAGCTTACAAAGTAGTTCAGTGGGGACCTCACCTGGGAGCTCAGCAAGTAGCTCACTTAGGAGCTCACCTAGCAGCTCACTTGGGAGCTCACTAAACAACTCCCTAAGTAGCTCACTTAGGAGGTCTTCTTAGAGTTCACCGATAAGCTCAAGTTGAGATATCCTAGGAGCTCATCGAGTAACTCACCTAGGAACTCGTAGCTCTTATAGGATCTCATCAAGTAGCTTGCCTGAAAACTCACATGGGATCTCACCTATCAGCTCCCCTTGCCAGCTCACCTTGAGCTCAATGAGGAGCTCACCTTACCAACTTTCCTTGAACTTTTTGGTATCTCACCTTAGATTTCATCGAGTAGCTCACCAAGTAGCTTACCTGGGAGATCACCTAACAGCTCACCTAGGAGCTCATTGAGTAGCTCACCAAGTAGGTTGACTTGATCTCACCGGGACCTCACCTAGTAGCTCGCCAAGTAGCTTGCTTAGGTGTTCACCTAGAAGCTCACCTAGGAGATTTCTGAACATCTTACCAAGTAGCTAGGTTGAGAGCTCTTCTGGGAGCTTTCCGATTAGCTTAAGTTGAGCTCACCAAGGATCTCGTTGAGTAAATCACATAGGAACTCACCTGGGAGTTCACCTAACAACTCACCTTACCAACTCACCTTGAGCTCACATTTCAACTCACCTTGAGCTCACCTTACCAACTCATGTTGAGCTCATCTAGTAGCTCACCTGTAAGCTCATCTAGGAGCTCAACTGAGATCTCTGCAAGTAGCTCACCCAGGAGCTCATTGAGCAGCTCAACTTGAGCTTGCCCATAAACTCACCTGGGAGCTCACCTTACTAGCTTTCCTTGAGCTCACCCAGGAGCTTGCTTTGAGAACCTCGACTTGAGCTCACCTAGAAGGTCGTCAAGCTCGCCCAAAACTCACATGGAGAGATCACTCAGTAGCTTGCCTTACCAACTCGAATGGGAGCTCACCTTGCTAGTTTGCTAAGGAGCTCACCTTACCAACTCACCTTGAGCTCGTCTAGTAGCTTACCTCAGATTTCTTCTAGTAGATCACCTAACATCTTTCCTAGGAGGTCACCTATCAGCTCCCCTTATCAACTCACCTTGAGATCACCTTACCAACTCACCTTGTGATCATCTAGTAGCTCACATGTAAGATCACTTAAGAGATTGCTAACAATCTCACCTTTGAGCTCTCCCAGGAGTTCATCGAGCATCTCCACTTGAGCTTGCCTAGAAACTTGCCTAGGAGCTCACCTGACAGCTCACCTTGCTAGCTCACATTGAGCTCACCCAAGATCTCACACAACAACTCACCTAAAAACTTGCTTAGGAGCTCGCCTTACTAGCTCACCTAGCACCTCACCCAAAAACTCACATGGGAGCTCACCTTTGATAACTCATCTTGTCAAATCACATGGGAGCTCACCTTCAGTTACCTTGAGGTCACTAGGATCTCACCTTGCCAACTCACCTTAAGCTCATCTAGTAGCTCACCTCATTTTTTTTTGAGTATCTCGCCATGTATCTCACATGGAAGCTCTCCTAATAGCTCACATGGGAGCTCACCTAACAGCTCACCTAGGAGCTCACTTAATAGCACACTTGGGAGCTCGAGAAACAACTCACCTTGGAGCTCACCGAGTAGCTTGCCAAGTGGGTTGACTTGAGCTCACGCATGTGAGCTTACCTAATAGCTAACCAATGACCTCACCTAGGAGCTCACTAAGTAACTCACTTGGGATCTCACTGATCAACTCAAGTGGAGATCACCAGAGAGCTCATTGAGTAACTTACCTAGGAACTCACTTCACAATTCACCTTACCAAGTCACCTTGATCTCACCTTGACAACTCACCTTGAGCTCACCTTGCCAACTCACCTAGAGCTCATCTAGTAGCTCACATGTAAGCTCACGTAAGAGATAGCTGATAAGCTCACCTTTGAGCTCACCTGGGATCTCATCAAGCATCTCACCTAGGAACTCGGCTAGGAGCTAGGCAAAAAGCTCACCTAGGAGCTCGGTGAATAGTTCAACTTGAGATTTATTGGAAAATCACTTGGGAACTCACTCGACATCTTTCCTTACTAGGTGGCCTTGAGCTCACCTAGGAGCTCACCAAGCAGCTTGACTTGACCTCACCTGGGAGCTCGTCAGGTAGCTCACCCAAAAAATTACATGGGAGCTCACTTGACTTCTCACCTTGCCAACTTGCATGGGAGCTCACCTTGCCAACTCACCTTGAGCTCATTGAGGAGATCACCTTTCCAACTCACCTTGAGCTTGGAAGGTAGCTCACCTAATATTTTTCAAGTAACTTACCAAGTATCTCGCTAAGTATCTCACCTAAAAAATCACATGGGATCTCACCTGACTGCTCACCTAGAAACTCACATGGGATCTCAAATATCATCTTGCCTTACCAACTCACCTTGAGTCACTTAGGACATCAGACTTTACTAACTCACCTTGAGCTTGTCTAGTAGCTCACCTCAGAGTTCATTGAGAAGCTCCCCAAGTAGCTCACTTGGGAGCTCACCTAACATCTCACCTGTGAGCTCATCGAGTAGCTCATCAAGTAGGTTGACTTGAGCTTACTTGTGAGCTCACTTATGAGCTCGTTGAGAAGCTTTCCAAGGACCTCACATGGGAGCTCACCAAGTAGCTCACTTGGGAGCTCACCTAGAAGCTCACCGAATAGCTTTTCAACTAGCTCGCCATAGGATCTCTTATGGGAGTTTTCCAATCATCTCAAGTTGATCTCACCCAAAATCTCATCGAGTAACTCATGTGGGAACTCACAGCTCATCCAGGAGGTCATCAAGTAACTTACCCAAAAACTCACATGAGAGCTCACCTTGAGCTCACTTGGAGCTCACCTTACCAACTCACTGAGCTCATCAGCTCATCTAGTATCTCACCTCATAGTTCATCGAGTAGCTCACCAAGTAGATTTCTTGGTAGCTCACCTAACAACTCACTTGTGAGCTTGCCAGGGACCTCACTCAAGAGATCACCAAGTAGCTCATTTAGGAGCTCACCTAGCAACTCTCCTGGGAGCTCACCGAACAACTTGCTAAGTAGATCACCTAGGAGCTCTTCTGGGAGCTCACCGATCAGCTCGAGTTGAGCTCACCCAAGAGCTTGTCGAGTAACTCACCTAGGAACTCACCTTGGAGCTCACCTAATAGCTATCCTTGCCAACTCACCTTGACCTCAACTGGTAGCTCATATATAAGCTCACCTCGAAGACATTACCAATAATCTCACCTTTGAGCTCACTAACAACCCACCAAGTAGCTCACCTAAGAGCTTAGCTGGGAGCTCGAAAAGCAGCTCACCCAGTGCTCATCGAGTAGCTTGACTTGAGCTTATATACAAACTTACCTAGGAGCTTGCCTTGCCAGCTCTTGAGTAGCTCGACTTGAGATCGTCAAGTAGCTCACCCAAAACTCACATGGGAGCTCACCGATAGCTTGCCTTACCAACTCGAATGGGAGATTACCTTGTCATCTCACCTTGAGCTCACCGAGGAGCCCCACCTTGCTAACTCACCTTAAGCTCATCTAGTAGCTCACCTCTGAGTTCGTTGAGCAGCTCACCAATTAGCTCACCCGGGAGCTTTCCTAATAGTTTTCCTAACATCTCTCCTAGGATCTCAATGAGTAGGTTGACTTGAGCTCACTTGTGAGCTCACCGAGTCACTCGCTAGGGACTTGGGACCTCACTTGGGAGCTCACCTAACAACTCACAAAGTAGCTCTTCTAGGATCTTGATGATCAGCTCGAGTTGAGATCACCTAGGAGCTCATCGAGTAATTCACCTAGGAACTTACCTAGGAGCTCGCGTGATATCTCACCTTGCCAACTTACCTTGAGTTCACCTTGCCAACTTGCCTTGAGCTCACCTTGCCAACTCACCTTGAGCTCATTTGGTAGCTCACATGTAAGCTCAGCTAGGATATTGCCAACAAGCTCACCTTTGAGCTCACATGGGAGCTCAATGAGTAGCTCACCTAGTAGCTCTACTAGGAGCTCGACAAGTAGCTCACCCAAGAGCTCATCGAGTAGCTCGACTTGAGCTTTGCTAGAAAATTTCCTGGGAGCTTGCACGATAACTCACCTTTAGCTCACCCAGGAGCTCACCAACCACCTTGACTTAAGCTCATATGGGAAATCACCTATCATCTTTCCTTGCTAGCTCACCTTGAGCTCACTAAGGAGGTCACCTTGCCAACTTGCTTTGAGCTCATCTGTTAGCTCACCTCGGAGTTCATCGAGTAGCTTGCCTAATAGCTCACCTAGGAGCTTACCTAATAGCTCGACTGGGAGCTCACCTAACAACTTTCCTAGTTGCTTAGTAAGTAGCTCATCGAGTAAGATAACTTGAGCTCACTTGTGAGCTCTCTGGGGTCCTTACCTAGGAGCTCACCAAGTAGCTCACTTAGGAGATCACCTAGCAGCTCACTTGGGAGCTCACCTTGCCAACTTTCCTTGAGCTCCCCTTGCAAACTCACCTTGAGGTCACCTTGCCAACTCACCTTGAGCTAATCTAGTAGCTCACATCTAAGCTCACCTTAGAGATTGCTGACAAGCTCAAATTTGCACTTACCCGAGGAGTTTGTTGAGCATCTTGACTTGAGATTTCCCGAAAACTAAGCGAGGAGCTCACCTGATAGCTCACCTTGACCTCACCTAGGACCTTACCTAGCAAGCTCACCAGAAACTAACATAGGAGCTCACCTTGATAGCTCACCTTAAGCTTATCTAGGATCTCACCCAGGTAGCTCACTCAAAAACTCACATGGGAGCTCACTGACAACTTTCCTTGCCAACTCACGTGGAGCTCACCTATCGCTCACCTTGAGCTCGGTGAGGAGCTCAACTTGCCAAATCACCTTGAGCTCATCTATTAGCTCACCTCGAGTTCATCAAGTAGCTCACCTAATAGCTCACCTAGGATTTCACCTTGGAACTCACCGAGTAGCTCGCCGAGTAGGTTGAATTGAGCTCACATGTGAGCTCACCGAAGCAACTCACCGAGGGACCTCACACGAGCTTGCTAAGTAGTTTTCTTGGGAACTAGCCTAATAGCTCTCCTAGGAGCTTGCCAAATAGCTCACCAAGTAGCTCGCCTTAGGAGCTCTTCTTGGAGCTCACCGATCAACTCATTTGAGCTCACCCAGGAGCTCATCATCTAACTCACCTGGGAACTCACCTAGGAGCTCACTGATAGCTCACCTTGCCGACTCACCTTGAGCTCACCTTTCCAACTCACCTTGAGATCACCTTGCCAACTCACCTAGAGCTCATCAGGTAGCTGACATGTAAGCTCACCTAAGAGATTACCAAAAATCTCACCTTTGAGCTCACTTGGAATCTCACCGAGAAGCTCACCTAGGAGCATCTTAGTTGGGCTTGGCAAAGCAGCTCATATAGGATCTTGTCAAGTAACTCGACTTGAGCTTTCCCGTAAACGCACCTGGGAACTCACCTAACATCTCACCTTTCTAGCTCACCTTGAGCTCACCTAGGAGCATGGGACTCACCTATCGGTCACCTTTCCATCTCACCTTGAGGTCAATGAGGAGATCACCTTGCTAACTCACCTTGAGCTCAAAAGGTAGCTCACCTCAGAGTAATTCAAGCATCTCGAGTTGAGTTCACCCGGGAGCTCGTCGAGTAACTCACCTAGGAACTCACCCGGGAGCTCTCCTAATACCTCACCTTGCCAGCTCACCTTGAGCTCACCTTCCAAATGGCTCACCTTTGATCTCACCTAGGAGGTCACTTAGTAGCTCACATAGGAGCTAGGTTGGGAGCTCGACAAGCTCAGCTCACCTAGAGCTCGCTGATCATCTCGACTTGAGCTTGCCTCAAAACTCACTAGGGAGCTCACCTGTCAGCTCTCCCGTGAGCTTACCAAGTAGCTCATTGAGTAAGATGACTTGAGCTCACTTGTGAGCTCACCGAGTAGCTTGCCAGGTTCCTCACCTCAGAGCTCACCAAGTATCTCACTTAGGAGATCACCTAGCAGCTCACTTGGGAGCTTGCCTTGCCCGACTCACGTTGAGCTTGTCTTGCCAACTCACCTTGAGCTCACCTTGACCTCATCTTATAGCTCACATGTAAGCTCACCATAGAGATTTCTTTGACAAGCTAACCTTTGAGCTTGCCTAGATTTCATCAAGCATCTCAACTTGAGATTGCCCAAAAACTCACCTAGGAGCTCACCTTGCTAGCTCACCTTGAGCTCACCCAAGAGTTCATCAAGCATCTCGACTTGAGATTGGCCAAAAAAATCACCTAGGAGCTCACCTAATAGCTTTCCTTTCTAGCTCACCTTAAGCTCACCTAGGAGCTTTCCCAGCAGCTCACCTTAAGCTTACCCAGGAGCTCACTAGTAGCTCGCTCAAAAACTCACATTGGAGCTCACTTGAAAACTTTCCTTACCGAATCACATGGGAGCTCACCTATCAGCTCCCCTTGAGGTCAATGAGGAGCTCACCTTGCCAACTCACCTTGAGCTCATCTGGTAGGTCACCTCAAATTTTGTTAAGTAGCTTTCCTAACAGCTCACTTGGGAGCTCTCCTAAAATCTTGCCATGGAGCTCACCAAGTAGCTCACCGAGTAGGTTTACTTGAGCTCGTGTGTGAACTCACCGAGTGGCTCATTGGGGACCTCACCTAGAGCTTTCTAAGTATCTCACTTGGGATCTCACCTAGTAGCTCACTTAGGGGCTCACCAAATAGCTCACCAAGTAACTCATGTTAGGAGCTCTTCCTTAGGAGCTTGCCGATCAACTTGTGTTGAACTCACTCATGAGCTCGTCGAGTAACTCACTGAGAACTTTCTGGGAGCTCACCTTATAGCTCACCTTACTGACTCACCTTGAGCTCACCTTACCAACTCACCTCGAGCTCATCTGGTAGCTCACATGTAAGCTCACCTAAGAGATTATGAACAAGCTCACCTTTGAGCTCACTTGGGATCTCATCAAGCATCTCACCTAGGAGCTTGGCTGGGACCTTGGCAAACAGCTCGTCTAGGAGCTTGTCAAGCAGCTCGACTTGAGATTTCCTGAAACTCAACTAAGAAATCACTTGACATCTCACCTTACCAGCTCACCTTGAGCTTGCCCAGGAGCTTGGCGAGTAGCTTGACTTGAGCTCACCCAGGAGCTCATCTAGCAGCTCACCCAAAAACTTGCATGAGAGCTCACCTAATAGCTCACCTTGCCAACTCACATGGGAGCTCACCTATTAACTCACCTTGTCAGCTCACCTTGATCTCAGTGAGGAGATCACCTTGCCAACTCACCTTGAGCTTAGAAGGTAGCTCACCTCAGAGTTTTTCAAGTAGTTCGAGTTGAGTTCACCCAGGAGCTCATCGAGTAACTCACCTTGGAACTCACCTGGGAGCTCACTTGACAGCTCACCTTACTAACTCACTTTGAGCTCACCTTGCCAAATGGCTCACCTTTGATCTCACTTGGGAGCTCACCTAGCAGGTCACATAGGAGCTAGGCTGGGGAGCTCACAAGCAAGTCACCCAGAGCTCATTGACTAGTTCGACTTGAGCTTTCCCAAAACTCACCTAGGAGCTCATATGTCAGCTCACCTTACCATCTTTCCTTGAGCTTTCCCAGGAGCTCACCAAGTAGCTTAACTTGAGCTCACTAGGAGCTTAGTCAAGAAACTCCTACAAAAACTCACATGGGAGCTCATCTTATCAAATTAAATTAGAGCTCACCTTGGAAGCTCACTTAAGCTCACTACCTTGCTCACCTTGCTAACTCACCTTGAGGTCATCTAGTAGCTCACCTCGGAGTTCGTTAAGCAGCTCACCAAGTAGCTCACTTGGGAGCTCACCTAATAACTCATTGAGTAGGTTGACTTGATCTCATTTGTTAGCTCACTTGTGAGCTTGCTGAGCAGCTCACCAATGACCTTACTGAGAGCTCACCAAGTAGCTCACTTGGGAGCTCACCTAGAAACTCACTGGGAGCTCACCAATAGCTCACAAGTAGCTCTTCTAGAAACTCACCGATCAGATTGAGATGAGCTCACTTGGGAGCTCATCGAGTAACTCACTCACCTAGGGAACTCACCTTGAGGTCACCTTGAGCTCACCTTGCCAACTCACCTTGAGGTCATCTGATAATCTCACATACTTGTGAAGCTCACCTTGTGATCGGCTAGGAGCTCATCAAGTAGCTTACCCAGGAGCTCATTGAGTAGCTCAACTTGAGCTTTCCCAGAAACTCACCTGGGAGCTCACCTGATAGCTAACCTTTATAGCTCACCATGAGCTCATGCAGGAGCTCACCGAGTAACTCAAATTGAGCTCACCCGGGATCTCGTCAAGTAACTCACCTAAAAACTTACATGGGAGCTCACCTGAAAGCTTTCCTTGCCAACTAGAATGGAAGCTCACCTATTAGTTCACCTTGCTAGCTTGCCTTGAGCTCGTTAAGGAGCTCACCTTGAACTCACCTGAGCTCATCTAGTATCTCACCTCAGAGTTTTTCAAGAATCTCACTAAGTAGCTCACCTAGAATCTCACCTAATAGCTCACCTTAGAGCTCACCTAACGACTCACTTGGGAGCTTGCCTAACAGCTCACCTGGGAGCTCACCGAGTAGCTCATTGAGTAGGTTTTCTTGAGCTCACTTGTGAGCTCATCAAGGACCTCACCAGGAGCTCACCAAGTAGCTCACTTGGGATCTTGCCTAGTAACTCGCTTATGAGCTCACCAAACACTTGCCAAGTAGCTCACCTAGGAGCTCTTCTAGGAGCTCACTGATCGCTCAAGAGTTGAGCTCACTTGGGAGCTCATCGAGTAACTCACATGGGAGCTCACCAAGTGGCTCACCTAGGAGATCAAATGGGAGCTTAGTAACCAACTCTCCTAGGAGCTCATCAAGCGTCTCAACTTGAGATTTCTTGAAAACTCACTTGGGAGCTCATGTGACAGCTCACTGAAGAGCTCGTCTAGTAGCTCATCAAGCAACTCACCCAAAAACTCACATGGGAGGTCACCTATAAGGTCACCTTGCCAGCTCACCTTGAACTCGCTAAGGAGCTCACCTTCCTGACTCGCCTTGATCTCATCTGGTATCTCACCTCAGATTTTGTTGAGTAGCTCATAAAGTATCTCACCTAAGATCTCACCTAACAGCTCACCTGGGAGCTCATGGAGCACTTTTCTGAGTAGGTTGACTTGACCTTGCTTTTGAGCTCTTTTGTGAGCTCACCATGAACCTCGCACGGGAGCTCTCCATGTACATCGCTTGGGATTTCACCTAGCAGCTCACCTAGGAACACGTGGAATAGCTCACTAAGTAGATTACGAGTAACTCACTTGGGAACACACACTGGAGATCTCCCTGACAACTCACCTTTCGAACTCACCTTGAGCTCACCTTACCAACTCTCCTTGAGCTCACATTGCCAACTTACCTTAAGCTCATCTGGTAGTGCTCATGTAAGTTGACCTAAAAGATTGCTGACAAGCTTACCTTTTAGTTTGCTTGGGAGCTCACAAAGTAGCTCACCTAGGAGTGGGCTAGGAAATCGGCAAGCACCTCACCCAGAGTTCATAGAGTATCTCGAATTGAGCTTTCCAGGACCTCATCAAGTAACTAACCTAAAACATGAATGGGAGCTCACACGAAACTCACCTTGAATGGGAGCTCACCTATGAGCTCACCTTATCTCACCAACTCACCTATGAGCTCACCTATGAAGTAGCTTGAGAGCTCACCTTAAACTCACGTGGGAGCTCACCGAGAGCTCACCTTGCTAACTTGACTTGAGCTGCATCCGGTCAGCTCAACTCTACCCCGAGGAGCTCACATTGAGTAGCTCACCAGGAGCTCAGCTTGCACTGAGAACTCACCTAACACTCACGTGAGCTCACTGAGTAGCTCACATGTGGTTCACTCAAGTAGCTCACCAAGCTCACCTTGCTGAGCTCTCACCGAGTAGAGCTCATCTTGGGACTCACTCACCGAGTAGCTCACCGAGTAGGTCACCTTGACTCGCTTATGAATCACTCACCGCTTGAGTTCACCTTGCTCACTGACTCACTCACTTGAGCTCACCTTACCAACTCACCTTGAGCTCATCTGGTAGCTCATCATGTCATCAATCACCAAGTAGCTCACTGGGAGCTCACATGGGAGCTCACCTCTCTCAACTAGATTCACACAGGAGCTCACCTAGCTTCACCTTAGCTCACTTGAGTTCACCTTGAGCTCACTAAGCGAGCTCATCTCACCTTAAGCTCACCTTACTAACTCACCAAGTAGCTCACTTGGGAGCTTATGTAATCTTACCCTCAGATTAAAGCTAGCTTACCTCAGCTCACCTGGAGCTCACCGATAGCTCACCTTTGAGCTCACCTAGCTCACCCAAGAGTCACTGATACTCTCACCTTGAGGAACTTGAGCTCGCCGAGAAACTAGAGAGCTCACCCAAGAGCTCATCAAGTAGCTCACCCTAAAATCACATTAAGCTCACCTTACCAACTTTCATGGGAGCTCACCTATAAGCTCACCTTTCCAACCCACCTTGACCTTTTCGATAGCTCACCTTAGAGTTTGTTGAGCAGCTCACCAAGTAGCTTGCACTGGAGCTCGCCTAATAGCTCACTTGGGAGCTCACTAATAAACTCACCTTAGGTCAACTTTAGCTCACTTGTGAGCTCACCGAGTAGCTCACCGGGATTTCTCACCTAGGAGCTTTCCAAATAGCTCATTTGGGAGCCCAGCTCACCTGGGAGCTCACCGAACAACTCACCAAGTAGCTTACCCGGGAGCTCTTCTAGAGCTCACCGATCAGATCGAGTTGAGCTTGCATGGGAGCTCATTGTAAGTAACTCACTTGGGAACTCACCTAAAAGCTCACCTTATAGCTTGCCTTACCAACTCACCTTGAGCTCACCTTGCCAACTCACCTTGAGCTTTCCTTGCAACTCACCTTGAGCTCATATGGTACATCATATGTAAGCTCACCTCAGAGATTACCGACAAGCTCACCTTTAAGCTCACCTGGGAGCTTATCGAGCAGCTCACCTAAGAAATCAGCTGGGAGCTTGGTAAATAGCTCAACTTGAGCTTGTTTGAAAACTCACCTCAGAGATCACCTAACAGCTCACCTTTCCTACTCACCTTAAGCTCACCCAAGAGCTCGTCGAGTAACTCACCCAGAAACTCACCTTAGTAACTCACCCAAAAACTCACCTTATAGCTCTCCTAAAAAATCACATGGGAGCTCACCTTGCTAGCTCACCTTGAGCTTGCTAAGGAGCTCACCTTGCCAAATCACCTTGAGCTCACTTTTGAGTTCACTGAGTTGCTCACTAGGGACCTCACCTGGGAGCTCACCAAGTAGCTCACTTGGATCCTTACTTAGCAGCTCTTCTGGGATCTTGCTCTCACCAAGAGCTCACTTGAGCTCTTCAGGAGCTCTCACCTCAGCTCATTGAGTAACTCACTTGGGAACTCACTTGGGATCTCACCTAATATGTCACCTTGTCAACTCACCTTGAGGTCACTTGTCCAAATCGACTTGATCTCTCCTTGGCAACTCATCTTGAGCTCATCTGGTAGCTCACATGTAAGCTCACCTCAGAGATTACCGAATAAAACCTTACCTTTGAGCTCACTTGGGAGCTCATAGAGTAGCTCACCTAGGATCTCGAATGGGATCTCAGCAAGTATCTCACATAGGAGCTCATCAAGCATCTCGACTTGAGCTTGAGCCTACCTTAAACTCACCTTGGAGCTCACCTTATAGCTCACCTTGCCATCTTTCCTTGATCTTGCCCAAAAGCTCACCGAGCAACTCAACTTGAGCTCACTCATGAGTTCATCAAGCAGCTTACCTAAAAACACACATGGGAGCTCACCTGACAACATACCTTGCCAAATCACATGGGAGCTCACCTTGCCAACTCACATTGAGCTCACTGAGAAGCTCACATTATCTAGTAACTCACCTTGAGAAACTCACCAAGTAGGTTGATTTGAGCTCACTTGTGAGCTCACTCATCACCAAGCTCACTTGGGACTCACCTAGGAGCTCACCGAAGTAGACCTCACACTTGGAGCTCACAAAGTAGCTCACTCTTAGCTCACCTAAGCTTTCTTGGGAGCTCACCAAATAGCTCACCAAGTAGCTCACCTTGAGCTCTTTTGGGAGCTCACCGATTAGCTCAAGTTGAGCTCACCCAGGAGCTCATCTAGTAACTCACCTGGGAGCTCACTTGACAACTCACCTTACCAACTCACTTTGAGTTCACCTTCCCAACTCACCTTGAGCTCACCTTACCAACTCACCTTGAGCTAACCTTTGAGCTCACTTGGGAGCAAACCAAGCATCTCACCTAGGAGCTCAGTTGGGACCTCAACAAGTAGCTCACCCAAGATATTGTCGAGTATCTCGACTTGAGCTTGCTTGAAAACTCACCTGATAGCTCACCTTTCCAACTCACTTTGAGCTCACCTAGGAGCTCACTGAACAGCTTGTCACTTAGGTCACCCAAAAACATGCATGGGAGCTCACCTGACAGCTCACCCAAAAACTTGCATGGGATCTAACCTTGAGCTCGATGAGGAACTACCCTTCCAAACTCACCTTGAACTTGTCTAGTAGCTCACCTTAGATTTTTCGAGTAGCTCACTCCAGAGCTTGTCAGTAGATTCACTTGAGCTCACTTGTGAGCTTATCACTAGAAACTCACTTGACTCACTCACTCGTGAGCTTTCCACTAGCTCACTTGGGGCTCACCAAACACTCACACGGGAGCTCACCAAATAGCTCTCACAAAGTATCTCACCTAGGATCTCTTAGAGGAGCTCACTTACTTCAAGATTGAGCTCACCTAGGAGCTTATTGAGTAACTCACCTAGGAGCTAGCCTGACAGTTTACCTTGCCAACTCACCTTGAGCTCACCTTGCTAACTCACCTTGAGCTCATCTCGGTAGCTTGCATGTAAGCTCACCTGAAATATTTTAATAAGCTCACCTTTTATCTCACCGAGCAGTTCACCTAGGAGCTCAGCTGGGAGCTCAACAAGTAGCTCACCTAGGAGCTCATCGAGTAGGTCGAGTTAAGCTTACCCAAAAACTCACCTGGGAGCTCACATGACATCTTGCATTTCCAACTCACCTTGACCTCACCAAGTAGCTCGATTTGAGCTTGATCAGGAGCTCATCAAGCAACTCACTCGAAAACTCACATGGGAGCTCACCTGATAGCTCACCTTGCCAACTCACATGAGAGCTCACCTATTAGCTCGGCTTTCCAACTCACCTTGAGCTCACTAATGAGTTCACCCTTCCAACTCACCTTGAGCTCATTTGGTAGCTCATCTTAGAGTTTATCAAGTTACTCACAAGTAAATCACCTAACAGCTCACTTGGGAACTCACCTAATAGCTCACCTAGGAGATCACCAGTAGCTCTCCAAGAAGGTTTACTTGAGCTTACTTATGAGCTCACTGAGCAGCTCATCAAGTAACTCACCTGGGAACTCACCTTGGAGCTCACTGATAGCTCACCTTACCAACTCACCTTGAGCTCACCTTACCAACTCACCTTGAGCTCACCTTGCAACTCACCTTGAGCTAATCTTGTAGCTCACATGTAACCTCACCTCAAGAGATTACCGACAAGCTCACCTGGGAGCTCTTCTTGGAGCTCACCTATCAACTCAAGTTGAGTTCACCTAGGAGCTCTTCAAGTAACTCACCTAGGAACTCACCTTGGAGCTCACCTAACAGCTCACCTTGCAACCTCACCTTGAGATCACACTTGCTTGCTAGCTTGCCTTGAGCTCATCTGGTAGCTCACATGTAAGCTCACCTTAGAGATTGCCAATAAGCTCACCTTTGAGCTCACCTAGGAGCTCACCTAGTAGCTCGGCTAGGAGCTCGGCAAGTATCTCACCAAGGAGCTCATCGAATGAGAGCTCACTTGATAGTCACCTTGCCAATTCACCTTGAGTTCACCTTACCAACTCACCTTGAGCTCGCCTTATCAACTCACCTTGAGCTCATCTGGTAGCTCATATGTAAGCTCACCTTAGAGATTACCAACAAACTCACCTTTGAGCTCACCTGGGAGCTTACCAAGTAGCTCACCTAGATCTCAGCTAGGAGCTCGGTAAGTAGCTCACCCTGGAACTCATCAAGCAACTAGACTTGAGCTTGCCCAAAAATTCACCTAGAGACTCACCTTATAGCTCACCTTGCCAACTCGTATGGGATCTCCCCTATCAGCTCACCTTGTGAGCTCACCTTGAGTTTTCTAAGGAGCTCACCTTGTAAACTCACCTTGAGCTCATCTGGTAGTTCACAATGAAGTTCATCGAGTAGTTTTCCAAGTAGCTCACCTGGGACCTCGACTAACAACACACTTGGTAGCTCACCTAACAACTCACCTAGGAGCTCACCGAGAAGCTCACCGAGTAGGTTGACTTGAGCTCACTTAGATCTCACTAAGTAGCTCATTAGGGACCTCACTGGGAGCTCACTTGGGAGCTCACCTAGCAGCTCACTGGGAGCTTATCAAATAGCTTGCCAAGTAGCTCACCTAGGAGCTGTTCTAGGAGCTTTCTAATCAGCTCGAGTTGAGCTCACCTAGGATCTCATCGAGTAACTCACCTAGGAACTCAACTAAGTGCTCACCTTACCAACTTACCTTGAGTTCACCTTGCCAACTCACCTTAATCTCACCTTACAAACTCACCTTGAGCTCATCTGGTATCTCACATGTAATCTCACCTCAGAGATTATCGACAAGCTCACCTTTGAGCTCACCTAGAAGCTCACCGAGTAACTTACCTAGGAGATTGGTTGGGAGCTCAGAAAGTAGCTCACCCAGGAGCTCACCTGACTACTCACCTTGCTAGCTCACCTTGAGCTCACCCAGAAGCTCACCGAACTAGCTTGACTTGAGCTCCCCGAGGAGCTCATCAAGCAACTCACCCAAAAACTTACATGGGAGCTCACCTTTCCAACTTGCATGGGATATTTCCTATTAGCCTCACCTTACCATCTTGTCTTAAGCTCACTCGGGAGCTCACCTTGCCAACCCACCTTGAGCTTGTCTTGTAGCTCACCTTGGAGTTCGTCGAGTAGATCACCAAGTAGCTCTCCTGGGATTTCACCTAACAGCTCACCTAGGAGCTCACCTAACATCTCACTTGGGAGCATCAAGAAGCTCACTAAGAGTAAGTTGACTTGAGCTCACTTGTGATCTTATCGAGCAGCTTACTGGGACCTTTCCTAGGAGCTTTGCCATGTAGAATACTTAGGATCTTGCCTAGTAGCTCACCCGGGAGCTCACTGAACAACTC
Organism: Taxus wallichiana var. yunnanensis; assembly: GCA_018340775.1. Classification (NCBI taxonomy): domain Eukaryota; kingdom Viridiplantae; phylum Streptophyta; class Pinopsida; order Cupressales; family Taxaceae; genus Taxus; species Taxus wallichiana. The sequence continues at coordinate 29,935,803 of CM031237.1, read as the reverse complement.
TTCAAGTAGCTCACCCGAAGCTCTTATTCTCAGAGCTCGCAGATCATCTCGAGTTAAGCTCATGTGGGATATCATTGAGTAACTCACCTAGGAACTCACCTAGGAGCTCACCTGATAGCTCACCTTTCCAACTCACCTTGAGGTCACCTTGCCAACTCACCTTGAGGTTGCCTTGCCAACTCACCTTGAGCTCATCTGGTAGCTCACATGTAAGCTCACCTCGGAGATTATTGACAAGCTCACCTTTGAGCTTTCTTAGGAGCTCATCTAGTAGCTCACCTAGGAGCTCAGCTGGGATCTTGGCAAGTAGCTCTACTCGAGCTTGTCTAGAAACTCACCTCGAGAGATCACCTACAAGCTCACCTTGCCAACTCACTAGCTTTCCTTGAGCTCACCCATTAAATCACCTTACAGCTCACCTAGAAACTCACATGGGAGCTCACCTTGCCAGCTTGCCTTGAGATCGTTAAGGACCTCACATTGCCAACTCACCTTGAGCTCATCTTTTAGCTCACCTTATAGTTCATCGAGTAGCTCGCCAAGTAGCTCACCTGGAAGCTCATTGAGTAACTCATCTGGGAACTCACTTAGGACCTCACCTTACAACTCACCTTGCCAACTCACGTTGATCACACCTATCCAACTCAACTTGATCTCATGTTGCCAACTCATTGTGAGCTCATCTGGTAGATCACATGTAAGCTCACCTCAGAGATTACCAACAAGCTCACCTTTGAGCTCACTCGGGAGCTCATAAAGTAGCTCACCTAGGAGCTCAACAAGTATCACACCTAGGATCTCATCGAGTAGCTCAAATTGAGCTTGCTTGGAAACTCACTTGGAGCTCACCTTATAGCTTTCCTTTTCAGCTTTCCTTGAGCTTTCCCAGGAGCTTGTAGAGTAACTTGACTTGAGCTCACCCATGAGTTTGTCAAGCAACTTACCCAAATACTCACATGGGAGCTCTCTTGATAGCATAACTTTCTAACTTGTATGGGTTCTCACCTTGCTAGCTCGTATTGAGCTCGCTGAGAAGATCACATTGCCAACTCACCTTGAGCTTGTCTCGTAGCTCACCTCGAGTTCATTCTCCAGAGTAGCTCACCAAGGAGCTCACCTAACACTCACTCACCGGAGCTCACCGAGTAAGTTAACTTGAGCTCACTTGTGAGTTCTCCAATCAGCTCACCTGGGAGCTCTCTAAGTAGCTCACTTGGGAGCTCACCTAGAAGCTTTCCTAGGAGCTCACCGAATATCTCACCAAGTAGCTCACCTTAAGCTCTTCTGGGCTCACTAATTAGCTCGAGTTGAGGTTTTCCAGAGCTCATCAAGTAACTCACCTTAGACCTCGCTTGAGCTTGCCTTGCTTAAGCACTCATTTGAGCTCACCTTGCCAACTAACCTCGAGCTCACCCAAGAGCTCACCGAGCATCTTACCTAGGAGCTTAGCTGGGAGCTCAGAAAGTAGCTCACCTAGGATCTCATCGAGTAGCTTGACTTGAGCTTGCTCGGAAACTCACCTAGGAGCTCACCTGATAGCTCACCTTGCCAGCTCACTTTTAGCTCACCTAGGAGCTGATTGAGTAGCTTGACTTGAGCTCACCCAGAAGAGCATCAAGTAGCTCACCCAAAACTCACATGGGATCTTTCTGACACTCACCAAAAAAACTCACATGGGAGCACACCTATCAGCTCACCTTAATAGCTTACCTTGAGCTCATTAAGGAGCTCACCTTCCTAACTTGCCTTGAGCTCATCTGGTAGCTCACCTTTTTATTTTTTCAAGTATCTCAACAAGAAGCTCACATGGGAGATCACCGAGTAGCTCACCGAGTAGGTTAACTCTAGCTCACTTGCGAGCTCAATAGTGCTTACCAAGTAACTCACCGGGACCTCACACGGAAGCTCACCAAGTAGCTCACTCCGACGCTCACTTGCCTTGCTAACTCACCTTGAGCTCACATTACCAACTCACCTTGAGCTCATCTCGTAGCTCACATGTAAGCTCACCTCGTAGAGATTTCCAAAAACCTCACCTTTGAGCTCACTCGAGGAGCTCACCGAGTAGCTCACCTAAGAGCTCACCTAGAGCTCAACCAAACTAGCTCACCAGGAGCTCATCGAGTAGCTTGAGGTAAGATTTTGTAAAAACTCACCTAGCAGCATGCAAGACATCTCACCTTACCAACTCTCCTCAAGCTCACCAAGTAGCTCAACTTGAGCTTGATTGGGAGCTCATCAAGAAGCTCACCTTGCCAAACTCACATGGGAGCTCACTAAAAGCTCACCTCGCCAACTCACATGGGAGATCACCTATTAGCTCGACTTGCCAGTTCAACTTGAGCTCACTGAGGAGTTCACCTTGCCAAGTCACGTTGATCTCATCTAGTAGCTCACCTCAAGATTTCGTCGAGTAGCTCACCAAGTAGCTCACCTAATAGCTCACCTAGAACTCACCTAATAACTTGCCTAAGAACTCACCTAATGAGCTCACAGGGAGATCACAGAGTATCTCTCCAAGTAGGTTGACTTGATCTTTCTTGTGAGCTTGTAGAGTAGCTCATCGAGTAACTCACCTGGGAACTCACCTTAGAGCTCACTTGATAGCTCACCTTACCAACTTTCCTTGAGCTAATCTAGTATCTCGCATATAAGCTCACCTCGAAGATATTGTCAACAAGCTCACATGGGAGCTCTTCTCGTAGTTTTTAATCAACTCAAGTTGAGCTCACCCGGGAGCTCTTCGAGTAACTTACATAGGAACTCACTGGTAGCTCGCCTAATGAGCTCACCTTGTTAACTCACCTTGAGATCACCTTGCTAGCTCACGTTTAGCTCAGCTGGTAGCTCTCATGTAAGATCACCTCAGAGATTGCCAACAAGATCACCTTTGAGCTCACCTGGGAGCTCACCTAGGAGTTTGGCTTGGGGTTTGTCAAGCAACTCACTCAGGAGCTCGTCGAGCAGCTCAACTTGAGCTTTCCCTGAAACTCACCTGGGAGCTCACCTGACAGCTCACCTTGTAAGCTCACCTTGAGCACACCCAAGATCTTTCTTAGTAACTTGACTTAGGCTCACCTGGGAGCTCATCAAGCAGCTCACCTGAAAACATACATGGGAGCTCACTTGACAGCTTGTCTTGCAAAATGCATGTGAGCTCCCCTATCGTAGTCCATCGAGAAACACACTAAGTAGCTCACTTGGGAACTTTTCTAGTAACTCACCTAGGAGCTTGACTAGGATCTTGTTTTGAGCTCACTTATTATCTCACCGAGTAGCTCACTAGGGACCTTGCCAAGTAGCTTGCTTGGGAGGTCACCTAACAGCTCACCTGGGAGCTCACTGAAAAAGCTTACCAAGTAGCTCACATGTGAGCTCTTCTAAGAGCTCACTGATAAGCTCAAGTTGAGCTCACATGAGATCTCATCAAGTAACTCACTTGGGAACTTGCCTTAGAGCACACCTAACAACTCACCTTTCCAACTCACCTTGAGCTCATTTGGTAGCTCCCATGTAATCTCACCTTAGAGATTTCCAACAAGCTCACCTTTGAGCTCACCTGGGTGCCCACTAGCAACTCATCTAGGAGCTCATCTAGGAGCTTGAAAAGTATCTCACCAAAGAGCTTGTCAGGCAGCTCGACTTGAGCTTACCTGGAATCTCACCTCATAGCTCACCTAACAGCTCACCTTCCCAGCTCACCTTAAGCTCACCCAGGATCTCGGTGAGCAGCTCAACTTGAGCTCACCTGGGAGCTCATCAAATATCTCACTCTAAAACATGTATGGGAGCTCACCTAATAGGTCACCTAGAAACTCATGTGGCAGTTCACTTGATAAATCACCCAAAACTCGCATGGGAGCTCACCTATCAACTCACCTTGTCAGCTCACCTTAAGCTTTCTAGGAGCTCACCTTGCAACTCTCCTTGAGCTCATCTAGTAGCTCACCTTAGATTTTTTCAAGTAGCTCACCAAGTTACCTCACCTGGGAGCTCACTAATAGCTCACTTGGGAGCTCACCTAACTACTCACCTAGGAGCTCACCAAGCAGATCACGAAGTAGGTTGACTTGATCTCACTTGCGAGCTCACATGTGAGCTCGTGAGTAGCTCTCTAATGACCTTTCATAGGAGCTCACCAAGTAGCTTGCTTAGGAGCTCATTTAGTATCTCACCTTGGAGCTTTCCAAACAGCTCACCTTGGAAGGTCACCGATAAGCTCGATTTGAGATCACCTAGAGCTCATTAAGTAACTCACTTGGGAACTCACCTTGTAAACTACACTTGAGATTGCCTTGCCAACTCACCTTAATCTCATCTGGTAGCTCACATATAAGCTCACCTCAGAGATTTCCAAAAATCTCACCTTTGAGCTCACCTAGGAGTGAACTAAGTAGCTCACCTAGGAGCTCAACTGGGAGCTCGACAAGAAGCTCCTGCAAGAGATCCTTAAGCAACTCAACTTAAGCTTGCCAAGAAACTCACCTGGGAGCTCACTCCCGAAACTCATCTTGCTAGCTCACCTTGAGCTTGATAGCTCACCTTGCCAGCTCACCTTGAGCTCATTTGGTAGCTCACCTTGGATTTTGTCAAGTAGCTCACCAAGTACCTCACCTAGGAGCTCACCTAACAGCTCACCTGGAAGCTCACCTAACTACTCACCCACCTGGGAGCTCACCTAGTAGCTTACCAAGTAGGTTGACTTGACCTCACTTGTGAGCTCACATGTGAGCTCACCGAGTAGTTTCTCTAGGGACCTCGCCTAGGAGCTCACCAAGTAGCTCGCTTAGAAGCTCATCTAGTAGCTTTCCTTGGGAGCTCACCAAACAGCTCACCAAGTAACTCACCTAAGAGCTCTTCTAGGAGCTCACCAATCAGCTCGAGTTAAGTTCACTCGGGAGCTTGTCGAGTAAATCACTTAGGAACTCACTGGGAACCCACTTAACAGTCACTCTTCACCTTGCAAACTACCCTTGAGCTCACCTTGCCAACTCACCTTAAGCTCATCCGGTAGGTGACACGTAAGATCACCTCGGGCTCGACAGATTGCTAACAAGCTCACCTTTGAGGTCACCTCACCTCAGAGCTACTCGAGTAACTCACCTAGGAGCTTAGTTAGAATCTTAGCAAGCTACTCGTCCCAAGAGCTCCTTGAGCAGCTCAAATTGAGATTTCCCAAAACTCACTTGAGAGCTCACTTGAGAGCTCGTCTTGCTAGCTCACATTGAGCTTACATAGGAGCTCACTCAGCAGCTCAACTTGAGCTCCTTGGGAGCTTGTCAAGCCGGCTCACCTAAAAACTCACATGGGAGATCTCCTGATAGCTCACTCGAAACTCACGTAGGAGCTCACCTATCGCTTGCCTTTCTAGCTCACCTTAAGCTTGCTTAGGAGATCACCTTGCCAACTCACCTTGAGCTTGTCTGCTAGCTCATGTCGGAGTTCATCGAGCTTGACTCTCCAAGTAGCTCACCTAAGAGCTCACCTAATAGCTCACCTGGGAGCTCACTAAGTAGCTTGTCGAGTAGGTTAACTTGAGCTTACTTGTGTGAGCTCACTGAGAAGCTCACTGGGGACCTTGCATGGGAGCTCAGGAAGTAGATCATGTCGGAGCTAACCTAGCAGCTCGCCAGAATCTAACCAAATAGCTTGTCAAGTAGCTCACCTATGAACTCTTCGGGAGCTTAGAAATCATCTCATGTTGATCTCACCCAAGAGCTATTCAAGTAACTCACCTGGGAACTCACAGCTCATCTAAGAACTCATCAAGTAGCTAACTCCGAAAACTCACATGGGATCTTGCCTTACAGATCACCTTGACCTCACCGAGGAGCTCACCTTGCTAACTCAACTTGAGCTCATCTTGTAGCTTATGTCGAGTTCATGGAGTAGCTCACCTTGGAGCTCACCTACCAGCTCTCCCGAGAGCTCACCTAACAACTCATTTGTGAGCTCACCTGGGAGCTCACTAAGTAGCTCACTTGGGAGCTCACCTAGCAACTCACCTGGGAGCTTGCACCGAATAGCTTGCCAAGTAGCTTGCCTAGGAGCTCTTACCTGGGAACTCACCGATCAACTCGAGTTGAGCTCACTTGAGAGCTTATCAAATAACTCTCTTGGGAACTCACCAAAGAGATCACGTGACATCTTGCCTTACCAACTCACCTTGAGCTTATCTCGGAGATCACTTGGAAGCAAACCTAGCAGCTCACCTAGGAACTCACATGCAACAACTCGCTAAGTAGCTCGCTTGGGAGATCTTCTCTCGAGCTCACCGAACAACTCAAGTTGAGCTCACACGGATCTCATTGAGTAACTTTGTTGGGAACTTGCTGGGAGCTCACCTAATAGCTCACCTTTCTAACTTGCCTTGAGCTCACCTTGGAAACTCTCCTTGAGTTCACCTTTCCAACTCACCTTGAGCTCATTTGGTAGTGTACATGTAAGTTGACCTCAGAGATTGCTATAAAGCTCACTTGGGATCTCATGAATTAGCTCACCTAGGATCTGGGCTAGGAACTTGGAAAGAAGCTCACTTAGGAGCTCGTGGAGTAGCTTGACTTGAGCTTTCCTAGGAGCTCACAAGCGGCTCACCCAAAAACTTGAATGGGAGCTCACTTGATAGCTCACCTTGCCAACTCATATGGGAGCTTGCCTATCAACTCGCATTGATAGCTCACCTTGAGCTCACTAAGGAGCTCACCTTACTAAGTCCCCTTGAGCACATTTGGTAGATTTCCTATGAGTTTATCGAGCATCTCCAAGTAGCTCACCCGGGAGCTCACCTAGTAGCTCGCTTGGGAGCTTTCCTAGTAGCTCACCTAGGAGATCACTAAGTAATTCATCGAGTAGGTTGACTTGAGCTCACTTGTAAGCTTACCAAGTAGCTCAGTAGGGACTTTGACTGGGAGCTCACCAAGTAGTTCACTTTTGAGATCACCTAGCAGCTCGTCTGGGAGCTCACTGAATAGCTCACCAAGTACCTCAACTCTTAGCTCACCTCTAAGCTCACCTAATATCTCACCTAGGAGCTCACATAATAGCTCATGTGGGAACTCACCAAGTAGCTTACCGAGTAGATTGACATGACCTCACTTGTGAGCTCACCGGGGATGTGACCTGGGAGCTCACCAAGTACCTTGCTTGGGAGTTCACCTAACAGGTCACCTAGGAGCTCACCAAATAGCTCACCAAATAGCTCACTTGAGCTCTTCTAGGAGCTCGTTGATAAGCTCAAGTTGAGCTCACTCGGGATCTCGTCAAGTAACTCACCTAAGAACCTACCTGGGCTCACCTAATAGCTCACCTTACCAATTCACCTTGATTTCACCTTACCAACTCACCTTACCAACTAACCTTGAGCTCATCTAGTAGCTCATATGTAAGCTCACCTCAAAGATTACTTGACAAGCTTGCCTTTGGGCTCACTCTAGGAGCTTACCGAGGAGCTCACGTAAGAGCTCGTTTGGGATCTTGGCAAGCATCTCACCCAGAACTCATCAAGCAGCTTGACTTGAGCTTGCCCGAAACTCACTCCGACACTCACCTTGCGCTCACCCAATAGCTCACTGAGCAGCTTGACTTGAGTTCACCTGGGAGCTTATCAAGTAGCTCATCTAAAAATTGCATGAGATCTCACCGACCGCTCACGTTACCAACTCACATGGGATCTCCCTTATCAACTTGCCTTGAGCTCGATGAGGATCTCACCTTTCCAACTCACCTTTAGCTCGTCTGGTAGCTCACATCGGAGTTCATCGAGTAGCTCGCCAATTACCTCACCTAGAATCTCAACTAACAGCTCACCTAGGAGCTCACTTAGGAGCTCACCAAGTAGCTTTATGAATAGGTTGACTTGACCTCACTTATGAGATCACTGAGTATCTCATCGAGGACCTCACCTAGGAGCTCACCAAGTAGCTCACTTGCGAGCTCGCCAAATAGCTCACCAAGTAGCTCACCTGAGAACTATTTTGGGAGCTCACCGATCAGCTTTAGATGAGTTCACTGAGAGATTATTTAGTAACACACCAGGGAACTTGACTAGGAGCTCAACTTACCAACTCACCTTGAGTTTTCCTTGCCAACTCACCTTAAGCTCACCTTGAAACTCACCTTGAGCTCATCTTTTACCTTGCATGTAATCTAACCTCATAGATTACCGACAAGCTCACCTTTGAGCTCACATGGGATCTCACCAAGTAGCTTGTTATGTTTTTGAGCCCGAGTATGTTGTTGCTTGCATGGAGGTTGAGTATGTTGCTACCACGAGAGGAAAGAAAAGAGATGATTTGGCTACAAAAATTACTTGAGGATTTGGGGCATAAGTAGGAGGAATGTAAGCTATATAGTGATTATAAGAGTGTTATACACTAGCTAAGAACTCTACTTTCCACTCTAGGATGAATCATATACAGTTGAGATATCACTTCATCGGACAACTTTGGAGGAAGATAAGTTGAAGTTAGAGAAGATTCATACTAGTCAGAATCCTACAAACATGATGACCAAGGTGGTCACAAGGGATAAAATAAAGTTATGTTTAGCTTTAGTTGGCCTTCATAGATGATAGTAAAGGGTTGATAAGATTTCTTAGTGTAAATCAGTCTCAAGTGGGAGATTTTTATGTTTGTGGATCCTATTTGCATGTTAGAATGTGGTATACCTTCTATGTGTTACACTCGGGTATTTTACGGTGGTCCAGCTCACCGGTGAGTGGGTCAGGGGGGTTCGGGGGGGTGAAGCCCCGCCAATGGAAGGGGGTTCGGGGTAAGCCCCAAAGAAAATTCTCATGGGTGGTTTATTAACCCATGGGTAATGGGTAACCATTATGGGCTGTTTTGGGCCCATGTTTTTTTGGTCTTTTGCCCATTGTTTTGATACCTACGATTTTTTCCTTGGTTTTGATACTTCCACGGTTTTGTATCAAACTACTTAAGTAGTTATCTATTTATATGGTCTTATGCATATGATAGATGTACAAGTAAATGTATTGCATATGTGTTTTGAATTCGGGTGTGAATTCTGTAGAGTTTGTTGAGTATAGCTCTAAACGGATCTGGGTATTGTATTGAGAGAGGGGAGGCTTGTAATAAAATCTGAGCAAGTGATTCTTGGTGGATGTAGCCCAAATTAGGTGAACCATGTTAAATCTTGTCTCTCTATGTTGTGTTATTTATTCTGCACTTTTATTTGAGATTTGTAATATTTTCTACATATTAGTTTCTACTGTTGTGATTCTGTAAGGGATTATTCCACATGTTTTATCTCTTATTTCCTAACATAGCTCACCTACGAGCTTTGCTTGGAGCTTGGAAATTAGCTCCCGATAGCTCACTTGACAACTCACCTTACCAACTCACATGGGAGCTCGACTATCAACTCACCTTAAGCTCACTAAGGAGCCCACCTTGCCAACTCACCTTGAGATATTATGGTACCTCACCTCTGATTTTATCATGTAGCTCACCAAGTAGCTCACCTGGGAGCTCGCCTAGAGCTCAACAAGTAGCTCACCGAGTAGGTTGACTTGAGCTCGCTTGTGAGTTTTCTAAGCTGAGCAAAGCACGCTAGGGACCTCTCTGGGAGATCGCTAAGTAGCTCACTTGGGAGCTCACCTAGTAGTTCACATGGGAGCTTGCTGAATAGCTCATAAAGTATCTCACTAGAGATATATTCTAGAAGCTTGATGATCAGCACAAGTTGAGCTCACCTGGGACCTCATCAAGTAACTCACTTAGGAAATTTCACAGGATCTCATCTGACAACTCATCTTGCCAACTTACCTTGAGGTTGCCTTGCCAACTTACCTTGAGCTCACCTTACCAAATCACCTTGAGCTCATCTTGTAGCTCACATGTAAGCTCACCTCAGATTTAATCGACAATCTTACCTTTGAGCTTGTCTAGGAGCTCACTAAGTAGCTCACCTAGAAGCTTGGTTGGGAGCTCGACAAACAGCTCACCCAGAAGCTCGTCGAGTAGTTCAACTTGAGATTTCATTAAAACTCACCTAGGAGCTCACCTGATAGCTCACCTTGCCAGCTATCCTTAAGCTCATCGAGCACCTCAACTTGAGCTCAACCGAGAGCTCGTTTAGTAGCTCACCTAAAAACTCACATAGGAGCTCACCTGATATCTCACCCTGAGAAATCACATGGGAACTCTCCTATCAACTCACCTTGCTAGCTCACCTTGAGCTAGATGAGGAGCTCACCTTGCTAACTCACCTTGAGCTCATTTGGTAGCTCACCTCGATGTTTGTTGAGTAGATCACCTGAAAAATCGGATGGAATCTCACCTAATAGCTTGCCTAAGAGCTCACCAAGTAGATCGTCAAGTAAGATGACTTGAGCTCACTTGTAAGATCACTTGTGAGATCACTCGAGTAATTCACCAAGAACCTTGCCTAGGAGATTAACAAGTAGGTTACTTGGGAGCTCACCTAGCAACTCACTTGGGAGCTCACCAAACAAATCAACAAGTATCTCACCTAGGAGGTCTTTTGGTAGTTCACCGATAAGCTAAAGTTGAGCTTACCCAAGAGCTCATCGAGTAACTCACCTAGGAACTTGTAGCTCATATAAGAGTTCATCAAGTAGCTCACTTGAAATCTCACATGGGAGCTCACCTATCAGCTCACCTTGTCAGCTCACCTTGATCTCACTAAGGATCTCACCTTGCTAGTTTACCTTGAGCTCATCTAGTAGCTCACCTCGAAGTTCATCAAGCATCTCACTAAGTAGCTCACCTAAGAGCTCACCTAACAGCTCACCTAGGATCTCATTGAGTAACTCACCAAGTAGTTTGATTGAAGCTCGCTTGTAAGCTTGCCGAGGACCTCACTCGGGAGCTTGGAGTGTATCTTTCTTAGGTGTTCACCTAGTAGCTGACACAGGGAGCTCACCGAACATCTCACCAAGTAGCTTTGTTGGGAGCTCTTCTAGGAGCTCACTAATCAGCTCGAGTTGAGCTCACCTGGGAGCTCATTGAGTAAATTGTATAGGAACTCACCTAGGAGCTCACCGACAGCTCACCTTTCAGCTCACATTTCTAACTCACCTTGAGCTCACCTTACCAACTCAAATTGAGCTAATCTAGTAGCTCACATGTAAGCTCACATAGGAGCTCGAATGAGATCTTTGCAGGTAGCTCACCCAAGAGCTCCTTGAGCAGCTCAACTTGAGCTTGCCCAAAAACTTACCTAGGAGCTCACCTTACAAGCTCACCTTGAGCTAACCTAGAAGATTTCTAAGCACATCAACTTGAGCTTTCTTGGGAGCTCATCAAGTAGCTCACCCAAAAACTCACATGGGAGCTCACTTGGTAGCTTGCCTTACCAAATTGCATGGGAGCTCGCCTATCAGCTCACCTTGCCAGCTCACAGAGGAGCTCACCTTACCAACTTGCCTTGAGCTCATCTGGTAGCTTGGCTGTGAGGTTGCCTAAGAGCTCACCTGGGAGGTCACCTAACAGCTCACTTGGGAGCTCTTCGAGAAGCTTCCCAAGTAGGCTCACTTGAGATCTCTTGTGAGCTTATCAAGCAGCTCACCGAGGTCCTCACGTAGGAGCTCGCCAGGTATCTTACTTAGGAGATCACCTAGTAGCTCACCTGGTAGCTCACCGAATAGCTCACCCGAGACCTTGCTTAGGAGCTCTTATAGGAGCTCGATGATAAGCTTGAGTTGAGCTCACCCAGGAGCTCATAAAGTAACTCACCTAGGAACTCACCTAGGAGCTCACCTGACAACTTGCCTTACTAACTCACCTTGAGCTCACCTTGACAACTCACCTTGAGATCATCTTGTAGCTCACATATAAGGTCACCTCAGAGATTTCTGACAAGCTCACCTTTGAGCTCACCCAGGAGTTCATCGAGTATCTCAACTTGAACTTGCCTAGAATCTTTTCTAGGATCTCACCTGACACTCACCTTGCTAGCTCACCTTGAGGTCACGTAGGAGCTTACCCAACAACTCACCTAAAAACTTACCTAGGATCTCACCTGAAAACTCACCTAGAAGCTCACCTTGCTAGCTCACCTTGAGCTCATCCAGGAGCTCACCCAGTAGCTTTCCTAGAAACTCACATGGGAGCTCACCTAATAACTCACCTTGCTAACTCACATGGGAGCTCGCCTATGGCTCACTGAGGATCCCACCTTACCAACTCACCTTAATCTCATCTTGTATCTCACCTTAGAGTTCATTGAGTAGCTCACCATGTAGCTCACCTGCTCCTATCAGCTCGCATGGGAGCTCACCTAACAGGTCACTTGGGAGCTCACCAAACAGCTCACCTTAGAGCTTACTGAGTAGCTTGCCAAGTAGGTTGACTTGAGCTCACATGTGAGCTCACCGAGCAACTCAACTGGGAACTTTCCTAGGATCTTGCTAAGTAGCTAACTTGGTAGCTCACCTAGTAGTTTGCCTGGGAGCTCTTCTGGGAGCTCACCGATCAACTCGAGTTGAGCTCACCTAGGATCTCGTTGAGTAACTCACCTGGGAACTCACTTGGGAGCTTGCTTGATAGCTCACCTTGCTAACTCGCCTTCAGCTCACCTTGCCATATGACCTTGAGCTCACCTTGGCAAGTCACCTAGAGCTCATCTACTAGCTCGCATGTAATCTCACCTAAGAGATAGCTGACAAGATCACCTTTGAGCTCACTTGGGATCTCACTGAGTAGCTCACCTAAGAGCTTGGCTGTGAGCTCAACAAGTAGCTCACCTAGGAGCTCGTCGAGTAGCTCAATTTGAGCTTTACCGAAACTCACTTAGGAACTCACATGATAGCTCACCTTACTAGCTAGCCTTGAGCTCACCTAGGATCTTATCGAGTAGCTTGACATTAGCTCACCTTCGAGCTCGTTAGGTAGCTCACCCAAAACTCACATAGGAGCTCACCTTTGATAGCTTGCCTTGATAACTCACTTGGGAGCTCACCTATGAGCTATCCTTGCCAGTGCACCTTGAGGTCACTAAGGAGCTCACCTTGCAAACTCCCCTTGAGCTCAAACCGTAGCTTAACTTGTATTTTTTGAGAAACTTCCCCAAAATCACATAGAGCTCACTTGACACTCACCTTGCCACTCACCTTAAGCTCACATAAAAGCTCACCGAGCATCTTAAATTAAGCTCACGTTGTATCTCATCAAGTAGCTCACCCAAAAATCACATGAGAGCTTGCTCGATAGCTCACCTGAAACTCACATGGGATCTCACATATTTTCTTGCCTTGCCAGGCTCACCTTGAGCTCACTTAGAAGATCAACTTTCCAACTCACCTTGAGCTTTTCTGGTAGCTCACCTTAGAGTTCATCGAGTAGCATCCCAATTAGTTCACCTGAGAGCTCACCTAACATCTCACCTGGGAGCTCACAAAGTAGCTTTTCGAGTAGGTTGACTTGAGCTTACTTGTGAGCTCACCAAGTAGCTTGCCAGGGACCTAGCATGGGATCTCACCAAGTAGCTCACTTATGAGCTCTCCTAGAATCTCGTTGAATAGCTTGTCAAGTAGCTCACCTAGGATCTCTTCTAGGAGCTTGCCTTGACAACTCAGCTTTAACTCATATAGTAGCTCACATGTAAGCTCACCTTAGAAATTATAGACAAGCTCACCTAGGAGCTCACCAAGTAGCTCACCTAAGAGCTCGGCTGGGAGCTCAACAAGAAGCTTTCCCAGGAGCTCATTAAGTAGCTTGACTAAAGCCTCCCTAGAAACTTTCCTAGGATCTTGTTTGACAACTCACCTTGAGCTCACCCAAGAGCTCTCTGAGTAGCTCAAATTAAGCTCACCTGAGAGCTCGTCAAGTAGCTTGCCTGAAAACTTACATAGAAGCTCACCTGATAGCTCACCCTGACAACTGACATGAGAAATCACCTATCATCTCACCTTTCAAGCTCATCATGAGCTCACTGAGGAGCTCACCTTGCCAACATCCCTTGAGCTCATCTGTTAGCTCACCTCAAAGTTCATTGAGTAGCTCACCTAACAACTCACCTAGGAGCTCACCTAATAGCTCGATCGGGATCTCACCTAATAGCTCACCTCGTAGCTCACCAAGTAGCTCGCCGAGTAAGATGACTTGAGCTCACTTGTGAGGTCGCCAAGTAGTTCATTAGGGCCCTCACCGGGTGTTTGCTAAGTAGCTCACTTAGAGATCACCTAAGACTCACATGGGAACTCACCTTGAGCTCGCCTACCAACTCACCTTGAGCTCACCTTGCCAACTTTCCTGACCTCATCTTGTAGCTCGTATGTAAGCTCACCTTAGAGATTCTTGACAAGCTCACCTTTCAACTCACCTAAGAGTTCGCCGAGCATCTCACCTTGAGCTTTCTTGAAAACTCACCTATGAGCTCGCGAGCCGATAGCTTGCCTTACTAGCTCACCTTGAGGTCACCTTGCCTACCGCCTTGAGCTTACTTGAGGAGCTCACCTTCCCAACTCACCTTGATCTAATCTGGTAGCTCACCTTGAAGTTATTTGAGTAGCTCACAAAGTATCTCACCTAAGAGCTCGCCTAACAACTCACCTGGGATCTCACGGAGCACCTCGCCAAGTAGGTCGACTTTACTTTTCTTTTGAGCTCTCTTGTGAGCTTTCTGGGGACCTCACATTAGAGCTCACCACATATATCACTTGGGAGGTCATCTAGCAGCTCACCTGGGAACTCAGGGAAAAGCTCACCAAGTAGATCGCGAGTAACTCACTTGGGAACTCACCTGGGAGCTCGCCTGACATCTCACCTTTCCAGCTCACATTGAGCTCACCTTACCAACTCTCCTTGAGCTCACCTTGCCAACTTGCCTTGAGCTCGTCTAGTAGTGTGCATGTAAGTTGACCTCAGAGATTGTTGACAGGCTCACTTTTGAGTTCACTTGGGAGCTCATGAAGTAGCTCACCTGGGAACTCATGAAATAGCTCTCCAAGTAGCTCACTCTGGATATATTTTGTGAGCTCACCATTAGCTTGAGTTGAACTCACCTGGGAGCTCATCAAGTCACTCGGTTGGGAACTCACTTGGGAGCTTGCCTAACAGCTCACCTTTCCATCTCACTTTGAGCTCACCTTGCCAACTCTCCTTAAGCTCACCTTGCCAACTCACCTCGAGCTCATCTAGGAGTGTGCATGTAAGTTGACCTCGAGATTAATAACAAGCTCACCTTTGAGCTCACTTGGGAGATCACAAATTAGCTTCCTAGGAGCTGGGTTGGGATGTTGGTAAGTAGCTCACCCAAGAGCTTGTGCAGGTAGCTCAACTTGAGCTTGCCGGGAGCTCGTCAAGAAGCTCACCCAAAAACTCGAATGGGAGCTCACCTGATAGCTCACCTTGGCAAATCATATGGGAACTCACTTATCAGCTCGAATTGCCATCTCGTCTTGAGCTCATTGAGGAGCTCACCTTGCCAACTCACCTTGAGCACATCCTGGTAGCTCACCTATGAATTTGTTGAGAAAATCACTAAGTAGATCACCCGAGAGCTCACCTAGCAGCTCTCGATTAGGATCTTGCCTAGTAGCTAACTTGGGAACTCACCGAGTAACTCACCAAGTAGGTTGAATTGAGCTTGCTTGTGAGCTCACAGAGCAGCTCGGCAGGGACCTCGACTGGGAGCTCGCCAAGTAGTTCACTTTTGATATCAACTAGCAACTCACCTGGGAGCTCGCCGAATAGCTCACTGAGTAGCTCACCTCTTAGTTCACCTCAGAGCTAACCTAATAGCTCACCTGGGAGCTCACCTAATAACTCACCTGGGAACTCACTAAATATCTTTCTGAGTAGGTTAACATGATCTCACTTGTGAGCTCACCGAGTAGCTCATCGGGACCTCACCTGGAGCTCAACAAGTAGCTCACTTGGGAGCTCACCTAGCAGTTCACCTAGGAGCTCACTAAATATCTCACCAATTAGTTTTCCTAGCAGCTCTTCTAGGAGCTCGCTGATCAGCTCAAGTTGAGCTCACCTAAGATCTCAGCCAGTAACTCACTGAGAAATTACATAGAGCTCACTTGACATCTCACCTTGCCAATTCACCTTGAGTTCGTCTTACTAACTCACCTTGCCAACTCACCTTGAGCTCATCTCGTAGCTCAGTATGTAAGCTCACCTCGGAGATTACCGATAAGCTCACCTTTGAGCTCACCTAGGAGATTACCGAGTAGCTCACCCAAGAGCTTAGTTGGGAGCTTGGCAAGCAGCTCACTAGGAACTCATCAATGCGAATCGACTTGATATTTCCTAGAAACTCACTGACAACTCACCTTGAGCTCATTCAGGAGCTCACCGAGTAGCTCGACTTGAGCTCACCTCGAGCTCGTCGGGTAGCTCGTCCCAAAACTTACATGATATCTCACTTGATAGCTCACCTTGCCAACTTACATGGGAGATCCATTATTATCTCTCCTTGAGCTCACTGAGGAGCTCACCTTGCCAACTCACCTTGAGGTCATCTCGATAGCTCACATCGAGTTCTTCGAGTAGCTCACCAAGTAGCTCACCTAGAAGCATGACTAACATCTCACTTGGGAGCTCATCGAGCATCTCATCGAGTAGGTTGACTTGACCTCGCTTATGAGCTCACCAAGTAGCTCATCGGGGAACTTACCTAGGAGCTCACCAAGTAGCTCGCTTGGGAGCTCACCTAGTAGCTCACACAGGAACTCACCAAACAGCCACCAAGTAGCTCACTGGGAACTATTTTGGGAGCTCTCTGATCATTGAGTTGAGTTCGCTTTCGAGCGCTTGTCAAGTAAAATGCTCCTGGAACTTCACTAGGAGCTCACCTTACCAAATCACCTGAGTTTTCCTTCCTAACTCACCTTAAGCTCACCTTTCAAACTCACCTTGAGCTCATTTGGTAGTTTACATGTAATCTCACCTCGTAGATTACGACAAGCTCACCTTTGATCTCGCATGGGATCTCATCAAGTAGCTCACCTAGGATCTTGGCTTGGATCTTGGAAAGTAGCTCACCTGAAGCTCACCGACAGCTCGCCTTGCCAGGCTCACCTTGAGGTCACCTAGGTGCTCGCCAGTAGCTCAACTTGAGTTCACCTAAGAGCTCATCAAGTAGCTCACATGAAAACTCACATGAGATCTCACCTTACCAACATGCCGAGGATATTCCCTATTAGCTCACCTTAAGCTCACTCAAGAGCTCACCTTGCTAACCCACCTTGAACTTGTCCGGTAGCTCCCTCAAAGTTTTTCAAGTATCTCACATAGTAGCTCACCTAGGAACTCACCTAACAACTCAATTAGGAGGTCACCAAGAAGCTCACTGAGTAGGTTCACTTGAGTTCACTTGTGAGCTCCCCGAGTAGCTCACTGGGGACCTCACTTGGGATCTTACTAAGTAGCTCGCTTGGGAGGTCACCTAACAACTTGCATGGGAGCTCACAAAATAACTTTCCAAGTTTCTCACTTGGGATCTCTTCTAGATCTCACCAATCATCTTGAGTTGAGCTTTCCTGGGAGGTCCTTAAGTAACTCACCTGAGAACTCACCCAGGAGCTCACCTGATAGCTTACCTCACCAACTCACCTTGAGCTCACCTTGCCAACTCACCTTTAGCTTTCCTTGTAAACTCACATTGAGCTCATCTTGTAGCTCACATATAAGCTCACCTCAGAGATTACGGATAAGTTCATCTTTGAGCTCACTTGGGAGCTCATCAAGCCGCTCACCAAGGAGCTCGGCTAGGATCTCAGCAAGCAGCTTGACTTGAGCTTGTCTAGAAACATGCCTCGGAGATCACCTGACAGCTCACCTTACCTACTCACCATGAGCTCACCTAAGTGCTCACCGAGAAGCTCACCTAGAAACTCACCTTACAGTTCACCCAAATACTTGCATGGGAGCTCACCTTGCCAGCTCGCCTTGAGCTCGCTTAGGAGCTCACCTTGCCAACTCACGTTGAGCTTGTCTAGTAGCTCAACTTAGAGTTTTTTAAGTAGCTCACTAGGTAGCTCGACTGGGAGCTCATCGAGCAGCTCTTTGAGTAGGTTAACTTGAGCTAACTTGTGAGATTTCTTGTGAGTTCACCAAGTAGCTCACTAGGGACCTCACCCTAGAGCTCGCCAAGTAGCTCACTTGGAACCTCACCTAGTAGCTCACCTAGAAACTCACCGAACAGATCGCCAAGTAGCTCGCTTAGGAGCTCTTCTAGGAGCTTACCGATCAGATCATGTTGAGCTCACCTAGGACCTCGTCAAGTAACTCACCTGGGAACTCACTTTGGAGCTCACTCTACTGCTTGACGGCTTGACTCACTCACCGTCTAACTCAAATTGATATCACCTTGCCAACTCACCTTGAGCTCAGTTGGTAGCTCTCACATAAGCTCACCTAGGACATTTCTGACAAGCTCACCTTTGATCTTGCCTAAGAACCCACCGAGTAGCTCACCTAGAAGCTCAGTTAGGAGCTCAGCAAGTAGCTTTCCCCAGTGCTTGTCGAGTAGCTTGAATTGAGCTTGTCAGAAACTCACCTAGGAGCTCACCTTGATCTCACCCAAGAGCTTGCCGAGTAGCTTGACTAGAGCTCATCAAGTAGCTCACCCAAAAAATTAGATGGGAGCTCACCCGACAGCTTGCCTTACAAACTCACATGGGAGCTCATGTATCAAGTCACCTTGTTAGCTCTCCTTGAGCTCACTGAGGAGCCCACATTTCCAGCTCACCTTGAGCTCATCTAGTATCTCACCTCTGAGTTTTCCAAGAATCTCACCAAGTAGCTAACCTAGGAGCTTTCACGGGAGCTCAATGAGCATCTCACCAAGTAGGTTCACTTGAGCTCACTTGTGAACTCGCCGAGCAGCTCACTAGGGACTCGCTTGGGAGCTCCCAAGTAGCTCACTTGGAAGCTCGGTTAGTATCTCACATGGGAGCTCACCGAATATCTTGCAAAGTAGCTCACTAGAGAGCTCTTATGGGAGCTCGATGATCCGATCGAGTTGAGTTCACCTAGGAGCTCGCCGAGTAACTCACTTAGGTACTTGCCTAGAGCTCGCCTAATAACTCACCTTACAAACTTAACTTGAGCTAACCTTTCCAACTTTCCTTGAGCTCACCTTGCTAAATCACCTTGAGCTGATCTTGTAGCTCACATGTAAGCTCACCTCGGATATTACGACAAGAAACCTTTGAGCTCGTCCTGGGAGCTCACCGAGTAGGCCACATAGGAGCTCAGCTGGGAGATCGACAAGTAGCTCACCCAGGAGCTTTTCAATCGGATCAACTTGAGCTTCCATGGAAACTCACTTTGGAGCTCACCTGCTAGCCCACCTTTCCAACTTCCTTGAGGTCACTGAGCACCTTGACTTGAGATTGCCTGAGAGCTCATCAAGTAGCTCACCCAAAAACTCGCATAGAAGCTCACTTGATACTCCGACCCTGAGAACTCACATGGAAACTCACCTACCAAACTCACCTGCTAGCTCACTTGAGATAGATGAGGAGCTCACCTTAACCCAACTAACCTTAAGCTCATCTAGTATCTCACCTCAAATTTTGTCAAAGAAGCTTTCCTAATAGATCATATGGGAGCTCACCTAATAGCTCGCATGGTAGTTCACCAACTAGCTCATCGAGTAAGATGACTTGAGCTCACTTGTGATCACCTCACCAGGGACCTCACCTAGGAGATCGAAAAGTATCTCACTTGGGAGCTCACCTAGTAGCTCGCATGGAAGCTCACCAAATAGATCACCAAGTAGCTCACTTGGGTTGTGTTTTAGGAGTTCACCATTAAGCTCAAGTTGAGATTTCCCAGGAGCTCGTCAAGTAACTCACTAGGAAC
>CM031237.1:29854820-29915901 GCA_018340775.1 Taxus wallichiana var. yunnanensis | reverse complement strand
CATCTCGCCTTGAGGTCATTTAGTAGCTCACCTCATAGATCATCGAGTATCTCACCTAACAGCTCACCTAGGATCTCACCTAACATCTCATTGAGAAGATTACCAAGCAGGTTGACTTGAGCTCACTTATGAGCTTACTGAGCAGCTCACTAGGGTCCTCACCTGGAAGCTCACCAAGTAGCTCTGTTGGGAGATCACCTAGCAACTCACATGGGATCTCGCCAAAAAACTCACCAAGTAACTAGCTTAGGATCCCTTCTGGAAGCTTGCGATAAGCTCGAGTTGAGCTCACCTAGGAGCTCGTCAAGTAACTAACCTAGGAACTCACTTGGGAGCTCACCTGAAAGCTCACCTTGCTAAGTCACCTTGAGCTCAACTTGCTAACTCACCTTGAGCTCACCTTGCCAACTCACCTTGAGCTCATCTGGTAGCTCACATGTAAGCTCACCTTAGAGATTACTTGACAAGCTCACCTTTGAGCTCACCTGGGAGCTCATCAAATAGCTCACATAGGAGCTTGACTGGGAGCTTGGTAAGTAGCTCACCCAGGAGTTCATCAAGTAGCTCAAATTGAGCTTGCCTAGAAACTCACACTGAGCTCACTTCATAGTTCACTTTTCTAGCTCACCTTAAGCTCACCCAGGAGCTTTCCAAGTAGTTAAACTTGTGATTTCTGGGAGATCATCAAATAGCTCACTTAAAAACTCACATGGGAGCTCTCCTGACAACTCACCTTGCCAACTTGCATGGGAGCTCACCTATGAACTCACCTTGAGCTTGTTGAGGAGCTCACCTTGCCAACTCACCTTGAGATTGTCTGGTAGCTCACCTAAGAGTTTTTTGAGTAGCTCACCATGTATCTTGCCTAACAGCTCACCTGGGAGCTCTCCTAATAGCTCACATGGGATCTTACTGGAGCATCTCACCTAGTAGGTTAACTTGAGCTTACATGTGAGCTCACTGAGTATCTCACCAGGGACCTCACCTAGGAGCTCGCTAAGTAGCATGCTTGGGAGCTCACCTAATAGCTTTCCTAGGAGCTCACTAAATAGCTCACCAAGTAGCTCACCTAGGAGCTCTTTTGGGAGCTCACCGATCAAATCGATTTAAGCTTTCTGGGATCTCATCAAGTAACTCACCTAGGAACTAGCGCTGGGAGCTCGCCTAACAACTCACCTTGCCAACTCATCTTGAGCTCACCTTTCTAACTCACCTTGAGCTCACCTTTCCAACTCACCTAGAGCTCATATGGTAGCTTGCATGTAAGCTCACCTAAGATATTTTTGACAACCTCACCTTTGAGCCCACCTGGGATCTCACCGAGCAGCTCACCTAGGAGATCAACTAAGAGCTCAAAAAGTAGCTCACCTAGGAGCTCATCAGTAGCTCGACTTGAACTTTCCCAGAAAATAACCTAGGAACTCACCTTACAGCTTACCTTGTTAGCTCATATTGAGATCACCCAGGAGCTCACCAATTATCTAGACTTAAGCTCACCTGGGAGCTCATCAAGCAGCTCACCCAAAAATTCACATGGGAGCTTACCTTGCAGCTCACCTTACCAACTCGCATGGGATCTCACCTTGAGCTCGTTGAGAAACTCTCCTTGTAAACTCACCTTGAGCTCAAAAGGTAGCTCACCTTGGAGTTTTTCAAGTAGCTCACCAAGTAGCTCACCCGGGAGGTTACCTAACATCTCACCCAATATCTCACCTAACAGCTTGCATGGGAGCTCACCGAGTAGGTTGACTAGAGCTCATTTGCGAGCTTGTTGAGCAGCTTGATAAGGACCTCACTTGGTAGCTTACCAAGTAGCTCACTTGGGAGCTTGCCTAACACTCACTGGGAGCTCATGATTAGCTCACCAAGTAGCTCACCTAGGAGCTCTTTTGGGAGCTCTCCGATCGATAGAGTTGATCTCACCTAGGAGCTCATTGAGTAACTCACTTGGGAACTTTCTTGGGAGCTCGGCTGATAGCTCACCTTTCCAACTTGCCTTGAGGTCACCTTTCCAATCAAGCTCACCTTTGAGCTCACCTGGGAGCTCATCAAGTAGCTTAGCTAGGAGCTCACTAAATAACTCACCCAGGATCTCATCGACCATGTCGACTTGAGATTTCCCAAAAACTCACCCGAGAGCTCACCTGACAGCTCACCTTGCCAACTCAACTTGGGCTCACCCAAGATCTCACAAAATACCTCAACTTGAGCTCATTTGGGAGCTCGTCAAGTATTTCATGTGAAAAATCCCATTGGAGCTCGCCGACTCACCTTACCTAGGAGCTCGAAAGTATCTCACTTAGGAGCTCACTTGATAGCTTGCCTTTCCATCTCACCTTGAGCTCACCCATGATCTTTCCGAGTAGCTCGACTTGAGCTCACTTAGGAGCTCATCAAGTAACTCACTGAAAACTCACATAGAAGCTCACCTAATAGCTCACCCGATAACTTACATGGGAAATCACCTATTACCTCACCTTTCTAGCTCACCTTGAGCTCGCCGAGGAGTTCACCTTGCCAACTCACCTTGAGTTTGTCTAGTAGCTCACCTCAGAGTTCATCAAGTAGCTCACCTAACAGCTCACCTGGGAGCTCACCTAATAGCTCACTTGGGAGCTCACCTAACACCTCACCTGGGAGCTCACTAAATAGCTCGTCGAGTAAGATAACTCACCTGGAGCTCACAATACACCTCACCTTTCCAACTCACCTTTAGCTCACCTTGCCAAATGGCTCACCTTTGAGCTCACTTGGGAGCTCACCTAGTAGCTCACCTAGGAGCTAGCGATCTCGGCAAACAGCTCACCCAGAGCTCGTCAACCACTTGACTTGAGCTTACCCAAAAACTCATGTGGAGCTCACCTTATAGCTTACCTTGCTAGCTTTCCTTGAGCTTCCCCAAGAGCTCACCGAGCAGCTCAACTTGAGCTCACCCGGGTGCTCGGTAAGCAGCTCATGTGAAAACTCACATGGGAGCTCACCTTATCAAATCAGATGGGAGCTCACTTTTCTAGCTCACATTGAGCTCTTTGAGGAGCTCACCTTACCAAATCACCTTGAGCTAGTCTAGTAGCTCACCTCGAGTTCATCAAATAGCTTGTTAGGTAGCTTGCTTGGGAGCTCACCTAATAGCTCACTTGGGAACTCACCGAGTAGCTCCCCGAGTAGGTTGACTTGATCTCACTTGTCAGCTTACTTTTGAGCTCACCGAGTAGCTCACTGGGGACGTTACCTGGGAGCTATCCAAGTAGCTCGCTTGGGAGCTCACCTAGTAGATCATAAAGTAGCTTGCCTATGAACTCTTCTAGGGAGCTTGCCGATCATATCGAGTTGAGCTCACCTAGGAGCTCATCGAGTAACTCACCTGGGAACTCACCTGGGAGGTCACCTAAAATCTCACCTTGAAAACTCACCTTGACCTCATCTGGTAGCTCACATATAATCTCACCTTAGATATTGTTGACAAGCTCACCTATGAGCTTTGTTATGAGCTCATCGAGTAGCTCAACCTAAAATATTGGCTAGGAGCTCAGAAATAGCTCACCTAGGAGCTCATTGAGTAGCTTGACTTGAGCTTGCCTCAAAACTCAACCTGGAACTCACTTAATAGGTCAGCTTTACAACTTGCCTTGAGCTCACCCAGGAGCTCACCGAGTAACTTGGCTTGAGCTCACCTAGGAGCTCGTCAAGAAACTCACTTGAAAACTCACATGGGATCTCACCGATACTCACCTTGCCAACTGCTCGCATGGAAGCTCATACAAGCTCACCTTGCTAGCTTTCCTTGAGCTCGCCGAGGATCTCACCTTGCCAACTCACCTTGATCTCATCTAGTAGCTCACCTCGGAGTTCATCGAGTAGCTTACCAAGTACCTCACCTAGAAGCTCACTTAATAGCTCTTCCGGAGCTCACCTAATAGCTCACCTAGAAGCTTGCCTAACACCCACCTAGGAGATCATCAAACAACTCATCGAGTAGGTTTTACTTGATCTTGCTTGCGAGCTCATCAAGGACCTCACCTGGGAGCTTCTAAGTAGCTCACTTGGGAGCTTGCCTAGTAGCTTACATGGGACCTCACGAAACAAATCAACAAGTAGCTCACCTAGGAGCTCTTCTAACAACTCACTAATCAACCCAAATTGAGCACACCTGGGAGCTCGTCGAGTAACTCACCTAGGAGCTTAACCGACAAAGACACCTTGCCAACTCACCTAGAGCTCACCTTGAGCTAACTTCAACCTTGAGCTCACCATGACAACTCACCTTGAACTAATCTATTAGTTCACATGTAAGCTCACCTCAAAGATTACCGACAAGCTCACCTTTGAGCTCACATGAGATCTCACCGAGTTTCTCACCTAGAAGCTCGGTTGACCTAGGAGCTTAAAAAGTAGCTCACCCAGAGCTTGTCGAGTAGCTCCACTTGAGCTTGCTTGGAAAATCACTTGGGAACTCACGTGATAGCTTACCTAGGAACTCACTAGCATCTTGACCTGAGCTCACCCGGGAGCTCATCAAGTAGCTCACCTGAAAACTTACATAGGAGCTCAGCTATAAGGTCACCCTATCAGCTAACCTTGAGCTCACCTTACCAACTCACCTTGAGCTCATCTCGTATCTCACCTCAAAGTTCATCGAGTAGCTCACCAAGTAGCTCACCTAACAGCTCACCTAGGAGCTCATGGAGCATCTCACTAAGTAGGTTGACTTGACCTTGCTTTTGAGCTCACTTGTGAGCTCACCAAGTAGCTCACCGAGGAGCATGTACGGGATCTCACCACCTCGATCACTTGGGAGCTCACCTAGCAGCTTGCCTGGGAACTCACGGAATAGCTCTCTAAGTAGCTTACTTGGGAGATCTTCTAGGAGCACGCCGATCAGCTTGAGTTGAGCTCACCCAGGAGCTCATTGAGTAACTCACTTGTGAGGTCACCTAGGAGCTTTCCTAACAGCTCACCTTTCTAACTCACCTTGAGATCACCTTGCCAAATCTCCTTGAGATCACCTTGCCAAATCTCCTTGAGCTCACTTTGCCAACTCACCTTGAGCTCATCTGGTAGCGTACATGTAATTTGACCTTAGAGATTGCTAACAATCTCACCTTTGAGCTCACTTGGGAGCTCACGGAGTAGCTCACCTAGGAGGTGGGTTGGGAACTCAGCAAGCAGCTCACCCGAGTAAGCTCATGAGCAGCTTGACTTGAGCTTTCCCGGCGCTTGTAAATTAGCTCACCAAAAACTTGAATGGGAGCTCACTTGACAGCTCACCTTGCCAACTCACCTGAGAGCTCACCTGACAGCTCACCTTACCAGCTCACCTTGAGCTCACTGAGGAGCTCACCTTACCAACTGACCTTGAGTGCATCCGGTAGCTCACCTATGAGTTCATCAAGTATTTTTCCTGTGAGCTCACCTAGGAGCTCACCGTGTAGGTTGACTTGAGCTCACTATTGAGCTCGCCAAGAAGCTCACCAGGGACCTTGACTGGGAGCTCGCAAAGTAGTCACTTTAGAGATTTCCTAGCAGCTCACATAGGAGCTCACCGAATAGCTCGCCAAGTAGCTCACCTGGTAGCTCACCTTAGAGCTTACCTAATAGCTCACCTGGGAGATCACCTAATAGCTCACCTAGGAACTCACCAAGCATCTCACAGAGTAGGTTGACATGAGCTCACTTGTGAGCTCATAGAGTAGCTTTCCTTGGAGCTCTTCTTAGAGCTTGCTGATTAGCTCAAGTTGATATCACCACCAAGAGATCTCATCGAGTAACTTACTTCTTGGAACTCACCTAGGAGCTCTCACTAGCTCACCTACAGGTCACCTTGCCAATTCACCTTGAGTTTACCTTACCAACTCTACTTGAGCTCACCTTGCCAACTCACCTTGAGCTCATCTGGTAGCTCATATGTAAGTTAACCTTAGAGATTACCAACAATCTCACATTTGAGCTCACCTCGGAGCTTACCAAGAAGCTCACCTAGAGCTCATCTGGGAGCTTTGCAAGAAACTCACCCAGTAACTCATCGAGTAGCTCGACTTGAGCTTGTCTCGGAAACTCACCTGGAGCTCACCCTATAGATCACCTTACTAGCTCACCTTGAGCTCACCGAGTAGCTAAATTTGAGCTCACCTAGGAGCTCGTCAAGCACCTCACCCAAAAATTCACATGGCATCTCACCTAATAGCTCACCTTTCCAAATCGCATTTGAGCTCCCCTATTAGCTCACCTTGCCAGGTCACCTTGAGCTCGCTGAGGAGCTCACCTTGCTAACTCACCTTGAGCATGTGTGGTAGCTCACATCATATTTCATCGAGTAGCTCACCAAGTAGTTCACCTAGGAGCTTGACTAACAACTCACCTTGGAGCTCACCTAATAGCTCACCGAGTAGGTTAACTTGAGCTCACTTGTGAACTCACCGAGTATCTCATCAAGGACCTCACATGGGAGCTCACCATGTAGCTCACTTGGGAGCTCGCCATGTAGCTCACTTGGGAGCTAACCTAGCAGCTCACTTGGGAGCTCACCAAATAGCTTGCCAAGTAGCTCACCTGGGAGTTATTCTGGGAGGTCACCGATCAGCTCAAGTTGAGCTCACCCGGAAGGTCACTAACTCACATGGGAACTCAACTAGGAGCACACTTGATAGCTCATCTTACTAACTCGCCTTGAGTTTGTCTTACCAACTCACCTATAGCTCACCTTACCAAATCACCTTGAGCTCATCTTGTAGCTCGCATGTAATCTCACCTCAGAGATTGCTGAGAAGCTCACCTTTGAGCTCACCTAGGAGCTCACTGAGCAGCTCACCTAGGAGCTCGGCTGGGAGCTTGGAAAGTAGCTCATCAGGAGCTCACCTAATAGCTTACCTTGCTAGCTCACCTTGAGCTCGTCCAGGAGCTTTCCGATAAGCTCGACTTGAGCTCACCCAGGAGATCATCAAGTACCTCACTTAAAAAATCACATGGGAGCTTTCCTTACCAACTTATATGGGAGCTTTCCTATTAGCTCACCTTGCCAGCTCTCCTTAAGCTCACTTAGGAGCTCACCTAGCCAACCCACCTTGAGCTTGTCTCGGTAGCTCACCTCGAGTTTGTCTAGTAGCTCACCAAGTAGCTTGTCAGGGAGCTCACCTAATATCTCGCTTGGTAGCTCACCTAATAGCTCGCTTGGGAGCTCACTGAGAAGCTCACTGAGTAGGTTAACTTGAGCACACTTGTGATCTTACTCATTAGCTAACTAGGGACCTCACCTAGGAGCTTGCCAAGTAGCTCGCTTGGGAACTTGCTTGGGAGCTTGCCAAACAACTCACACTTGGGAGCTTTTCTGGGAGCTCACCGATCATCTTGAGTTGAGCTCACTCGAGAGCTCATTGAGTAACTCACTTGGGATCTCACCTAGGAGCTTGCCTAAGAGCTCACCTTTCCAACTTGCTTTGAGCTTGCTTTGCCAACTCTCCTTGAGATTGCTTTTCCAACTCACCTTGAGCTCATATGGTAGCGAGCATGTAAGTTAACCTAAAAGATTGCTAACAAGCTCACCTTTGAGCTCACTTGGGAGCTCACGGAGTATCTTACCTAAGAATTGGGCTAGGAACTTGGTAAGCAACTCACTCAGAATCTTGTAGAGCAGCATGACTTGAGCTTACCTAGAAGCTCGTCAAGTATCTCACCTGAAAACTTTTATGGGAGCTTTCCTAATAGCTCCCCTTGCCAACTTGCCTGGGAGCTCACTTGACAACTCACCTTTCTAGCTCACCTTAAGCTCACTTACGAGCTCACCT
The DNA here is from genome assembly GCA_018340775.1 of Taxus wallichiana var. yunnanensis. Lineage (NCBI taxonomy): Eukaryota > Viridiplantae > Streptophyta > Pinopsida > Cupressales > Taxaceae > Taxus > Taxus wallichiana. Next base: position 29,908,120 of record CM031237.1, on the reverse strand, counting down.
TGTTACTTGACCTTAAGTACATCCAGTAGCTCACCTATGAGTTCATCGAGTAGCTCACCAAGTAGCTCTCTTAGGAGCTCACCTAGTAGCTCACCTAGGAGCTCACCTAATAGCTTGCTTAGGAGCTCACCGAGTAGGTTTACTTGAGCTCACTTGTGAGCTTACCAAGTAGCTCACCAGGGACCTTGACTGGGATATTTCCAAGTAGTTCACTTTCGAGATCTCCTAGTAGCTCACCTAGGAGCTCACCGAATAGCTCACCAAGTAGCTCACCTGGTAGATCACCTTGGATCTTGCCTAATAGCTCACCCTAGAACTCACCAAGTAGCTCACTAAGTAGGTTGACATGAGCTCACTTATGAGCTCACTGATTAGCTTCTGGGGACCTCACCTAGGAGCTCACCAAGTAGCTCACTTGGGAGCTCACCTAGTAGTTCACCTGGGAGCTCACCAAACAACTAACCAAGTAGCTCACATGGGAGCTCTTCTGGGAGCTCACTAATCAGCTCAAGTTGAGCTCACCTAGGAGCTCATCAAGTAACTTGCCTGGGAACTCACCTGGGAGCTCACCTAACAGCTCACCTTGCCAATTCACCTTGAGTTCACCTTACCAACTCACCTTGAACTCACCTTACCAACTCACCTTAAGCTCATCTAGTAGCTCGTATGTAAGCTCACCTCAGAGATTACTGATAAGCTCAACTTTGAGCTCACTTAGGAGCTTACTGAGTAGCTCACCTAGGAGCTCAGAAAATAGCTCACCAAAGAACTCATCTAGCATCTCGACTTGAGCTTTCCCAGAAACTTTCCTAGGAGCTTGGCTGATAGCTCACCTTACCAACTCACCTTGAGCTCACCTAGGAGCTCACTGAGTAGCTCAGTTTGAGCTCACCTAGTAGATCATCAAGCAGCTCACCTAAAAACTCACATGGGAGCTCACCTAACAACTCACCTTGCAAACTCGTGTGGGAGTTCCCTTATCAGCTTGCCTTGCTAGGTCACCTTGAGCTTACTGAGGAGCTAACCTTTCTAACTCACATTGAGCTCATCTAGTATCTCACATCAGAGTTCATTGAGTAGCTTACCAAGTAGCTCACCTGGGGCTCGACTAATAGCTCACCTTGGAGCTCACCTAACAGCTCACCTGGGAGCTCACCGAGTAGCTCACCGAGTAGGTTGACTTGAGCTCACTTATGAGCTCACCGAGCAGCTCATCAGGGACCTTACTCATCGGGAGCTTTCTAAGTAGATCTCTTGGGAGCTCACCTAGGAGCTCACCTCGGGAGCTCATGAAATAGCTCGCCAAGTAGCTTTCCTAGGAGTTATTCTGGGAGCTCACCGATCAACTCAAGTTGAGCTCACCTAGGAGCTCGTCAAGTAACTCACCTAAGAACTCGACTAAGAGCTCACCTAACAACTCACCTTACCAACTTGCCTTGATTTTTCCTTACGAACTCACCTTAGGCTTGCCTTGCCAACTTGCCTTGATCTCATCTTGTAGCTCGCATGTAATCTCACCTCAGAGATTTTTAACAAGCTCACCTTTGAGCTCACCTGGGAGCTCACCAAGCATCTCACCTAGGAGCTCAGCTGGAAGCTTAGAAAGTAGCTCACTCAATAGCTCACTGACAGCTTACCTTGCAAGCTCACCTTGAGCTAGCCCAGGAGCTTACCGAGTAGTTTGACTTGAGCTCACCTAGGAGCACATCAAGTACCTCACTTAAAAAATCACATGGGATCTTACCTTACCAACTTATATGGGAGCCCACCTATCATCTCACATTGGCAGATCTCCTTAATATCACTAAGGAGTTCACCTTTCCAACCCATTTGAGCTTGTTTGGTAGCTCACCTCAGAGTTTGTCTAGTAGCTCACCAAGTAGCTTTCCTAGAGCTCACTTAATAGCTGACTTAAGAGCTCACTAAGAAGCTTACTGAGTAGGTTGACTTGAGCTCACTTGTGAGCTTTCTAAGTAGTTAAACGGGGACCTCACTTTCTAGCTTTCCAGTAGCTCACTTGGGAGCTTTCCTAGCAGCTCACATGGGAGCTCACCGAACAAATCGCTAAGTAGCTCACCTGGGAGCTCTTCTAGGAGCTCACCGATCAGCTCGAGTTGAGCTTGCATGGGAGCTCATCAAGTAACTCACTTGGGAACTTACCTAAGAGCTCACCTAATAGCTCACCTTACCAACTCACCTTGAGCTCACCTTACCAAGTCACCTTGAGCTTGCCTTGCCAAATCACCTTGAGCTCATTCAGTATCACCTTGCATGGTAGCTCACATGTAAACTCACCTTAAAGATTGCCAACAAGCTCACCTTTGAGCTCACCTAGGAGCTCATCGAGCAGCTCACCTAGGAGCTCTCCTAGGAGCTTGGTAAGTAGCTTAACTTGAGCTTATCTGGAAACTCACCTCGGAGATCACCTAACATCTCACCTTGCCAGCTCGCCTTGAGCTCACCTAAGAGCTCACCGAGCAGCTTGCCCAGAAACTCACCTTACAGCTCACCCAGAAACTCACATGGGAGCTTGCCTTACCAACTCGTCTTGAGCTTGCTAAGAAGCTTACCTTTCCAACTCCCTTGAGCTTGTCTAGTAGCTCACCTCAGAGTTCATCAAGCAACTATCCAAGTAGCTCGCCAGGGAGATCACTGATCAGCTCTCTGAGTAGGTTGACTTGAGCTCACTTGTGAGTTCACCGAGCAACTCTCCAAGGACCTCACCTGGGATCTCACCAAGTAGCTCACTTGGAACCTCACCTAGAAGCTCACCTGAAGCTGGCCAAAATAGCTCGCCAAGTAGCTCACCTGGGAGCACTTCTGGGAGCTCACCAATCAGATCGAGTTGAGCTCTCCCAAGAGCTCATTGAGTAACTCACTTGGGAGCTCACCTAACATCTCATCTTGCCAACTCACCTTGAGCTCACCTATCCAACTCGACTTGATCTCACCTTGCCAACTCACCTTGAGCTCATCTTGTAGCTCACATATAATCTAACCTCAGAGATTATCGATAAGCTCACCTTTGAGCTCATAGAGTAGCTCACCTAGGAGCTTTGCTAGGAGCTCAGAAAGTAGCTCACCTAGGAGCTCGTTGAGCAGCTCAACTTGAGTTTTCCAAGAAACTCAATTGGGAGATCACCTTGCCATCTTGCCTTGAACTTGCCTAGGAGCTCACCGAGTAACTTGACTTGAGCTCACCCATGAGTTCATCAAGTAGCTTACCCAAAAACTCCCATGGGAGCTCACCTAACAACATGCCTTACCAACTCGCATGGGAGCTTGCCTTGCCAGCTCACATTGAGCTCATTGAGTAGCTCACCGAGTAGGTTAACTTGAGCTCACTTGTGAGCTCGCCGATCAGCTCAACGAGGACCTCACCTGGCAGCTCGCCAACTAGCTTGCTTGGGAGCTCACCTAGTAGCTTTCCTGGGAGCTCACCAAAAGCTCACCTTGAGTTCTTCTAGGAGCTCACCGATTAGCTTGAGTTGAGCTCTCCCAGAGCTTGTCGAAGTAACTCACATGGGAGCTCGCTTGATAGCTCACCTTGCAAAATCACTTTGAGCTCACCTTCCCAACTCACCTTGAGCTCACCTTACCAACTCACCTTAAGCTTGCCTTTGAGCTCTCTTGGGAGCTCAGCTTTGAGCTCACTTAGGAGCTCACCGAGCATCTCACCTAGGAGCTCATCTAGGAGCTTGGTAAGTAGCTAATGCAGGAGCGCATTGAGCAGCTTGACTTGAGCTTGCTTGGAAACTCACCTAGGAGCTCACCTGATAGCTCACCTTGCCATCTCACTATTAGCTCACCTAGGAGCTCATCGAGTAGCTCAACTTGAGGTCACCCATGAGCTTGTCAAGTAGCTCACCTAAAAACTCACATGGGAGCTCACCTAACAGGTCACCCAGAAAATCACATGGGAGCTCACCTATCAGCTCACCTTAACAACTCACCTTGAACTCACTGAGGAGCTAACCTTCCCAACTCACCTTGAGCTCATCTAGTAGGTCACCTTAGAGTTTGTCGAGTAGCTCACCTAGGAGCTCACTGAGTAGCTTGTTGAGTAGGTTAACTTGAGGTAGCTTATGAGCTCACTAGTGAGCTTGCTAAGCAACTTTACTTGAGCTCACTCGGGAGCTCGTCAAGTAACTCACCCAAAAACTCACATGGGAGCTCACCAAATAGCTCACCCAGAAACTCGAATGGGAGCTCTCCTATCAGCTTACCTTAAAATCTCACCTTGAGCTCACTGAGGAGCTCACCTTCCTAACTCACCTTGAGCTCATTTGATAGGTCACCTCAGAGTTTTTCAAGCAGCTCATCGGGACCTCACCTGGGAGCTTGCTTGTCGAGTAGGTTGACTTGAGCTCACTTTTCAAGTAGGTTGACTTGAGTAGGTTTATTTGTGTTCACTTGTCAAGTAGGTTAACTTGAGCTCACTTGTGACCTCACTAGTGAGCTTTCCGAGTAACTCTTCGGGGGCCTCACCTGGGAGCTCACCAAGTAGCTCACTTGTGAGCTTGCCTAGTAGCTCACCCAGAGCTCACTTGCCTAGGAGCTCGCCGAAGAGCTCACAAAGTATCTCACCTAGGATCTCTTCTAGGAGCTCACCGAATACCTCTAGTTGAGCTCACCTAGGATTTCATTGAGTAGCTCACATAAAAATGTGCATGGGAGCTCACCTAATAGCTCACCCAAAAACTCGCATGGGAGCTTTCCGATCACTCGCCTTAACAGCTCACCTTGAGCTCACCTTGAGGAGCTCACCTTGAGCTCATCTAGTAGGTCACCTCAGAGTTTTTCGAGTAGCTCATCTGGGAGCTCACTGAGTAGCTCATCAAGTAGGTTGACTTGAGCTTTCTTGTGAGCTCACTAGTGATCTTGCTAAGCAACTCATCGGGACCTCGCTTGGGAGCTTGCAAAGTAGCTCGCTTAGGAGCTTACCTAGTAGCTCACCTGGGAGCTAACTAAACAACTCGCAAAGTAGCTCACCTAGGAGCTCTTCTAGGAGCTCACTAATTACCTCAAGTTGAGCTCACCTGGGAGTTTGTTGAGTAACTCACTGTAACTTTCCTAGGAGCTAGCCTCACTTTCGATAGATCACCTTTCCAACTCACCTTGAGCTCACCTTGCCAACTCACCTTGAGCTCATCTAGTAGCTCACATGTAATCTCACCTCAGAGATTGCTTGACAAGCTCACCTTTTAGCTTGCCTAGGAGCTCACCGAACAACTCACCAAGAAGCTTAGCTAGGAGCTCAACAAGCAGCTCATCCCAAGAGCTCTTGTCGAGAAACTCGAGTTAAGATTGCCCAGAAAATTTCTGGGAGCTCACATGACATCTCACCTTGCCAACTCACCTTGCTTGAACTCACCTAGGAACTTGACTTGAGCTTGATCGGGAGCTCATCAAGTATCTCACTCAAAAACTCCCATGGGAGCTCACTTCATAGCTCACCTTGCCAACTCACATAGGAGCTCACCAATTAGCTCACTAAGGAGTTCATATTACCAACTAGCCTTGAGCTCATCTAGTAGCTCACCTTAGAGTTCAGCTCTCACCTCATAGGTCACATGGGAACTCACCTAACAGCTCACCTAGGAGATCACTAAGTATCTCTCTGAGTAGGTTGACTTGAGCTTGCTTATGAGCTCGCCAAGCAGCTCGTTGAGTAACTCACCTGTGAACTCACCTTGGAGCTCACCTGATATCTCACCTTGCCAACTCATCTTGAGCTCATCTTTCCAACTCACCTTGACCTCACCTCTCCAAGTTAGCTTGAGTTAATCTGGTAGCTTGCATATAAGCTCACCTCAGAGATTACTAACAAGCTCCCTTGGGATCTCTTCTGAGAGCTCCCTGATAACCTCGAGTTCAGCTCACCCAGGAGCTCTTCAAATAACTTACCTGAGAACTCACCTGGGAGCTCACCTAATAGCTCACCTTGTCACTCACCTTGAGCTAACCTAAAATCTCACCTTGTCAACTCACCTCTGAGCTCACCTTTCCATCTCACCTTTAGCTCATCTGGTAGCTCACATGTAAGCTCATCTCAGAGATTATTGACAAGCTCACCTTTGAGCTCACCTTGGAGCTGACCTAGGAGCTCAGCTAGGAGCTCAGTAAGTAGCTCACCCAGGAGCTCATTGAGTGGGAGCTCACCTAATAGCTCACCTTACCTATTCACCTTGAGTTCACCTTACCAACTCACCTTGAGCTCACCTTGCCAACTCACCTTGAGCTCATCTGGTAGCTTGTATGTAAGCTCACCTCAGATATTATCAAAAGCTCACCTTTGAGCTCACCTGAGAGCTTACCGAGTAGCTCACCTAGGAGCTTGACTAGGAGCTCGACAAGTAGCTCACCCAGGAACTCATCGAGTAGCTCAACTTGAGCTTTCCTAAAAAAAATCACTTGGGAACTCACCTGATAGCTCGCCTTGCCAGCTCACCTTGAGCTCACCTAGGAGCTTGCCAATCTTGACTTGACCTCACCTAGGAACTTGTCAAACAGCTCACCTGAAAACTTGCATGGGAGGTCACTCGACTCTCACCTTGTCAATCGACATGGGAGCTCCTCTATTAGCTCGCCTTGCCACTCACCTCTAGCTCACCGAGAGCTCACCTTTCCAACTCACCTTAAGCTCATCTCGGTACCTCACATCAAGAGTTCATCGAGTAGCTCACCAAGTATCTTTCTTGAGAGCTTGACTAATAGCTAATGTGAGATCTCACTTAATAGCTCACTGGGATCTCACCGAGCAGCTCGCCAAGTAGGTTGACTTGATCTCACTTATGAGCTCACCAAGCAGCTCATTGGGGACCTCACCTCGGAGCTCACCAAATAGCTCACCAAGTAGCTTGGCTGGGAGCTATTTTGGGGACTCACCGATCAGCTCAAGTTGAGCTTGCCCAAGAGCTCATCAAGTAACTCGACTAGGAGCTCACCTTGCCAACTCACCTTGAGTTTTCCTTGCCAACTCACCTTAAGCTTGCCTTACCAACTCACCTTGAGCTCATCTTGTAGCTCACATGTAATCTCACCTCAGATATTGCCGATAAATCACCTTTGAGCTCACCTGAGAGCTCACTGAGTAGCTCACCTAGGAGCTTGGCTGGGAGCTTAGAAAATAGATCACCTAGGAGCTCACCTAAAAGCTCACCTTGTCATCTCACCTTCAGCTCACCCAAGATCTCACCGAGCAGCTCTCAACTTGAGCTCACCCAGGAGCTCATCAAGTAGCTCACCCAAAAACTCACATGGGAGCTCACCTTACTAACTTTCATGGGAGCTCACCTATCTACTCACCTTGCCAACTCACCTTAGGATTTTTCTCAGGAGCTCACTTTGCCAACCCAATTTGAGCTTGTCTAGTAGCTCACCTCAAAGTTCATTGAGTAGCTCACCAAGTAGCTTTCCTAGGAGCTCATCTAACAGCTCTCTTGAGATCTCATCAAGAATCTCACTAAGTAGGTTGACTTGAGCTCACTCTTGAGCTCACTGAGGACCTCACCTGGGAGCTCACTGCTTTCAAGTAGCTCATTGGGATCTCACTCATCTTGTAGTAGCTCGCATCTTCTAGGAGCTCAACGATCAACTTGAGTTGAGCTTGTGTGGGAGCTCATCAAGTAACTGACTTGGGAACTCACCTTACCAACTTTCTGGGAGCTCGCTTGATAGCTCACCTTGCCAACTTGCCTTAAGCTCACCTTGCAAACTTGCCTTGAGCTCACCTTGCAACTCACATTGATCTCATCTGGTAGCTCGCATGTAAGCTCACCTTAGAGATGTCTGAAAAGCTCACCTTTGAGCTCACTGGGAGCTCATCGAGTATCTCACCTAAGAGCTCAATTAAGAGCTCAAAAGTAGCTCGCCCACCAGCTTGTGAAGTAGCTCGACTTGAGCTTCCCTAGAAACTCACCTGGGCACTCACTTGCCATCTCACCTTGAGCTTGCCTAGGAGCTCACTGAGGAGCTCACTTGAGCTCACCTAAGAGCTCATCAAGTAGCTCACCCAAAAACTCATATAGGAGCTCACCTGATAGCTCACCCTAATAACTCACATGGGACCTCACCTATCAGCTCACCTTGCCAACTCACCTTGAGCTCATTGAGGAGCTCACCTTATCAACTCACATTGAGATTGTCTAGTATCTCACCTTAGAGTTCATCGAGTAGCTCACCTAACAACTCACCTGGGAGCTCACCTAATAGCTCATCTGGGAGCTTGCATGGGAGCTCACTCAATAGCTCATTGAGTAAGATGACTTGAGCTCACTTGTGAACCCGTTTGTGAGCTCACCAAGCAGCTTACCGGGACCTCTCCTAGGAGCTCTGCAAGTAGCTCACTTTAAATAGCTCACCAAGTAGCTCACTTAGGAGGTATTCTAGGAGTTCTCTCATAAGATTGAGTTGAGCTCACCCAGGAGCTCATCGAGTAACTCACGTGGGAAATCGTAGTTTTTCTAGGATCTCGTAAAGTAGCTCACTTGAAAAATCACATGGGAGCTCACTTTTCTAGCCTACCTTGAGCTCACTAAGGATCTCACCTTGCCAACTCACCTTGAGCTTGTCTGGTAGCTCACCTCAGAGTTTGTCGAGTAGCTTACCAAGTAGCTCACATGGGATCTCACCTAATAGCTCACCTGGGAGCTCATTGAGTAGCTCACCGAGTAGGTTGACTTGAGCTCACTTGTGAGTTCACTGAGTAGCTTTCACCGGGACCTCACCTGGGAGCTCATAGAGTATCTCACTTGGGAGATTTCCTAGTAGCTCACCTGGGAGCTCATCAAATAGCTCACCAAGTAGTTCACCCGGGAGCTCTTCTAGGAGCTCACCGATCAACTCGAGTTGAGCTCACCCAAGAGATCATCGAGTAACTCATATAGGAACTCACCTGGGAGCTTTCCTGATAGCTCTCCTTGCCAACTCACCTAGAGCTCACCTTGCCAACTCACCTTGAGCTCACATTGCCAACTCACCTTGAGCTCATCTAGTAGCTCACATGTAAGCTCACCTCAGAGATTACCGATAAGCTCACCTTTGAGCTCACATGGGAGCTCACCAAGTGGCTAACCTAGGAGCTTGGCTGGGAGCTTGACAAGTAGCTCACCTAGGAGCTCGTCAAGCAAATCGACTTGAGCTTTCCCAAAAACTCACCTAGAAGCTCGCGTGAAAGCTCACTCGAGAGCTTGTCAAGTAGCTCACCTTGAAAACTTGCATGGGAGCTTTCCTATAATGTAACCTTGTCAGCTCACCTTGAGCTCGTTGAGGAGCTCACCTTACCAACTCACCTTGAGCTCATCTAGTAGCTCACCATAGAGTATTTTGAGTAGCTCACAAGTAGCTCACCTGGGAGCTCACCTAACAGCTCACCTAGGAGCTCACAAAGTAGCTCGCCGAGTAGGTTGACTTGACCTCACTTTTGAGCTCACCGAGCTCGGAAGGTAGCTTGTGATGCCCACTTCAACTATAACTTGAGACCAAGAAACAAATTAGGAAAATTATGGAATAATTTTTTTTTATAAGAAGAGTCTACAACTAAGTTGCAAGACACTAGTTTGAAACTAAATAAGTTCTAGAATAGATTCTAATTAACCAAACAAATGATTTCCATTTTAATCTTATAACAAGTTTATAAGGTTCCAAATTTAGGGTTACATGTTTTACTTAGGTTCGGGAGAAAATTTCCCTCATGCCTTTTCTCAAACAGGCCTAGAAGTTCAACTAGATTTGTCACACATTTAGAGTTGTCAAAACTTTCCTAAACTTGAAAATTTTCCCAAATGATTTTCCAAAGGAAAATTTCTCTCCGTGCCTCTGTGCTTGCTCAAATGGCCACATGGTGCCTTATTATTGGCCGTGGGCCAGCGGAGTGGTGAAGAATATTTGGATTTTTTTGCCAAAAGAGGTTAAAAGGTAAAATAAATTACATGGGCCCATGCCTCTGAGGGTGACATGTGTCAACACCCTATTGGCTGTGGGGGTGTGGGTCCATGGAGGAAAAAGTGAAATTCTTCCCAAGAGTAAAAAGTTATGTTTTGAATTTTCTTTCATGCCCGCCATGCCACATGTTGGTACATGATTGGCTGCATGGATGCATGGAGTTGCAGAGAAAATTTTGAAATTTTTCCCAAAGGAAATTTTTTCAAAAACTAAGTTTTCAAGATGAGTCTACCCTCCCAAGTGCCACATGGCAACTTCTAATTGGCTGAGGGGTTTACGGGGAAAATTGGAAAAAAATTTTCCCAAGGAAAATTTTCAAAAAAAGATAGAGTTCCAAAGTTTACCCCTCCAAGATGCCACATGGCATCATCTGATTGGGTGAGAGGGTGGTGGGGCCACGGGACTTTTTAGGAAATTTTTCTAAAGTGTGAAATTTAAATTTTCTAAGGTTAAATTAATTTATTTTTCATTTTGGATGGCCAATTTGAAGTAAAACTTCAAATGGCCATAAATTTTGATTGGGAACTCCATTTTGGGCAAACAAGGACTTTTTGGAAAGATCATAGAGTCCTCTTTTCACAGAAATCATCAAGATTAGAATTTGGTGAATTTTGAGGGTCAATTTTAAGAAATATATCTATAGGGTTTCACATTTAAAACTGGCAATTTTTCAAACTTGTAATTTTTATAAAATTGAACTCTTCCTCCACTCAACATGTCAATCAAACATGGGGGACTACTATAGGGGATGTTTAGAGTGCTTTAGTGAAGTAAATTTGTTCATTTATACAAGTTTTCAATTTTTTGATAGTTGACGGAAAAACGACCATGCAAGCTCCAAATTGAAATTATTTGAGTTTTGGAGATTTATTCTTGACTTTTTAGTGAATTTGGATTCCAAAAGTCTTCCTAAGTATAAATTTCAAGTTTCATAATTTATTGTTGAGTATAAAGTTGAACTACTCATTTTATTTAAAAAGGAAGATGCCAAAATTATGAACTTAAAACAAATTTCTCTTCTCCACGAATTTACAATTTAATATGAAATTTTAAATTAAGGAAAACATATCCATTTCATTTCTAAGACATCAAATTGATTCAAAAAAGACATTTATACAATACGCAAATTTGATTTCTAACTTTTCTCAACTCATTTCAAATATCCAATTCTATTTTTTTAATATGTTTTCTCTTTCCAAAACAGAATTACAAATTTAACAGTTGGGTGATTTCCAAAATAACAATGTAATTGGGAAAGTAATGTATTTCATTCATCTATCTCTAATAACAATATTTCAAAAATGTATATCAAGAGAACTTTTATTCCTTTATTGAATTTAAATAAGTTTACAACTGAACTCCTTTCTTTACATTCCAATTTGAAACTTACAAACTGTATCATATTTTTTTAAAAAGAAAGGGAAAGTGACTCTTTCTCATTTCAAATACAAAACATAGGATATCACTTACATTTCACAATCAATTACAACTTTCAAATTACAAGCTAAACATTTCCCATCTCAAATCAATTACATGTATCCACTTGAAATGGGAAGGTTTACATTTAAAATTTAGAAAAAGGATGACTGTCAAACTATTGTCTTTCTTCTCAAAATAATAGCAAGATAAGTTCTTCATCTTCACTTTTCTAATCACACTAGGGAAGGGGGAAAGGCAACACTCTCCACCCAACCAAAACATCTAATGGGAAAGGAGAAGCCATCTTTCCCCATTGGCCCCGAGCCCCAACCATATTGGAATGGAACATGATGATACAACACATGACAACATAACTTCTTCACATACAGCATAATTTAACAATCACAAAGAAATACAAAGAAATAATATGTAGTTCGCAACTAAAAAAATCAATTTCAAACAAAACAAAGGATCCTTCTCCAAGCAAGCAAGCCAAGCAAGAGAAAGAGCTATGGAGGTTTCCTTATGCCTCCCAAGTTTAATTTTGGACATCCACTAAAAGAAAACCACCAAAATCATATCAATCCCATAAACCTTATCCCTCCTCAACCCCTCCTTATCCCTCCTCCAAATTTATCCCTTATACATCCCCCAAAGTAGGAAATGCAAGCAATTTCCTTTCCTAGGTGGATCCCAAACCAACATTCCCTCCCAAGAAAAAATACCAATGGAAAATCCCTAATCCCTCCTCTGATAAACCTCATAGTCTTCTCTCCACACCATTCCATAAGAATTCTTCCCATCCCTCAAGAATGTAACCACAAAAACCATTCAATAATTTACATGCAAGAAGGGGAAAGAAAACAACAATATAAAGGGATAGGACCATACCTCTCCATAATGGAGATTTGCTTTCAAACAACAAATTATTTGTTGCACAAATTAGTCTCAAATATCAAATACAAAGCATGCAAAATAGTCCAAGATCCTTCCACAAGAACAATCTCCAAATACAAGAGGAAATTCAACCCCCAAGAAGCAAATAACAAAATTTCAACAACCTCAAATGAGGAAGTAATTTGCATTTTAAAGGGAGAGGGTGGAAGAGGATGATGTGGATTCCAAGTGGGATGCCACATCACTTTTCGTCATCACAGGAGCTCACCTGATAGCTCACCTTGCCATCTCACTTTAAGCTCACCGAGGAGCTCGACTTGAGCTCCCCCAGGATCTCATCAAGTAGCTCACCTAAAAACTCACATGGGAGCTCACCTTACCAACTTGCATGGGAGCTCACCTATCAGCTCACCTTAGCAACTAACCTTAAGCTCACTCAGAAGCTCACCTTGCCAACCCACCTTGAGCTTGTCTGGTAGCTCACCTCAGAGTTCATCAGTAGGTCACCAAGTAGCTCACCTAGGAGCTCACCTAATAGCTCACTTGGGAGCTCACTCACTTAGTAGCTCACTTGGTTGACTTGAGCTCACTTGTGAGCTCACTGAGCAGCTCATCGGGGACCTCACCTAGGAGTTTTCCAAGTAGCTCACTTGGGAGCTAGCCTAGAAGCTCACCTAGGAGCTTGCCGAACAACTCACCAATTATCTCGCATGGGAGCTCTTCTAGGAGCTCACTGAGTAACTCACCTAGGAACTCACCTTGCCAACTTTCCTGGGAGCTTGCCTAACAGCTTCCCTTGCCAACTTGCCTTGAGCTCACCTTGCAAAATTTCCTTGAACTCACCTTTCCAACTCACCTTGAGCTCATTTGGTAGCTCGCATGTAAGCTCACCTTAGAGATTGATGAAAATATCACCTTTGAGCTCACTTGGGAGCTCATCAAGCAGCTCACCTAGGAGGTCTGTTGGGAGGTCGACAAGTAGCTCACCCAGGAGCTTGTCGAGCAACTTGACTTGGGCTTCCATAGAAACTCACCTAGGAGCTCACCTTACCAGCTTTCCTTGAACTCACCCAAGATCTCACCGAGTAGCTTGACTTGAGCTCACTTGAGAGCTGGTCAAGTAGCTCACCCAAAAACTAGCATAGGAGCTCACCTAATAGCTCATCCTGACAACTCGCATGGGACCTCACCTATCAGCTTGCCTTGCCAGCTCACCTTGAGCTCACTTAGGAGCTCACCTTGCCAACTTTCCTTGAGCTTTCCTGGTATCTCACCTTAGAGTTCCTCAAGTAGCTCACCTAACAAATCACTTGGGAGCTTGCCTAATAGCTTGCCTAACAACTAGGAGATCACCTAAGAGCTTGCCTGGGATATCACCGAATAGTTCATCAAGTAAGATGACTTGAGATCACTTGTGAGCTCACTTGCAAGCTCACTGAGTAGCTCACCGGGGACCTCACTTGGGAGCTTGACAAGTAGCTCACTTGGGAGCTCACCTAGCAGCTCACCTGGGAGCTCACCGAATAGCTCACCAAGTAGCTCACCTGGGAGGTCTTTTGGGAGTTCGTCGATAATCTCAAGTTGAGCTCACCTAGGAGCTCATCAAATAACTCAAGTGGGAACTCACAATTCATCCAGGAGCTCATCAATTAGCTCACCTTGAAACTCACATGGGAGCTCACCTTACCAGCCTGACTTGAGCTCACTAAGGAGCTCACCTTACTAACTTGACTTCATCTTGTCTGGTAGCTTACCTCAGAGTTTTTTGAGTTGCTCACCAAGTAACTCACCTGGGAGCTCACCTAAGAACTCACCTAGGAGCTCATTGAGAAGTTCACCAAGTAGGATGACTTGAGCTCACTTATGAGTTCACTGAGAAGCTTGCTGAGGACCTCACCTGGGAGCTCGCTAGGTAGCTCACTTGGGAGTTCACCTAGCAGCTCACCTAGGAGCTCATAGAACAACTCTCCAAGTAGCTCTCCTGGGAGCTCTTCTGGGAGCTCACCAATCAGATCGAGTTGAGCTCACCTGAGAGCTCGTCAAGTAACTTACATAGGAACTCACTTGACAGCTCTCCTTCCCAACTCACCTTGAGCTCACCTTTCCAACTCACCTTGAGCTCACCTTGCCAACTCACCTTGAGCTCATCTAGTAGCTTGCATGTAAGCTCACCTAGGAGCTCGGTTGAGAGCTCAGCATGTAACTTACCTAGGAGCTCATCGAGCAGCTCAACTTGAGCTTGCCCAAAAATGCACCTGGGATATTTCCTTGCCACCTCACTTTAAGCTCACCTAGGAGCCTGCCAAACACCTTGATTTAAGCTCTCTTGGGAGCTCTTCAAGTAGCTCACCCAAACACTCACATGGGAGCTCACCTGATAGCTTACCTTGCCATCTCAGATGGGAGTTCACCTTTCCATCTCACCTTGAGCTTGCTGAGGAGATCACCTTGCCATCTCACCTTGAGCTCGTCTAGTATCTCACCTTAGAGATCATCAAGAAACTCACCTAACAGCTCACCTAGGAGCTCACCTAATAGCTAACTTGGGAACTTAATGAGAAGATTTCGAGTAGCTTGACTTGAGCTCACTTGTGAGCTCACTACGAGTAGCTCACTTTGGGTCCCTTTCCTAGGATCTCACTAAACTAGCTTACTTGGGAGATCACCTAGCAGCTCATCTGGGATCTCACCAAACAGCTTGCCAAGTAGCTAGCTTAGAAGCTCTTATGAGAGCTTGCTGATAAGCTCAAGTTGAGGTCACTCGAGAGCTTGTGAAATAACTCACTGGGAACTCACTTGGGAGCTCACTTGACAACTCACCTTGATAACTCTCCTTGAGCTCACCTTGCCAACTCACCTTGAGCTCATCTAGTAGCTCACATGTAAGCTCACCTCGGAGATTGCTTTACAAGCTCACCTTTAGCTCACCTGGGAGCTCATCGAAAATCTCACCTAGGAGCTTGGTTGGGAGCTTGGAAGTAACTCACCCAAGAGTTCATCAAGGAGCTATACTTGAGCTTTCCCAAAACTCACCTTGGAGCTTACCTGATAGCTCAATTTTCTAGCTCACCTTGAGCTCACCCAGGAGCTCACCGAGCAGCTCGACTTGAGCTTTCTCAGGAGCTCATCAAGTAGCTCACCTGAAAAATCACATGGGAGCTCACCTGATAACTCACCTTGCTAACTCGCATGGGAGCTCACATATCATCTCACCTTGAGCTCACTAAGGAGCTCACCCAACTCACCTTGAGCTCATCTTGTAGCTCACCTCATAGTTTTTTTAGTACCTCACCATGTAGGTTACCTAACAGCTCACCTCGGAGCTCACCCAGAAGCTTGCCAAGTAGGTTGACTTGATCTCACATGTGAGCTTGCCCGGTAGCTCACCGGGACCATACTTGGAAGCTCACTAAGTAGCTCACTTAGGAGTCTCACCTAATAGCTCACTAGGAGCTCACAAATAGCTCACTAAATAGCTCACCTGTGAGCTCTTCTAGGAGCTCACCGATCAACTCAAGTTGAGCTCACCAGGAGCTCATCGAGTAACTCACTTGGGAACTCACCTGGGAGCTCACCTAATAGCTCACCTTTCCAACTCAGCTTGAGCTCAACTTGCCAAATGGCTCACCTTTGAGCTCACCTAGGAGGTCACCTAGCAGCTCACATAGGAGCTAGGTTGGAGCTCGGCAAGTAGATCACCTTGACCTCACCTTGCCAACTCACCTGGAGCTCATATGGTAGCTTACATATAAGCTCACCTAAGAGATTGCTAACAAGCTCACCATTGAGATCACATGGGATCTCACCAAGCAACTCACCTAGGAGCTTGACTGGGAGCTCGATAAGTAGCTCACCTAGGAGCTCGTCAAGCAACTCGACTCTAGCTTTCTAGAAAACTCACATGGGAAATCACCTTACAACTCACCTTGTTAGGTCATCTTGAGCTCACCCAGGAGCTTACCAAGTAGATCGACTTGAGCTCACTCTGGAGCTCGTAAAGCATCTCACCTAAAAACTCACATATGAGCTCACTGACGAGCTTGCCTTACAAAATATAATGGGAGTTCACCTATCAGCTCACCTTGAGCTTGTTGAGGAGCTCACCTTGCCAACTCATCTTGAGCTTAGAAGGTAGCTAACTTTGTAGTTTGTCAGTAGCTCACAAAGTAGCTCACCTGAGAGCTTTCCTAACAGCTCACCTTATATCTCACCTAACAACTTGCCTGGGTGCTCACTGAGTAGGTTGACTTGAGCTCGCTTGTGAACTTGTCGAGCAGTGTACCGGGGACCTCACCAAGGAGATCACCAAGTAGCTCTCTTGGTAGCTCACTAGCAGCTTTCCTGGGAGCTCATTGAATAGCTCACCAAGTAGCTCACCTGGGAGCTCTTCTGGGAGCTCACTGACTAGCTTTAGTTGAGCTTGCTCGGAGCTCACCGAGTAACTCACCTGGGAGCTCACCTGATAGCTCACCTAACCAACTTGGCTTGAGCTCACCTTACCAACTGCCTCACCTTTGAGGTCACCAGAGAGCTCACTGAGTAGCTCAACTAGGATCTTGGCTAGGAGGTTGGCAAGCGGTTCACCCGGGAGCTTGTTAACCAGGTCGACTTGAGCTTGCCTAAAAAATCACCTGGGGAGCTTGCTTGATAGCTCACCTTGCCATCTCACCTTGAGCTCACCCAGGAGCTCACCAAATAGCTCAACTTGAGCTCACCCGGAGCTCATCAAGTAGCTCACCTTTGAGGTCTTCAAGCAGCTCGCGTGAAAACTTGCGTATGGAGCTCACCGACAGTTCACCTTACCAAATCGGATGGGAGATCACCTATCAACTTGCCTAGCTAGCTCACCTTGAGCTTGCTGAGGAGCTCACCTTGCCAACTCACCTTGATCTTGTCTGGTAGATCACCTTGGAGTTTTCAAGCAGCTCACCTGGGAGCTCACCGAGTAGCTTGCCGCGTAGGTTAACTTGGGCTCACCCAGGAGCTCATCAAGTAGCTCACCTTAAAATTTGCATGGGAGCTCACCTAATAGCTTCCTTGCCGAACTACATAGGAGATCCCCTATCAGCTCCCCTATAATAGTTCATCTAGTAGCTTACTAGGTAGCTAGGGAACTTGACTAACAGCTCACCTGGATCTCACCTAATAGCTCACCTAGGCTCTCACCAAGTAGCTTACCGAGTAGGTTGACTTGAGCTTGCTTGTGAGCTCACCAAGTATCTCGATGGGGACCTTTCCTAGGAGCTCACCAAGTACCTTGCTCGGAGCTCACCTAGCAGCTCACCTGGGAGTTCATCGAATAGCTCACTAAGTAGCTCACCTAGGAGCTCTTCTAGGAACTCACTGATCAGCTCAAGTTGAGCTCTCCCAGGAGCTCGAGTAACTCAACTAGGGACTCACCTGGGAGCTTTCCTGATAGCTCACCTTACTAACTCCCCTTGAGCTCACCTTACGAACACACCTTGAGCTCACCTTGCCAACTCACCTTGAGCTCATCTAGTAGCTTACATGTAATCTCACCTTAGAGATTACTAACAAGCTCACCTTTGAGCTCACCTAGGAGCTCACCGAGTATCTCACCTAGGAGCTCGGTTGGGAGCTCGAAACAGGTCACCCAGGAGCTCATCGAGCATCTCAACTTGAGCTTGCCAAGAAACTCACCTGGGAGTTCACCTGACATCTTGCCTTTCTAGCTCACATTAAGCTCACCCAAGAGCTCACCAAGCAGCTTGACTTGAGCTCACCTGGGAGCTTGTTAAGTAGCTTACCCTAAAACTTACATGGGAGCTCACCTGACAGCTCACCTAAAAACTCACATGGGATGTCACCTTATAGCTCACCTAGAAAATTACATGAGAGCTCACCTATCAGCTCACCTTGCTAGCTCACCTTAAGCTCACTGAGGAACTCACCTTACCAACTCACTTTGAGCTCATCTTGTAGCTCACCTCAAATTTGATTGAGGTTGCCTAATAGCTCACCTAGGAGCTCACCTAATAGCTCACCTACGAGTTCACCAAGTATCTCACTGAGTAGGTTGACTTGAGCTCACTTGTAAGCTTGCCGAGTAGCTCTCTGGGACCTCACCTGGGAGCTTGCCAAGTAGGTCACTTCGGAGCTTACTAATTAGCTCACTTGGGAGCTCACCTAGTATCTCACCTTGGAGTTCACCAAATAGCTCGCCAAGTAGCTCACCTGAGAGTTCTTCTCAGAGCTCACCGATCAGCTTGAGTTGAGCTCACCCGAGAGCTTGTCATATAACTCATGTGGGAACTTTCCTAGGAGCTCACCTGACAGATTGCCTTGCCAACTCACCTTGAGCTCACCTGGCCAACTCACCTTGAGCTCATCTGGTAGCTCACATGTAATCTCACCTTAGAGATTACCGACAAGCTCACCTTTGAGCTCTCTTGGGAGTTAAATGAGTAGCTCACCTAGGAGCTCAGCTGGGAGCTCTGGTAAGTAGCTCACCCAGGAGCTCCTCGAGCAGCTCAACTTAAGCTTTCCTGAAAACTCACCTGGGAGCTCACCTGATAGCTCACCTTTCTAGCTCACCTTCAGATCACACAAGAGCTTGTCGAGTAGCTTGACTTAAGCTCACACAGGATCTTTCAAGTAGCTCACTCAAAAACTTGCATGGGATCTTACCTGACAGATCGCATAGAAACTCACGTGGGAGCTCACCTATCAGCTTTCCTTGCCAGCTCACCTTGAGCTCACTTAGGAGATCACCTTGCCAACTCACCTTGAGCTTGTCTGGTAGCTCAACTCGAGTTTTTGAGAAGATCCCCAAGTATATCACCTAGGAGTTCACCTAATAACTAGCCTCGGAGCTCACTAAGTAGCTCATCAAGTGGGTTGACTTGAGCTTGATTGTGAGCTCACTTGTGAGCTCACTGAGCAGCTCATTGGGGACCTCGCATGGGATCTCACCAAGTAGCTCACTTGGGAGCTCACCAAATAGCTTGCCTAGAGGCTCACTGAACAACTTGTCAAGTAGCTCACCGAGGAGCTCTTGTGGGAGCTTTTCGATCATCTCAATTTGATCTCACCCGAAAGCTCATTGAGTAACTCACCTAGGAACTCATAGCTCATCCAAGAGCTCATCAAGTAGCTCACCCAAAAACTCACATGGGAGCTCACCTTTCCAGCTCACCTTGAGCTCACTTAGGAGCTAACCTTACCAACTCGCATTGAGCTCATGTTGTTTCTCACCTCGATTTCATCAAGTAGCTCATAAAATAGCTCACCTAGCAACTCACCAAGTAGCTCATTTGGGAGCTTGCCTAGCAACTCACTGTGGAGCTCACCAAACAACTTACTAAGTAGCTCACCTAGGATCTCTTTTGGGAGCTCACCAATCAACTTGAATTGAGCTCACCCAAGAGCTTGTCGAGTAACTCACCTGGGAGCTCATCAAGTAGCTCACCAGAAAACCTGCATTAGAGTTCACCTAATAGCTTGCCTTGCCAACTCACATGGGAGATCCCCTATCAGAGTTCATCAAGCATCTTGTCAAGTAGCTTACTAGGGAACTTGACTAATAGCTCACCTAGGATCTCACTGAGTAGGCTGACTTGAGCTTGATTGTGAGCTTACCGAGTATCTTACCATGGACCTCACCTAGGAGCTTAACAAGTAGCTCGCTTAGGAGCACACCTAACATCTCACCTGGGAGCTCACTGAATAGCTCGGTAGGTAGCTCACCTGGGAGCTCTTCAGGGAGCTCACAGATCAGCTCAAGTTGACCTCACCTGAGATCTCATCAAGTAACTGGCCTAGGAAGTAACCTAGGAGCTCACATGATAGCTCACCTTGCCAACTCACCTTGAGCTCACCTTACCAACTCACCTTGAGCTCACCTTGCCAACTCTCCTTAAGCTCATCTGGTAGCTCGTATGTAATCTTACCTCAAGAGATGCTGCCGACAAGCTCAGCGAAGCTTGACTTACCTAGGAGCTCAGGTGGGAGCTCGGTGACAGTCACCCAGGACCTCATTGAGCAACTCAACTTGAGCTTGCCTAGAAATGCACCCGGGAGTTCACCTAATAGCTTGCCTTGCCAACTCACCTTAAGCTTACTAAGGAGTTCACTGAGAAGCTCAACTTGAGCTCACCTGGGAGCTCATCAAGTAGCTCACCCTAAAACTCACATGGGAGCTCACCCTGAAAAATCACCCGAAAAATTGCATGGGAGGTCACTCGATAGCTCACGGAGAAACTTGCATAGGAGATCACCTATAATATCACCTTGCTAGCTCACCATAAGCTCATGGAGGAGCTCACCTTGCCAACTCACCTTGAGCTCATCTAGTAGCAAACCTCATAGTTCGTCGAGCATCTTGCCGGGTAGCTCACCAGGAACTTACCTAATAGATCACTTAGGAGATCACCTAATAGGTTGGTTGGGAGCTCACTAAGTAGTTTGCCTAGTAGGTTGATGTGAGCTCACTTGTGAGCTTACTGAGTAGCTATCTAAGGACCTCACCAAGTAGCTCACTTCGGAGCTCACCTACCAGCTGAGCTTAGAGTTCACCAAATAGCTCGCCAAGTAGCTCAATTGAGAGATATTCTAGGAGCTCTCCGATCAGCTCAAGTTGAGCTCACCTAGGAGCTCATCGAGTAACTCACCTGGGAACTCACCTAGGAGCTTGCTTGATAGCTCACCTTTCCAACTCTCCTTGAGCTCACCTTGCAAACTCATGTTGACCTCATCTCATAGCTCACATGTAAGCTCACCTCAAAGATTTCTGATAAGCTCACCTTTGAGGTCACCTAGGAGCTAACCGAGTAACTCACCTAGGAGCTCATCTGGGAGCTCAGCAGCCAAGTAGCTCACGCGAGCTCCTCAAGTAGCTCGACTTGAGCTTGCCTAAAAAATTTCCTAGGAGCTCACTTAAGAGCTTGCCTTGCTAGCTCACCTTAAGCTCACACAAGATCTCACTGAGTAACTCGACTTGACCTCACACAGAAGCTCGTCAAGTAGCTCACCCAAAAACTCACATGGGATCTCACCTGATAGCTCACCTAGAAACTCACGTGCGAGCTCACCTATTAGTTTACCTTACCAGCTTACATTGAGCTCGTTTAGGAGATCACCTTGCAAAATCACCTTGTGTTTGTCTTATAGCTCACCTTGGAGTTCATTGAGTAGCTCCCCAAGTAGCTCACCTAGGAGCTCACCTAATAACTATCCTCGGAGCACACTGAGTAGCTCGTCAAGTAGGTTGACCTGAGATTTCTTGTGAGCTCACTTGTGAGCTTGATGAGCAGCTTACTAGGGTCCTCGCATGGGTGCTTGCTAAGTAGCTCACTTGGGATATCATCTAGCAGCTCACCTAGAAGCTCACCAAACAACTTGTCAAGTAGCTCACCTAGGAGCTCTTCTGGGAGCTTACCATCATCTCAAGTTGATCTCACCCAAAATCTCAGTGAGTAACTCACTTGAGAACTCACAACTCGTCTAGGAGCTCATCAAGCATGTCACTTGAAAACTTACATGGGAGCTCACCCTACCGGCTCACCTTAAGCTCACTGAGGACCTCACCTTGCCAACTAACCTTGAGCTCATCTGGTAGCTCACCTCATAGTTCATCGAGTAGCTTGCCAAGTAGCTCACTTGGGAGCTCACCTAATAGCTCACCTGGGAGCTCACCTAACAACTCACTTGTGAGCTCTCCAGGGACCTCGCTTGGGAGATTTCCAAGTAGCTACTTTTGGGAGCTCACCTAGCAACTCACCTTGGAGCTCACTAAATAACTCACTAAGTATCTCACCTGGGAGCTCTTCTGGGAGCTTTCCGATCAGCTTAAGTTGAGGTCTCCCAAGTGCTTGTCAAGTAACTCACCTGGGAACTCACCTGGGAGCTCACTTGACATCTTTCCTTGCTAACTCTCCTTGAGCTCAGCCGGTAGCTCACATATAAGCTCACCTCAAACATTTCAGACAAGCTCGCCTTTGAGCTTTCCTAATATCCCATCGAGTAGCTCACCGAGGAGCTCAGCTGAGAGCTTGGCAAGAAGCTCACCCAGGTGCTCATCGAGTAGCTTGACTTGAGCTTGTGTGGAAACTCCCCTAGATGCTCATCTTTCCAGCTCATCTTGAGCTCACCCAGGAGCTTTCCGAGTAGCTCAACTTGAGTTCATCAAGTATCTCACCCAAAAAATCACATGGGAGCTCACTTGATAGCTCACCTTACTAACTTGAGTAGGAACTTGCCTTGAGCTCACTGAGGAGCCTACCTTACTAACACACCTTAAGCTCGTCTGCTAGCTCACCTCTATGTTTGTTGAGCAACTCACCAAGTAGCTCACCTGGAGCTCACCTAACATCTCACCTAGTAGCTCAATAAGCAGTTCACCATGTAGGTTGACTTGAGCTCACTTGTGAGCTCAATGAGCAGCTTGTTAGGGACCTCACCTAGGAGCTTGCCAAGTAGCTCACTTGAGCTCACCTAGCTGCTCACCTAGGAGCTCACCAAATAGCTCGTAAAGTAGCTCACTAGAGAGCTCTTCTGGGAGCTTGAGAGCTCATTGAGTAACTCACCTGGGAACTTTCCTAGGAGCTCACCTTGCCAACTTACCTTGAGTTCATCTTACCAACTTTCCTTGAGCTCACCTTACCAACTCACCTTGAGCTCATCTAGTAGCTCGCATGTAAGCTCACCTTAGAGATTTCCGACAAGCTCACCTTTGAGCTCGCATGGGAGATCACGAGTAGCTCACCTAGAAGCTCAAATGGGAGCTCAACAAGCAGCTCACCTAGGAGCTCATCGAGTAGCTTGACTTGAGCTTCCCTACAAACTTTCCTAGGAGCTCACCTAATAGCTCGCCTGAGAGCTTGTCAAGTAGCTCACCCAAAAACTCTCATAGGAGATCACCTAATAGCTCACCCTAACAAATCACATGGGAACTCACTTATCAACTCGCCTTACCAGCTCATGTTGACCTCACTCAGGAGCTCACCTTGCCAACATGCCTTGAGCTTGTTTTGTAGCTCGCCTCAAGGTTTGTCAAGTAGCTCACCTAATAGCTCACCTGGGACCTCACAAAGAAGCTCATCAAGTGAGATTACTTGATCTCACTTATGAGCTCACCAAGCAGCTCACTAGGGTCCTCACCTGGGAGCTCACTAAGTAGCTCACTTAGAACATCACCTAGCTGCTCACTTGGGAGCTCACCTGATAGTTCTCCTTGCCAACTTGCCTTGAGCTCACCTTGCCAACTTGCCTTGAGCTCACCTTGCCAACTCACCTTGAGCTCATCTGGTAGCTCGCATGTAAGCTCACCTCAGAGATTGTTGAAAATCTCACCTTTGAGCTCGCCCAAGAGTTTGTTGAGCATCTCGACTTGAGCTTGCCAAGAAACTCACGTAGGAGCTCACCTGACATCTTTCCTTGCTAGCTCACCTTTAGCTCACCCAGGAGCTCACCCAACAGCTCGCCTAGAAACTAACCTAGGAGCTCGCCTTGCTAGCTCACCTTGATGTCACCCAACAACTTACTCAGAAACTCACTTGGGAGCTCACCTAACAACTCACCTTGCCAACACACATGGGAGCTCACTTATCAGCTCGCCTTGAGCTCATTGAGGATCTCACCTTGCTAACTCGTGTTGAGCTCATCTGTTATCTCACCTAATAGCTCACCTGGGAGCTTGCCTAATAGCTCACCTAGGAGCTCACCTAAATTCTAAGTTTGGAGCTCACCGAGAAGCTCACTGAGTAGGTTGACTTGAGCTCGAATGTGAGCTCACCAAGTAGCTCACTAGGGACCTCACCTGAGATCTTACTAAGTATCTCACTTGGGAGTTCACGTAGTATCTCACCTGGGAGCTCATCGAATAGCTCACCAACTAGCTCACCTAGGAGCTCTTCTGGGATCTCACCGATCAACTTGAGTTGAGCTCACTTACGAGCTCATTGATTAACTCACCTGGGACCTTTCCTGGGAGCTCAACTGATAGCTCACCTTGCCAACTTGCCTTGAGCTCACCTTACTAACTCACCTTGAGCTCACCTGGAGCTCATCTGTTAGCTCAAATGTAAGCTCACCTAAGGTATTACCAACAGGCTCACCTTTGAGCTCCCCTGGGATCTCACCGAGTAGCTCACCTAGGAGCTTAGTTAGGAGCTCAATAAGCAGCTCGTCTAGGAGATTATCGGGTAGATCGATTTGAGCTTTCTAGAAACTCACCTAGGAAATCACTTGACAAGTCACCTTGCCAGCTCACCTTGAACTTACCCAGGAGCTCGACAAGTAGCTTAACTTGAGCTCACCCAGGAGCTCGACAAGCAGCTCACCCAAAAACTCACATGGGAGCTCACTTGAAAAATCACCCTACCAACTCGCACGGGAGCTCACCTATAGGATTGCCTTGTCAGCTCACCTTGAGCTTGGTGAGGAGCTCACCTTATATTTTATCGAGCAACTTGAGTTGAGTTCACCTGGATCTCATCGAGTAACTCACCTAGGAACTCACCTAGGAGCTCACTGACAACTCACCTTGCCAAATCACCTTGAGCTCAATTTGCCAAATGTCTCACTTAACGACTCACCTAGGAGCTATGGAGCTGGGATCTCAGCAAGTAGATCACCCAGAGCTCATCGACCAGCTTGACTTGAACTTACGTGAAAACTATCCTAGGAACTCACTTGACAGCTCACTTTGCCGGCTTGCCTTGAGCTTGCCCAAGAGCTGACCAAACAGCTTCAACATGAGCTCACCCAAGAGCTCATCAAGCATCTCATGTGAATTCTTGTATAAGGATGTGTTCCTCGATTTAGAAATCATGCTTGATATGTATTGTAATTTCCTTGCAGATTGCAGATCTTGACTGAGTCAGAATATGATTAGACTCTTTTATTTATTTCATTTTGTATCTGAGTATTAATCTGATCTCGGAATGAATTATAGAATTATTCATCTATAATATCTAGTCTTGGATCAGTGGAATTGATCCAAGTAATGCTTTAAGTTTGTTTGTGATGAATTAGATCACAGACCTTGAACAGGTTGCAAGGTATGGAAGCATTGATTAAGCTGGTCAGGAGTATGACTCGGGCTGATCTTGTGAAATAAAATTGGTTCCCGATATGGAAGTATATCTGGAAGGTCTCGATTGTGGACCGGGTAATATTTCGTTACATACAATTCTGCAGCAGAACTGGAGCTAACTCTGTTCGAGAAGGTATGATACAGGTCTTTCTGAGTTTACAGGACGAAGACCTAACTGGAATTATTAATGGTTAGTAACCTAAAACTAAAACCTAACCTAGGGGTTAGATTATTGTTAATCTAACCTAGACCTAGGCTATGTGTTAATATCCTAAGTTAGTAACTACGTGTAAATTGGTTAGTATGGGTATTACCCTAAATTCTAACCTAAGTTACTAACCTAACTATTGAGGAGGATGTAAAGGGGCCTATGGAGGGGTGCGAACCATGGGCGGCGTTTTCTATGGCAATTAATGCTGGGGATAAGGATGAGGGACAGGTCATGGCGGAGGCTTAAGCGACGGCTAACCTGTGCAGACGTGGCAATTTGCTAAGTTTGGAAATGAACTTGAGTTTTAGTTGGACTGTCGCCAATTCTGGCGGTCGGTGGAAGTTGAGTTTAAGCGGGAAAGTTGGTTTAATGGCATTCAATATTCTCGGAAGTCGAGCTCGGAACTCGCGAGAAGGCATGCAAACGGGAAATTTGTGGGTTTGTTTGGCTTGTCGCGATTTTCGGTCTTCTCTCTCTCTCTGCTTGTTTACTGGTTCTTCGCACCAGTTCTCTTTGTGTTGCATGGCAAGTATGAACTGCTCTAGCTCTTTTCTCTGTCATGGAGGATATATATGTGATGGAGATAGTGAAATTTTGTTGGTCGCTTTATCTTGGAAAAAGAGAAGGAAGTTTGAGCTCTTCCTGTGGTCTACTTCGGAAATTTGATCAAAAATCCAGGCATGTTAGGCCCTAACCTTTAAATAGCTTGCTGTCTTTCAAGTGATTTCATTAGAACAACTCTGTTCAAATGTTTTGAGAAAATGGATGATTTTCTATGGAGATCTTGTTTGATTTTGGTACTGTATCTCTTCTGGTTCGATTTTTCAATTTCCTCTAGATGGGTGTTTGTTAAATTCGAATTTCGGCTCTATTCCCTTGTGTATTCTTTCTGGTTTAAATATGTGAGATATTTATATATTTAAAGGTATGAATGCTTGGCTTTGTTTGGCATGAACCCGTCGAATATACTTGTGTAGGGTATAGACCACTGTTTTGTTGTTGTCGATTTTTGATCGCCAATACTGTTGTGAAACAGTAGGGAAGGATACTGGTGTACCTGTTTGATTGTTCAGTGTTTTAGGAAATTTTGGAAACTCTGTCGTGGTTTTGTTGACAGTGACTAATGATACTTTTGGGTTTCTTGTTTTCTAATTTTTGGCTTGGGAACAGCAACTGTTGTGTTTACCGTAGTCTAAACGACCCAAGTGGAAGTTGTTCTTCCTTGTTATTGTGGTAACGGGATTATTTGTTGATTTGTGTACAATATTGATACATCTATACTTTATTTTTACGACTCGGTGGAGTCCATGATTGAATCGTATATTGCTATCTCTACTGCGAGAATGTAGATTCATCTTAGAGTTTTATTATTTGATTTTCGTGGAAGCCTTGTAGAAAAAGGTCTTGAGGCCGCGGTTATTTGTAATAAATAATGAGTATAGATTTCCGAGTATGCATTTGCATTCCTTTTGTGTAAGTTGTTCGAAAGCTTCGAAGCGGCTCAGTTGATTTCCTTGCTTTGAAATGGGTATTCGATGGCTTACACTTGTTTAATTCTGAATGATTACCATGGATGGCATTGAAGGATTTATCAACCAAGTTTATCTTAAGATGTTGTTGGGTTCAGCGGTTATGGGTATTAAAATCGATGGCAGTGCACGCAGTGTGAATATACAGATTTATAATTGTTGCGATTTGAATGACTCTGTGGAGTCGATTGAATGATTACGTGTTTAAGTCACTGTTCATGGTTGAAATCAGAGATTAATTTGTTGTCTGATTCTTTTTATGCTTCGTTGATGAATATCAGTATGAATTCATATGCAACTGTTGAATTGTTACCTCTGTTTGAATCATTTGAATTCTGGAAAGGTAACTGGTACTTCTGTCTCTTTCTGAACTTGACATTTGGACACTGTCTTTGTCACTGTTTGAGATCCCTGAGCATGAATATTTGTCTCGTGTTCTAGCTTCTGCTGAAGTGAACCGTGAATATCAAACTTTAGATTTGCATGCGCCAAGGTAAGTATAGATTTGCTATATTCTATTCCGTTCCTTCACTCTGTCTGATTGAGACTGAGCATGTTCGGAAATTTTGAGTGATTGTCTTGGCATAGTTTTGGGAAACATCCAATTGCCTAAGGCAATATAGTCTATTGCTGACCGCATTACTGGATTTCTTGATTTCGAATTCGGGCCGTAAAGCCTTGTTGTGTTCGAATTTTATTATGACAGTGATTCTTCCTGTTGTTTGAATGACTTGTTCGTATGCTTACTGGATGAATGTATTTCATTTGAGTAGACGGTACAGTAACGAACTTATGTGAAAGGAAGTATGATTGATTTGGTTCTTTCTCTTCTTTTGCTTATTAGATGATATTTGTCTAACAGTGGGAATTTGTTTGTAACATATTGGTGGAATTCCGAATTGTTATGTTATTTCCCTTTTGGAAGAATGAAACAATCTGACCAATGTTGTGATTTTGGATTCAATGATTGTTTGGGTGCATTCGTTCCTTGTTTCTTATATTTGATGAAATATTAGAAAGTGATTAAGACTATTTTGTAACAATGATAGAGTTACATATTTGTAATCATTTTGTATTACAAGGGCATAGTCTGATTATGTTTACTTATGTGAATATTTGACCTCATTTAAACAGGGTGTTTAATGAAAACAATTGATGGATTGCAATTGTTTTAAAAGTTAGTGCTTATCATGCTCAGTTCATTGAACTGACTCATGTTGACTATTTTTGCAGATGGTTGCCGTAAGAGGTAAAAGCAATGCAGATCTGACAAGCTGATCAGATTGTTTATTTGATTTATAATGAATTACAGCTTGATTTTATAGATGTACTATATGTGAAAAGATGTTTCTTTTCCGTTGAGCATTGTATCAAGTATGCTGTTGCATAAAATGTAATTGTATAGTTTTGGAAGGAATGGAAATAAGTGTTTGATACTTATGTGTAGTATTCTATTTCTGAAAGTTGACCTTCTTCGGTTTATGTAACGAAGGGGCATTGTTATCATTGTATAATATGGATGCTTTTGTGATTGACAATGAAAGCTTGCAAGAAAATGAGATTGAATTCTTATGAGTGTTTAGTAGTTCTAATTTGTTCTAAAAAGCAATATTGGATTTAAATAATTGTCTTTCTAGAAGATAGGTTAAAAATGAGCCTAAGGAGAACACTAAACAAGCTGGATTAAATTACTAATCCCTAGTCCTAAGTATGACAGGACAATATTAAATTGGATTCTTAATCATTTATATCTTTATACTAAAAAGTATGATATAAATTCAGTTAAGAGAACTGATATACAATCAAATGGAGTTCAGATGGCAATCTCAAGCAAAGGTTATGAGATATTGTCCCATTCTGTTGCTTTAGAATCAGGTGTATTCTAATGACTCCTTGATGAGAACTTGACCGTAATACCTCTACCATGTAATGGGTTTTATAGAGGAGGGTCGTCTTAAGACGAAGAATCCAGGGATCGGAAAGGCTAACCTTAGGGTAAGGTCTTTAAAGTAATTTAAACTCAAGTGCGTAACGCTTGTTGTTGAGTAGATCTTTTCGAGGCGGATTTAAAGGTTGACGACATAAGTCAACTGCAGGGCTGTATCTCCGAGAAGATTAGGATCTTCTCGAAGTTACAACAATGCAGATGACTTATGGCGACACCCTTTGCATTGATCGCTAAGATTTACACTTGATTTCGCACGAGTTACCCTGGGACCGATTAAGAACGTGGTCATGTTATAAGGCTGCCTAGGAGATTCGGGGTATCGTGACACACTGGTTGAACTGCAAGGTTGAACCAGTATGTCATCATATCCCTAATCCTCGTGGGCATCCATATAACATTATCACCTTGTTAATCTGCCTCCCGAGTGATTCGATTGTGAAAGGAAGGACTGACGTGTGAGTCGTGTAAGACATTCTATATAACATATGAATGGGGTAAGGGCGTATTCAGTTGGCGAGTATATGCCGTTAAGGAATACGAGACATAAGCAGTATGTTTCAAATCTTTGGCCAAAGTATCGCAAGCTGCTGATTGCGTTGTCCTAATTCACCTAGTCTAAGGGATGAGATGCCGATGAATAATAGTAACAATTATTCAGTTAGATTCCTTGGACAGAGCATTCTGAATCCCAGATTAGGGAAGAGAACCGCAAGAGTAATGTGTTAATTAAAAGCACCGACTCTTATTACACATGAATAGATCGGTAGATTGCCGAGTCATGGAATGAATAGATCGGAGGTACTCCGAGTCATTACAGCTGCATATGGTTGTCTGTTATATGAATGGTTATTTGAATTGTGAGTTCTAAATTATGTATTTAGAACCAGTATGCAATTATCAAAAAAAAAAAAAAAAAATTCACTTGTTCTAAAGTTTAAAATGAGGATGTTACATCTTGGTATCAGAGCTGAAGGTTGCAGCTCTTGGACCTATTGAGTCCATAATCTGATAAAAACCTGAATTTTCTTGTAACAGAAAATGGTTAGAACAAGGGGGAACGTTGCGAGTAATGCTCCACCTGAAGGAGGAGCGGCAACAACCCAGAAACTGGATGAGATCCTTGCTGCCCTGTTGGACACAAGAGATCGCTTGGCTGTACTTGAACAGCAGGTGATGGGAAATGAGGAGGATGAAGAAGCTGATAATAATAATCAGCAACCTCCTGAGGACAACCCCGAAATGGCTGTTGATGTTAATGCTGAAATGCACTGTCAACGAGAAAACAAAAAGGCCGGATTAGCGTGAGAACTCACTAATGATATAAAAGGATAAGTCCACCTAAGTATGATGGCACCACATTAGGAGATGGAGCCGAGAAGAACGCTCGTGCGAAATGGAGAAGTACTTTGCAAAG
Source organism: Taxus wallichiana var. yunnanensis (assembly GCA_018340775.1). Taxonomy (NCBI): domain Eukaryota; kingdom Viridiplantae; phylum Streptophyta; class Pinopsida; order Cupressales; family Taxaceae; genus Taxus; species Taxus wallichiana. The sequence continues at coordinate 29,877,703 of CM031237.1, read as the reverse complement.
GAACTTCTCGGAGGAAACCAAAGCTATTTGGGGAGCCTATCAGCTTTCTCACGAAGCGTCTTCGTGGTGGGATAGCCGAAAAGCTGAGCTAAACATTGATGAGACCAATATTACTTGGGATCAATTTAAAGGCTATTTTAGGCAACGTTGGCTGCCACAACTTTTCTATGATCAGAAAATGACAGAATTTCAGAACTTAGCTCAAGGGAAGCTAACGCAGTGGCCGAATCTTTGGGAGCGGTTTACAAAACTCCTCAAGTATGTACCGCGATATCAAACCGACGAAAAGTTCAGGATACGAAAATTCATCATGGGATTGAATCCTGTGATAGGGGGAGAGGTCGATGTTCACAGTCCAACCACTATGGAAGGAGTTGTTGAAAAGGCCATAAGGCAAGAACAGAAATTAAAGGCTATTTCTGCTCATAAGGAGGAAGTGCGGAAGAAGACTGCAAACCCTTCTTCAACCTCTCTTGCACCCAGAAAAGGACCATGGAAAAAGTTTGGAAACAAGAGTAAGTTTCCAGGAGATAATAATAAGAAAGCGGCAGTAAATAAGCCTGCTGGAAACGTGAAGGATAATTTTGCTAAAAATTATAATAATGGACAGAAGTCCTATGGAGGACAGCGTGACAATTATAAAACTGGAGGCAACTTTGAGCCTAAAAAGGGACCTGTAGGAGGCTGCTACACTTGTGGTAAAGATCATTACGCAAATCAGTGTCCTTTGAAGAAGGATGATCGTGTCAATGAGCATAAGATACATGCTTTGCGATGAGCAAACAAGCAAGCTGAAAAGCAAGTGACACCTATAGAAGTTCCGGGTAAGTTATTCGGCATACCTGTCACTATTCTTTTTGATACAGGAGCTACTGAATGTTTTATATCTAATAAACTAGCTTCTAAACTTAAAAGAAAAGCTGGAAAAATGGATAAATCTTGGACTGTACAGTATGGTAATAATTCTGTTCATACAGTGAGTATGTGTCTTTTTGGGGCAGTCCTTGACTTACCTAACTTTTCCACGGAAGTTGATCTCTATGTTGCACCTTTGGGATCGTATGACATTGTCATCGGTGTCAATTGGTTGGCTGACCATAAAGCAAAGGTAGATTGCTATGAAAAGAACATAAAATGTTTAGATGATCAGCTGGAATCAGCAGAGATTCAAGGTGTGAAACGAGAAATTTCAGTTAGAAAACTGTCAGCTATGCAGCTTAAAAAGGCTAAAAATAAAGGATGTACCCTTTATGCGGTAAAGATATCTGAATCTCCTGAAGAAGATGATGATTTCATGGAACAATTCCCTCTGCTACAAGGTTTCAGGGATGTTTTTCCTGAGGAATTACCAGGGTTACCACCCAAGAGAGAATTTGATTTTACCATTGAAATCAAGCACAGAACGCGGAACCTATTTCAGGGCGCCTTATCGGATGACTACTACTTTGAGTTAGTCGAGCTTAAGGCACGATTACAAGCTTTTGTCTAAAGGATTTGATTAGACCAAGTGTTTCACCTTGGGGAGCACCTGTGATATTTGTGAAAAAGAAGGATGGAACACTAAGGCTGTGTATTGATTATCGGATGTTGAACAAAGCAACAGTCAAGAACCGATATCCACTTCCTAGGATCGATGATCTGTTTGATCAAATGCGTGGAGCAGCGGTTTATTCTAAGATAGACCTTCGATCTGGTTATCATCAGTTAAGGATTAAAGAGGAAGATATTCATAAAACAGCTTTCCGAACAAGGTACGGACATTATGAATTTACAGTTTTACCCTTTGGGTTAACTAATGCACCCGCAGCCTTTATGAATCTAATGAACAATATTTTTCAAGAATACCTGGACAGGTTTGTACTTGTATTCTTGGACGATATTCTCATTTATTCTAAAAGTGTTGAGGAGCACAATGAGCATCTGAAGATAGTTTTGGGAATTTTGAGAAAGAGAAAGTTGTATGGTAAGTTATCCAAATGTTCTTTCTTTGATTCAGAAGTTCACTATTTGGGTCATGTCATAAGCAAAGAAGGAATTGCTGTAGATCCTTCAAAAATAGTGGCAATAAGCGAGTGGCTGCACGAAAGAATGTGCACGAAGTAAGAAGCTTCATGGGTCTTCTTTGGTTACTATAGGAAATTTGTAAAGGATTTTTCTAAGGTAGCTGCACCAATAACTTCATTGCAGAAGAAGGATAAGAAATTCATGTGGAATGACAAGTGCGAAGCGGCTTTCAAAAGTCTGAAAGACCAGTTGACTTCTGCACCTATATTGGCTGTACCAGATCCTAATGGGAATTTTACTGTTGTAACGGATGCTTCTGGGGAAGGCCTTGGAGGTGTTTTGTTACAAAATGATCAGGTCATAGCTTATGAAAGTAGAAAACTTAAGTTACATGAGCTGAATTATGCCCCTCATGATTTGGAACTTGCTGCCATTGTTCATGCGCTTCAAGTCTGGAGACACTATTTACTTGGGAAACCTTTTGAGTTGAAAACTGATCACTTGGGACTGAAATACATTTTTACTCAGCCCAATCTGAATGCCAGACAAAGAAGGTGGTTAGAATTTTTATCACAATATGACTTTGATATCAGCTATATCAAAGGGAAGGAGAATAGAGTAGCTGATGCTCTAAGTCGTAGGAGGCACATTTCTGCTCTTATAACGTTGAGAACTCAGTTTAAAGATGAGGTAAAAAGTGCCTCGAATCGATGCATACTTTCAAAGTAAAAGCGGCGCTTGCTTTGCTGCAGAACCTAAGGATAAAAGGTATGAAGGTTTTCATTTTGATAATGAAGGAATCTTGCGTTATGAAAATAGGGTATATGTACCTGTGCTGAATGATTTGAGAAAGAAGTTGTTAGTTGAATTTCATAATTCACCTTTCTCTGGACACCCCGGTATCACAAAAATGCTTGCCGATATGAAACAGCAATACTTCTGGAAAGGTATGAAAAAGGATGTGATAAATTTTGTGACTCATTGTCTGGAATGTCAGCGGGTGAAGGCAGAACATATGCACCCTGCTGGACTGTTATATCCTCATAGCATACCGCAGTACAAATGGCAAGTAATAACCATGGATTTTGTACAAGGACTACCTATGTCCAGGAATAAACATGATGTTATCCTGGTAGTTGTAGATAAACTGACTAAGGTAGCTCATTTCATCGCTGGAAATCTAAAGGATGATTCACGTCTTTGGCCAAGAGGTTCGTACACGAAATTTTCAGATTGCATGGTGTACCGCAATTGATTATATCGGCGGGATCCTAGAATGACGTCAGGTTTTGGCAAACGCTTAACGCAGCCCTAGGAACGAAACTAAACTTCAGTTCTGCATATCATCCAGAAACGGATGGGCAAACTGAGAGGGTAAATCAAGTGTTGGAGGACATGTTGCGAATGTATTGCATGGATCAACAGTATAAATGGGAAGAGTATCTTCCATTAGTTGAGTTCGCATACAACAACACTTATCACTCATCTCTTAAGATGGCACCATTTGAAGCACTTTATGGAAGAAAGTGCAGAACCCCTGTTAGTTGGGACAGTGTTGAGGATAGAGTGGTAATTGGACCAGAGATTCTCACAGAAATGGAACAGCAAGTTAAGCTGATTCGTGAACGATTAAAGGAAGCAGCGGATAGACAGAAGAGCTATGCTGACCTTAAGCGGGTTGATAGAAAGTTTGAGCTTGGTGATAAGGTTTTTCTGCGTGTTAAACCCAGAAAGAGTTCTATAACTTTTGGCAAGGCTGCCAAGTTGTCACCACGATTTGTGGGACCTTTCGAAATTGTCGAAATAATCAATCCTGTAGCTTATCGTTTAGCATTGCCACCTGCTTTATCTCGCATGCATGATGTTTTCCATATTTCTTTGCTTAAGAAATACGTTTCAGATCTGTCACATGTTTTAAATTGGAATTCCTTGCAGGTCCAAGACCCAGGAATAATCGTGGTTAAACCCACACGAGTGCTGGAAACTCGCCAATTGCATTTAAGAAATCGTGATATACAGCAATGTAAGGTCCAGTGGGACCAGTTTAGCGAAGAAAGTGCAACTTGGGAAAATCTGGAAGAGATGAAAATTGCTTTTCCTTCTCTTTTTGCAACAGAATGAAAACTGTTGACAAAAATATACTTTTATGAACTGATTGTTTTTAAGTATTTATGAAAGCCAGATTAAGGCAGACTTTATTCAGGTTGAATAAATGTGTTGTGACATTGATTTCTGGAACTATTTAATATGGAAGTAGTCACATTGTTTGTGTACTAATAAATTGATTGACCTGAAGGTTAATTTAATATGTAATTCATCGGGACGATGAATCTTTTTAGGAGGGAAGCATGTAACACCCTGAACTGTTGTTACTTTCTCCTGGACATACAAGTGTTGATATGTGATTTCTTGTATAAGGATGTGTTCCTCGATTTAGAAATCATGCTTGATATGTATTGTAATTTCCTTGCAGATTGCAGATCTTGACTGAGTCAGAATATGATTAGACTCTTTTATTTATTTCATTTTGTATCTGAGTATTAATCTGATCTCGGAATGAATTATAGAATTATTCATCTATAATATCTAGTCTTGGATCAGTGGAATTGATCCAAGTAATGCTTTAAGTTTGTTTGTGATGAATTAGATCACAGACCTTGAACAGGTTGCAAGGTATGGAAGCATTGATTAAGCTGGTCAGGAGTATGACTCGGGCTGATCTTGTGAAATAAAATTGGTTCCCGATATGGAAGTATATCTGGAAGGTCTCGATTGTGGACCAGGTAATATTTCGTTACATACAATTCTGCAGCAGAACTGGAGCTAACTCTGTTCGAGAAGGTATGATACTGAGTCTTTTCGAGTTTACGGCATATAAGATGTTAACCTAACTTGGAATTATTAATGGTTAGTAACCTAAAACTAAAACCTAACCTAGGGGTTAGATTATTGTTAATCTAACCTAGACCTAGGCTATGTGTTAATATCCTAAGTTAGTAACTACACGTGTAAATTGGTTAGTATGGGTATTACCTAAATTCTAACCTAAGTTACTAACCTAACTATTGAGGAGGATGTAAAGGGGCCTATGGAGGGGTGCGAACCATGGGCGGCGTTTTCTATGGCAATTAATGCTTGGGGATAAGGATGAGGGACGGAGTCATGGCGGAGGCTTAGCGGCGGCTAACTTTGTGCGAGACGTGGCAATTTGCTAAGTTTGGAAATGAACTTGAGTTTTAGTTGGACTGTCGCCAATTCTGGCGGTCGGTGGAAGTTGAGTTTAAGCGGGAAAGTTGGTTTAATGGCATTCAATATTCTCGGAAGTCGAGCTCGGAACTCGCGAGAAGGCATGCAAATGGGAAATTTGTGGGTTTGTTTGGCTTGTCGCGATTTTCGGTCTTCTCTCTCTCTCTGCTTGTTTACTGGTTCTTCGCACCAGTTCTCTTTGTGTTGCATGGCAAGTATGAACTGCTCTAGCTCTTTTCTCTGTCATGGAGGATATATATGTGATGGAGATAGCGAAATTTTGTTGGTCGCTTTATCTTGGAAAAAGAGAAGGAAGTTTGAGCTCTTCCTGTGGTCTACTTCGGAAATTTGATCAAAAATCCAGGCATGTTAGGCCCTAACCTTTAAATAGCTTGCTGTCTTTCAAGTGATTTCATTAGAACAACTCTGTTCAAATGTTTTGAGAAAATGGATGATTTTCTATGGAGATCTTGTTTGATTTTGGTACTGTATCTCTTCTGGTTCGATTTTTCAATTTCCTCTAGATGGGTGTTTGTTAAATTCGAATTTCGGCTCTATTCCCTTGTGTATTCTTTCTGGTTTAAATATGTGAGATATTTATATATTTAAAGGTATGAATGCTCGGCCTGTTTGGCATGAACCCGTCGAATATACTTGTGTAGGGTATAGACCACTGTTTTGTTGTCGATTTTTGATCGCCAATACTGTTGTGAAACAGTAGGGAAGGATACTGGTGTACCTGTTTGATTGTTCAGTGTTTTAGGAAATTTTGGAAACTCTGTCGTGGTTTTGTTGACAGTGACTAATGATACTTTTGGGTTTCATTTGTTTTCTAATTTTTGGCTTGGGAACAGGCAACTGTTGTGTTACCGTAGTCTAAACGACCCAGTGGAAGTTGTTCTTCCTTGTTATTGTGGTAACGGGATTATTTGTTGACTGTGTACAATATTGATACATCTATACTTTATTTTTACGACTCAGTGGAGTCCATGATTGAATCGTATATTGCTATCTACTGCTGAGAATGTAGATTCATCTTAGAGTTTTATTATTTGATTTTCGTGGAAGCCTTGTAGAGAAAACAGGTCTTGAGGCCGCGGTTATTTGTAATAAATAATGAGTATAGATTTCCTGAGTATGCATTTGCATTCCTTTTGTGTAAGCTGTTCGAAAGCTTCGAAGCGGCTCAGTTGATTTCCTTGCTTTGAAATGGGTATTCGATGGCTTACACTTGTTTAATTCTGAATGATTACCATGGATGGCATTGAAGGATTTATCAACCAAGTTTATCTTAAGATGTTGTTGGGTTCAGCGGTTATGGGTATTAAAATCGATGGCAGTGCACAGTGTGAATATACAGATTTATAATTGTTGCGATTTGAATGACTCTGTGGAGTCGATTGAATGATTACGTGTTTAAGTCACTGTTCATGGTTGAAATCAGAGATTAATTTGTTGTCTGATTCTTTTTATGCTTCGTTGATGAATATCAGTATGAATTCATATGCAACTGTTGAATTGTTACCTCTGTTTGAATCATTTGAATTCTGGAAAGGTAACTGGTACTTCTGTCTCTTTCTGAACTTGACATTTGGACACTGTCTTTGTCACTGTTTGAGATCCCTGAGCATGAATATTTGTCTCGTGTTCTAGCTTCTGCTGAAGTGAACCGTGAATATCAAACTTTAGATTTGCATGCGCCAAGGTAAGTATAGATTTGCTATATTCTATTCCGTTCACTCCTGTCTGATTGAGACTGAGCATGTTCGGAAATTTTGAGTGATTGTCTTGGCATAGTTTTGGGAAACATCCAATTGCCTAAGGCAATATAGTCTATTGCTGACCGCATTACTGGATTTCTTGATTTCGAATTCGGGCCGTAAAGCCTTGTTGTGTTCGAATTTTATTATGACAGTGATTCTTCCTGTTGTTTGAATGACTTGTTCGTATGCTTACTGGATGAATGTATTTCATTTGAGTAGACGGTACAGTAACGAACTTATGTGAAAGGAAGTATGATTGATTTGGTTCTTTCTCTTCTTTTGCTTATTAGATGATATTTGTCTAACAGTGGGAATTTGTTTGTAACATATTGGTGGAATTCCGAATTGTTATGTTATTTCCCTTTTGGAAGAATGAAACAATCTGACCAATGTTGTGATTTTGGATTCAATGATTGTTTGGGTGCATTCGTTCCTTGTTTCTTATATTTGATGAAATATTAGAAAGTGATTAAGACTATTTTGTAACAATGACAGAGTTACATATTTGTAATCATTTTGTATTACAAGGGCATAGTCTGATTATGTTTACTTATGTGAATATTTGACCTCATTTAAACAGGGTGTTTAATGAAAACAATTGATGGATTGCAATTGTTTTAAAAGTTAGTGCTTATCATGCTCAGTTCATTGAACTGACTCATGTTGACTATTTTTGCAGATGGTTGCCGTAAGAGGTAAAAGCAATGCAGATCTGACAAGCGATCGATTGTTTATTTGATTTATAATGAATTACAGCTTGATTTTATAGATGTACTATATGTGAAAAGATGTTTCTTTTCCGTTGAGCATTGTATCAAGTATGTTGTTGCATAAAATGTAATTGTATAGTTTTGGAAGGAATGGAAATAAGTGTTTGATACTTATGTGTAGTATTCTATTTCTGAAAGTTGACCTTCTTCGGTTTATGTAACGAAGGGGCATTGTTATCATTGTATAATATGGATGCTTTTGTGATTGACAATGAAAGCTTGCAAGAAAATGAGATTGAATTCTTATGAGTGTTTAGTAGTTCTAATTTGTTCTAGCAAAAGCAATATTGGATTTAAATAATTGTCTTTCTAGAAGATAGGTTAAAAATGAGCCTAAGGAGAACACTAAACAAGCTGGATTAAATTACTAATCCCTAGTCCTAAGTATGACAGGACAATATTAAATTGGATTCTTAATCATTTATATCTTTATACTAAAAAGTATGATATAAATTCAGTTAAGAGAACTGATATACAATCAAATGGAGTTCAGATGGCAATCTCAAGCAAAGGTTATGAGATATTGTCCCATTCTGTTGCTTTAGAATCAGGTGTATTCTAATGACTCCTTGATGAGAACTTGACCGTAATACCTCTACCATGTAATGGGTTTTATAGAGGAGGGTCGTCTTAAGACGAAGAATCCAGGGATCGGAAAGGCTAACCTTAGGGAAAAGTCTTTAAAGTAATTTAAACTCAAGTGCGTAACGCTTGTTATTGAGTAGATCTTTTCGAGGCGGATTTAAAGGTTGACGACATAAGTCAACTGCAGGGTTGTATCTCCGAGAAGATTAGGATCTTCTCGAAGTTACAACAATGCAGATGACTTATGGCGACACCCTTTGCATTGATCGCTAAGATTTACACTTGATTTCGCACGAGTTACCCTGGGACCGATTAAGAACGTGGTCATGTTATAAGGCTGCCTAGGAGATTCGGGGTATCGTGACACACTGGTTGAACTGCAAGGTTGAACCAGTATGTCATCATATCCCTAATCCTCGTGGGCATCCATATAACATTATCACCTTGTTAATCTGCCTCCGAGTGATTCAGTTGTGAAAGGAAGGACTGACAGTAGTCAGTGTAAGACATTCTATATAACATATGAATGGGGTAAAGGACGTATTCCAGATTGACGAGTATGCCGTTAAGGAATACGAGACATAAGCAGTATGTTTCAAATCTTTGGCCAAAGTATCGCAAGCTGCTGATTGCGTTGTCCTAATTCACCTAGTCTAAGGGATGAGATGCCGATGAATAATAGTAACAATTATTCAGTTAGATTCCTTGGACAGAGCATTCTGAATCCCAGATTAGGGAAGAGAACCGCAAGAGTAATGTGTTAATTAAAAGCACCGACTCTTATTACACATGAATAGATCGGTAGATTGCCGAGTCATGGAATGAATAGATCGGAGGTACTCAGAGTCATTACAATGCATATGGTTGTGCATTATATGAATGGTTATTTGAATTGTGAGTTCTAAATTATGTATTTAGAACCGGATGTATGCAATTATCAAAAAAAAAAAAAAAATTCACTTGTTCTAAAATTACCGATAAGCTCACCTTTGAGCTCACATGGGAGCTCACAGAGTGGCTCACCTAGGAGCTTGGTTGGGAGCTCAGCAAGTAGCTAGCCCAGGAGCTCATCAAGTAACTTGACTTGAGATTTCTGAAAACTCACCTAGGAGCTCATGTGATAACATGCAAAGGAGCTCAGGAGTAGCTTGACTTGAGCTCACTCGGGAGCTCGTCAAGTAGCTCACCTAAAAACTCACATGGGAGCACTCCTATAAGATCACCTTGCCAGCTCACCTTGAGCTCACTAAGGAGCTCACCTTACCAACTCACCTTGAGCTTGTGTGGTAGCTCACCTCAAAGTTCGTTGAGTAGCTCACCAAGTATCTCACCTGGGAACTTTCCTAACAGCTCACCTAGGAGCTCATGGAGTAGCTCATTGAGTAGGTTGACTTGAACTCACTTTTGAGCTCACTTTTGAGCTTGTCGAGTAGCTCACCGGGGACCTCGTATGGGAGCTCATGATGTAGATCACTTGAAGATCACCTAGAAGCTCACCTAGGAACTTGTAGAACAAATCACCAAGTAGCTCACTTGGGAGATACTGTGAGCTTGCCGATCAGCTCGAATTGAGCTCTCCCAGGATTTTGTCAAGTAACTCACTTAGGAACTCACCTGTGAGCTCACCTAACATCTCACCTTTCCAACTTAGCTTGATCTTGCCTTGCCAACTCTCCTTGAGCTCACCTTGCCAACTTGCCTTGAGCTCATCTGGTAGCGTGCATGTAACCTAAACTTTGAAATTGCTAACAAGCTCAACTTTGAGCTCACTTTGGAGCTCACAGAGTAGCTCACCTAGGAGTTGGGCTGGGAACTCGGCAAGCAACTCACCCAGGAGCTAGTAGAGCAACTCGACTTGAGCTTGCCTGGGAGCTCATTAAGCAACTCGCTTGAAAACTCGAATGGGAGCTCACCTGATAGCTCACCTTGCCAACTCACATGGGATCTCATCTATCAACTCTCCTTGACAGCTCACCTTGAGATGACTAAGGATCTCACCTTACCAACTCACCTTGAGTGAATCTGGTAGCTCACCTATGAGTTCGTCAAGCAGCTCACCAAGTAGCTCACCTAGGAGCTCACCTTAGAGCTCACCTAGCAGCTCACCTAGGATCTCACCGAGTAGGTTGAATTGAGCTTAATTATGAGCTCATCGAGTAGCTCGATAGGACCTTGACTTGGGAGCTCACCAAGTAGTTCACTTTTGAGATCACCTAGCTACTCACTGGGAGCTTTCCGAATAGCTCACCATGTAGCTCACCTAGTAGCTCACCTCGGATCTCACCTAATAGCTCACCTAGGAGATCACCTAATAGCTAACCTAGGAACTCACGAGTAGCATGCCAAATAGGTTGACATGACCTCACCGAGCGCTCACTCAGGGGGACCTCACTGGAAGCTCACCAAGTAGCTCACTTGGGAGCTCACATAGCGATTCACCTAGGAGCTCACTAAATAGCTCACAAAGTAGCTCACCCTAGGACCTCTTCCTGGAGATCTCGATCAGATCGAGTTGAGCTCACCTAGGATCTCATCGATTAACTCACCTAGGAACTCACCTTGGAGCTTACCTAACAGCTCACCTTGTCAATTCACCTTGAGTTTACTTTACAAGCTCACCTTGAGCTTTCCTTTCCAACTCACCTTGAGCTCATCTGGTAGCTCGTATGTAAGCCCACCTGAGATATTACTCTAAGGCTCTCCTTTGATCTCACATGGGAGCTTACCAAGCAGCTCAACTAGGAGCTTGGCTGGGAGCTTGGAAAGTAGCTCACCCAGGAACACATCAAGCAACTCAACTTGAGCTTGCCCAAAAACTTGCCTGGGAGCTCACTTGACAACTCACCTTGCCATCTCACCTTGAGCTCACCCAGGAGCTTACTGAGTAGCTCAACATGAGCTTACTCAGGAGCTCGTCAAGCAACTCACCTGAAAACTTGCATGAGAACTCACCTGATAGCTCACCTTGCCAACTCGCATGGGAGCTCCTCTATCAGCTCATCTTAAGCTAGCTAAGGAGCTCACCTTTCCAAATCACCTTGAGCTCATTTGGTAGCTCACATCAGATTTCATTGAGTAGCTCCCCAAGTAGCTCGCCTAGGATCTTGACTAACAACTCACTGGGAGCTCACCTAACTGACTCACTCACGGGAGATCACTGAGTAGCTCACCGAGTAGGTTAACTTGACCTCACTTATGAGCTCACCAAAATCTCATCGAGGACCTCGGCTGGGAGCTCACCAAGTAGCTCACTTGGGATATTTCCTAGTAGCTCACTGGGAGCTCACCAAATAGCTCACCAAGTAGCAAACCTAGGAACTATTTTGGGAGATCACGATAAACTTGAGTTGAGCTCACCCGGAGCTCATCGAGCAACTTACATTACTAACTTGCCTTGAGTTCACCTTGGAAACTCACCTTGAGCTCATTTGGTAGCTCGCATGTAATCTCACCTCGAAATTATTGAAGAGCTCACCTTTGAGCTCACCTGGGAGCTCACCGAGTAGCTCACGTAGGTGCTCAGTTGGGAGCTCAAAAAGTAGCTCACCTAGGAGCTCACCTGACAGCTCACCTTTCCATCTCACCTTGAGCTTTCCCAGGAGCTCACTGAGAAGCTCAACTTGAGCTCACCTAAGAGCTCATCAAGTAGCTCACCCAAACTCACATGGGATCTCACCTTACCAACTTGTATGGGAGCTTGCCTATCAGCTCACCTTTCTAGCTTGCCTTAAGCTCACTCAGGAGCTCACCTTGCCAACCCACCTTGAGCTTGTCTGGTAGCTCACCTTATATTTTATGGAGTAGCTAAAAGAGTAGCTCACATGGGAGCTCACCTAACAGCTCGCTTGGGAGCTCACCGAGAAGCTCACCTAGTAGGTTGAGTTGAGCTCACTTGTGAGTTCACCAAGCAGCTCACCAGGGACCTCATCCACCAGGAGCTTGCAAAGTAGCTCACTTGGGAGCTCACCTAGCGGAGCTCACACAGGAGCTTGATGAAGAACTCACGAAGTATCTCACCCGGGAGTTCTTTTGGGAGCTCGTCGATCAGCTCGAGTTGAGCTCGCGTGGGAGCTCATCAGTAACTCACCTGGGAACTCACCTGGGATCTCACCTTGTAGCTCACCTTACTAACTCACCTTGAGCTCATTTACGAATCACCTTTAGCTTGCCTTGCCAACTCACCTTGAGCCCATCTGGTAGCTCGCATGAAGCTCACCTCAAATATTGCTGACAAGATCACCTTTGAGCATGCACAGGAGCTCATCAAGTAGCTCACCTAGTAGCTCGGTGGGACCTTAGCTAGCAGCTCAACTTGAGCTTGTCAAGAAACTCACCTCAGAGATCACGTGATAGCTTACCTTGCCAGCTCACCTTGAGCTCACCCAAGAGCTCATCAAGTAGCTCACCCAAAAACTCACCTTACACCTCACCTAGAAACTTGCATGGGAGCTCACCTTGCTAGATCACCTTGAGCATGCTAAGGAGCTAACCTTGCCAACTCACCTTGAGCTCAGCTGGTAGCTCACCTCATAGTTCATCGAGTAGCTCACCAAGTAGCTCATTTGGGAGCTCATTATGCAGCTCTCTCGAGTAGGTTGACATGAGCTCACTTGTGAGTCACTTGGGAGTTCACCGAGTAGCTCACCAAGGACCTCACTAAGTAGCTCACTTGGAACCTCGCCTAGCAGCTCACCTCGAAACTCACCAAATAGTTCGACATGTAGCTCACCCGTGAGCTCTTCTGGGAGCTCACCGATTAGATTAAGTTGAGCTCACCTGGGATCTCATCAAGTAACTCACTTGGGAACTCACCTGGGATCTCACCTTGCCAACTCACCTTGAGCTCACCTGTCCAACTTGACTTGATCTCACCTTGCTTATTAACCTTGAGCTTAGCTGGTAGCTCATATATAAGCTCACCTCAGACATTACTGACAAGCTCACCTTTGAGCTTACCTAAGATCCCACCTAGTAGCTCACCTAGGAGCTTGGAAAATAGCTCGCTTATGTGCTCATCAAGTAGCTTGACTTGAGCTTACATAGAAACTCACCCGGGAGCTCACTTTACCAGCTCACCTTGAGCTCACCCAGGAGCTCACCAAGTAGCTCGACTAGAGCTCGTCAAGTAACTCACCCAAAAAATCACATGGGAGCTCACCTGACAGCTCACCTTACCAAATCACATGTCATCTTTCCTATCAGTTCACCCTTCTGACTCACATTGAGATTACTGAGGAGCCCACCTTGCCAACTCACCTTAAACTCATCTGGTAGCTCACCTCTGAGTTTGTTTATCATCTTACCAAGTACCTCACCTAGGAGCTATCCTAACAACTTACCTGGGAGCTCAATGAGTAGCTCGCCAAGTAGGTTGACTGGAGCTCGCTTGTGATCTCACTGAGCAGCTCGCTAGGGACCTTTCTTGGGAGCTCACCAAGTAGCTCACTTGGGAGCTTGCCTAGCAGCTCACATGGGAGCTCACCGAATAGCTCGTAAAGTACTTCACCAGGGAGCTCTTCTGGGAGCTCGATCATCAGCTCGAGTTGAGCTCACCCCAGCTCATTGAGTAACTCACTTGGGAACTTACATGGGATCTCATCTGACAACTCACCTTGCCAACCTGCCTTGAGCTCACCTTACCAACTCAACTTGAGCTCATTTGGTAGCTCTCATATAAGATCACCTCAGAGATTACCAACAAGCTCACCTTTGAGCTTGACTGGGAGATCACCAAGCACCTTACCTAGTAGTTCACTAAGCACCTCAAATTGAGCTCACCTAAGAGCTCGTCAAGTAGTAGCTCACCTGAAAACACACATAGGAGCTCACTTGATAGCTCGCCATGACAACTCACATGGGAACTCACCTATCAGCTCACCTTGTCAACTCACCTTGAGCTCACTGAGGAGCTTACCTTGCCATCTTACCTTGAGCTCATCTTGTAGCTCGCTTCAAGATTTTATTGAGTAGCTTTCCTAATAGCTCACCTAGGAGCTCACTAATGAGACCACTTGGGAGCTCACCTAATAGATCACTTGGGAGCTCACCAAGTAGCTTGTTGAGTAAGATGACTTGAGCCCACTTATGTGCTCACTTGTGAGCTCTCCTAGTAGCTCACTAAGGACCTCACACAGGGAGCTCGACAAGTAGCTCACTAGCGGCTCATCTCGGAGCTTGCCAAGAATAGCTCACCAAGTAGCTCACCTAGGAGATCTTCTGGGAGTTCACCGATAAGCTCATGTTGAGCTTACCTAGGAGCTCATCAAGTAACTCACCAGGGAATTCATAGCTCATCTAGGAGCTTGTTAAGTAGCTCACTTGAAAACTCACATGGGAGCTCGCCAATCAGCTCACCTTGCTAGCTCACCTTGAACTCACTGAGGAGCTCACCTTGCCAACTTACCTTGAGCTCATCTGGTAACTTTCCTTAGAGTTCATCAAGTATCTCACCAAGTAGCTCACCTAGGTGCTCACCTAACAACTCACCTAGGAGATCATTGAGTAGCTTGCTGAGTAGGTTGACTTGAGCTCACTTGTGAGCTCACCGAGCAGCTCACCGGGACCTCACCTGGGAGCTCACAAAGTAGCTTGCTTGGGTGTTTTCCTAGCAGCTCTCTTGGGAGCTTGTTGAACATCTCACTAAGTAGCTCAGCTTGGAGCTCTTTTGGGAGCTCACCAATCAGCTTGAGTTGAGCTCACCCAGGAGCATGTCAAGTAACTCACATAAGAACTCACCTAAGAGCTCACTAATAGCTCACCTTGCCAACTCACCTTGAGCTCACCTTTCTAACTCACCTTGAGCTTACCTTTCTAACTCACCTTGAGCTCACCTAGTAGCTCACATGTAAGCTCACCTACGAGCTTAGCTGAGATCTCCCGCAAGCAACTCACCAAGGATCTCATCGAGTAGCTCAACTTTAGGTTACCTAGAAACTCACACAGGGAGCTCACCTTGCTAGCTTGCCTTGAGCTCACCCAGGAGCTTTACAGAGCACCTCGAATTGAGCTCTCCTTAGATATCATCAAGTATCTCACCCAAAAAATCATATGGGAGCTCACCTGGTAGCTTGCCTTGCCAACTCACATGGGAGCTCACCTAACATCTCACCTTACCAGCTCACTGAGGAGCTCACCTTACCAACTCACCTTGAGCTCATCGGTTAGCTTAGCTTGGAGTTCGTCAAGTAGCTCACCTAAAAGCTCACCAAGTAGCTCACTAGTGTCCTTATCGGGAGCTCATTGGGGTCCGTCATCTGGGGGTAACTCACCTAACAACTCACCGAAGTAGCTTATGAGCTTACCGAGGTAGCTTGTTGGGGTCCTCGTCTAGGAGCTCAAAGTATCTCACTTAGGAGATCACCTAGTAGCTGACTTGGGAGCTCACCAAATAGCTCACCAAGTAGCTCAGTTAGGAGCTCTTCTGGGAGCTCACTGATAAGCTTGAGTTGAGCTCACCTGGGAGCTCATCAAGTAACTCACTGAACTCACCTGAGGAGCTGCTTTGATAGCTTGCCTTGTTAACTCACCTTGAGATCACCTTATCAACTCACCTTGAGCTCACCTTGCTAACTAGCCTTTAGATCATCTGGTAGCTCACATGTAAGCTCACCTTAGAGATTACTGACAAGCTCACCTTTGAGCTCACCCAAGAGTTAAATCAAGCATCTCAACTTGAGCTTGCCCAAAAATTACCTAGGAGCTCGTCACAACTCACTTTGCTAGCTCACCTTGAACTCACCTAGTAGCTTTCACGAAAATCCCTTATGAGCTCACCTTGCTAGCTCACCTTGAGCTCACCCAAGAGCTCACCTAGTAGCTCACCTGGACACTCACATGGGAGCTCAACTAAAAACTCACCGAGGTAACTCATATGGGAACTTTCCTATCAGCTCACATGGGAACTCACCTAAAAGCTCACTTGGGAGCTCACCTTGGAGCTCACCGAGTAGCTCGCCGAGTAGGATGACTTGAGCTCATGTGTGAGTTCACCGAGTAGCTCACTAGGGACATCGCGTAGGATATTGCTAAGTAGCTCACTTGGGAGCTCGCCTAGTAGCTTGCCTAGGAGGTCACCGAAAATCTCACCAAGTAGCTCACTTGGGAGCTCTTTTGGGAGCTCGTCAATCAACTCAAGTTGAGCTCGACCAGGAGCTTGTCAACTAACTCACTTAGGAACTCACCTTGGAGCTCACTTGATAGCTCACCTTACCAACTTGCCTTGAGCTCACCTTGCCAACTCACCTTGAGCTCACCTTGCCAACTCAGTTGGAGCTCATCTGGTAGCTCTTATGTAATCTCATGTAAGAGACAGCTGAAAAACTCACCTATGAGCTCACCTAGGATTTCATCGAGTAGCTCACCTAGGAGCTCAGCTGGAAGCTTGGTAAGCAGCTCACCCAGGAGCTCGTCGAGTAGCTCAACTTGAGCTTTACCGAAAACTCACCTGACAACTCACCTAACATCTAACCTTGTCAAGTGACCGTGAGCTAAGCCAGGAGCTCACCGAGAAACTCAAATTGAGCTCACCTTGGAGCTCATCAGGTAGCTCACCTAAAAACTTACATGAGAGCTCACCTAACAGCTTGCCTTGCCAACTTGCATGGGAGCTCACCTTGTCAACTCAACTTGAGCTTGCTGAGGAACTCACCATGCCAACTCACCTTGGGCTTGGAAGGTAGCTCACCTTGGATTTTTTTGAGTAGCTTTCCTGAAACTCACCTGGGATCTCACATGATAGCTCACCTTGCCAACTCACCTTAAACTTGTATAGGAGCTCAGCGAGCAAGTCGACTTGAGCTTGAACAAGATCTCTTCAAGTAGATCACCCAAAAACTCACATGGGAGTTCACCGGAAAGATCACCCAAAAACTAACATGGGAGCTTGTCTATCAACTTTCCTTGCCATCTCCCTTAAGCTTGTCTGGTAGCTCAGCTCAGAGTTCCTCAAGCAGCTCCCAAAGTAGCTCACCTAAGAGCTCACCTAACAACTCACCTGAGAGCTCACCAAGTAGCTTATCAAGTAGGTTGACTTGAGCTTACTTGTGAGCTCACCGAGAAGCTTTCCGGGACCTTGCATGGGAGCTTACCAAGTAGCTCACTTAGGAGCTCACCTAGCAACTCGCCAAGAATCTCACCAAACAGCTTGTCAAGTAGCTCACCTAGGAGCTCTTTTAGGAGCTCACCTTACCAACTCACCTTGAGCTCATCTAGTAGCTCACATGTAATCTCACCTTAGAGATTTCCAACAAGCTCACCTAGGAGGTCACCAGAGTAACTCACCTAGGAGCTCAGCTAGGAGCTTGATAGGAAGCTAGCTTAGGAACTTGTCAAGCAGCTAGACTTGAGGTTCTCTAGAAACTTACCTGTGAGCTTACCTGACAGCTCCCCTTGAGCTCACACAAGACCTTGCCAAGCACCTTGACTTAAGCTCACCTGAGAGCTCGTCAAGTAGCTTGCTTAAAAACTCACATAGGAGAACACACGATAGTTTACCACGATAACTCACATGGAGAATCTCCTATCAGGCTCACCTCACCTTGAGCTCGCTAAGGAGCTCACCTTGCCAACTTACCTTGAGCTTGTCTGTTGGCTCACCTTAGAGTTTGTCGAGTAGCTCGCCTAACACTCACATGGGAGTTTACCTAACAGCTTGCCTAGGAGCTCAACAAGTATCTTGTCAAGTAAGATGACTTGAGCTCACTTATGAGCTCACCAAGCAGCTTGCGCGAGTACTTGCCTAGGAGCTTGCCAAGTAGCTCACTTAGGAGATTTCCTAGCAGCTCACTTGGGAGCTCACGATAGCTCACATTGTAAACTCACCTTAATCTTGCCTTGCCAACTCACCTTGAGCTCATATGGTAGCTTGCATGGAAGATCACCTCAGATATTGTTGACAAGCTCACCCAGGATTTCATCAACCATCTCAACTTGAGCTTACCCAAAAAATCACCTAGGAGCTCACCTGATAGCTCACTTTGCTAGCTCACCTTGAGCTCACCTAGGAGCTTTCCCAACATCTCACTCGAAAACTAACCCGGGAGCTTACCTTACTAGCTAACCTTGAGCTTGCCTAGGAACTCGCCTAGTAGCTCACTCATAAACTCACATGGGAGCTCACCTGATTAGTCACCTTGCCAACTTGTATGGGATCTCACCCTAAGCTAGTTGATGAGCTCACCTTGTCAACTCACATGGGAGCTCACCTTACTAACTCACATGGGAGCTCACCTTGCCAACTCACATGGGAGCTCACCTTGCCTAACAACTCACAGGATCTCAGCTAACACTTGCCTTAGAGCTCACCGAGTAGGTTGACTTGAGCTCATGTGTGAGCTCACTAAGCGACTCACCGGGGACCTCACTGGGAGCTTGCTAAGTATCTCACTTAGGAGCTTGCCTAGTAGCTCACCTTGGAGCTCGCCAAATAGCTTGCCATTTAGCTCACACAGGGCTCACCGATCAACTTAAGTTGAGCTCACACAAGAGCTTGTCGAATAACTCACAGGGAAATTTCTTGGGAGCTCTCCACGACATCTCACCCTTCTACTTGCCTTGAGCTTACATTTCTAACTCACCTTGAGCTCACCTTGCCAACTCACCTGGAGCTCATTTGGTAGCTTACATGTAAGCTCACCTAAGAGATTGCTAACAATCTCACCTTTGATCTCACCTAGGATCTCACTGAGTAGCTCACCTAGGAGCTCAACTAGAAGCTCAGCAAGTATCTTTTCAAGTATATCTACTTAATCTTTCCTGGAAACTCACCTGGGAACTCACCTTATAGCTCGCCTTGCCATCTCACCTTGAGCTCACCACAGAGCTTGGTCAGCAGCTCAACTTGAGCTCACCTTGGATCTCGTCAAGGAGCTTTCCCAAAAACTCACATGGGAGCTCACCTGATATCTTGCCATGCCAACTTGTATGGGAGCTCGCCTTGCTAGCTCACCTTGAGCTCAGTGAGGAGCTCACCTTGCCAACTCACCTTAAGCTTGGAAGGTAGCTCACTCTGAGTTTTTGAGCATCTCTAGTCTAGTTCACCTAGGAGCTTGTCGAGTAACTCACAGGAGCTTATCGATAGCTCACCTTGCCAACTCATCTTAAGCTCACCTTTGAGTTTGCTTAGGAGCTCACCTAGGAGGTAGGCTGGGAGCTCAGACAGTAGCTCACCTAGGAGCTCATCAACTAACTTGACTTGATATTTCTCAAAAACTCACTTGGGAGCTCACCTGAAAGATCACCTTACCATCTTGCCTTGAGCTTTCCCGGGAGCTCATCGAGCATCTCAACTTGAACTCACATGGGAGCTCATCAAGTAGCTCCTACGAAAAATCACATGAGAGCTCACCTTATTAAATAGGATGGGATCTCACCTTTCCAGACTTACCTTGAGCTTCTTCAAGGAGCTCACCTTGCCAACTCACCTTGAGCTCATCACTGTAGCTTACCTTAGAGTTCGCGAGTAACTCACTAAGTAGCTCACATGAGAACTCACCTAATAGCTCTCCTAGGAGCTCACGGAGTAGCTCACTGAGTAGGTTGACTTGATATCACTTATCAGATCACTTGTGATCTTGTTGAATAGCTCACTAAGGACCTCGTCTAGGAGCTTGCAAAGTAGCTCACTTGGGAGCTTACCTAGTAGCTTGCATGGGAGCTCGTCGAACAGCTCACAAAGTAGCTCATTTTAGAACTCTTCTGGGAGCTCACCAATTAGATCGAGTTTAGCTCACCTGGGAGCTCATTGAGTAACTCACCTAGGAACTCACCTGGAAGGTTACCTAAAAGTACACCTTGCCAACTCACCTTGAGTTCATCTTGTAGCTCACATGTAAGCTCACTTCAGAGATTGCTAACAATCTCACCTTTTAGCTTTCGCTTGTGGCTCACTAAGTAGCTCACCTAGGAGATCAGCTAGGAGCTTGGTAAGGAGCTCACCGAGCAACTCAACTTGAGCTCACTCAGGAGTTCATCAAGAAGATCACCTAAAAACTTTCATGGGAGATCACCTGACTCCTCACCTTGCCAACTCACATGAATCCTTTCCTATCATCTCAGATTGCTAGCTTTCTTTGAGCTCACTAAGGATCTAACCTTACCAACTCACCTAGTAGCTCACTTCAAAGTTTTTCGAGCAGATCATCAAGTAGTTTACCTAGAAGCTCACCTAACAACTCACCTAGGAGCTCACCTAACAGCTCACTTGGGAGCTTGCACTTATAGCTCTCACCTGGGAGCTCACCGAATAACTTGCTGAGTAGGTTTACTTAAGCTAGCTTGTGAGCCCATCGGGGACATCGAGTGGGAGCTCACTAAGTAGCTTGATTGGGAGCTCACCTAGTTGTTCACCTAGGAGCTCGCCAAATATCTTGCCAAGTAACTCACCTCGGATCTCTTTTGGGAGCTCTACGATCAACTCAAGTTGAGATCACTTAGGAGCTCATCAACTAACTCACTTGATAACTCACCTCAAAGCTCATTTGATAGCTCACCTTGCCAACTTACCTTGAGCTCACCTTGCTAACTCACCTTGAGCTCACCATGCCAACTAACCTTGAGCTCATCTGGTAGATCACATGTAAGCTCACCTAAGAGATTTACGACAAGCTCACATTTCAACTCACTTAGGAACTCACCGAGTAGCTCACCTAGAAGCTCGATAAGTAGCTCACCAAGGAGCTCATCGAGTAGCTTAACTTGAGATTTCTCAGAGTTTGTTAAGCAGCTCACTAAAGACTTTACCTGGGAGCTTACCTAACAACTCACCTAAGATCTCACCTAATAGCTTCCATGGAACTCATCAAGTAGGTTGACTTGAGCTCACCTTACCAACTCGGATGGGAGCTTGCCTTGCTAGCACACCTTGAGCTCACTGAGGAGCTCACCTTTCCAACTCACCTTGAGCTCATATGGTAGCTCACCTCAGAGTTTGTTGAGCAGCTCACCAAGTAACTCTTAACGGCTTGCATGGGAGCTCACCAAGTAGCTCACCAAGTAGGTTGACTTGAGCTCACTTTTCAGCTCACTTGTGAGCTCGCCAAGTAGCTCACTGGGGATCTCACCTAGGATCTCACCAAGTAGCTCACTTGGGAGCTCGCCTAGCAGCTCACATGGGATCTTGCCAAATAACTCACATAGTAGCTCTCTTAGGATCTCTTCTAGGAGCTTGCCGAATCAACTCAAGTTGAGCTCTCTTGGGAGATCATCAAGTAACTCACTTGGGAACTCACCTGACAGCTCACCTTGTTAACTCACCTTGAGCTCATCTAGTAGCTCACATGTAAGCTCACCTAAGATATTTATGACAAGCTCACCTTTGAGCTCACCTCTATGAGCTTACCGAGTAGCTCACCTAGGAGATAGGCTAGGAGCTTGGTAAGAAGATCACCCAGGAGCTCGTTAAGTAGCTCGACTTGAGCTCTCTCAGAAACTCACCTTGGAGCTCACCTAATAGCTTACCTTGCCAGTTTACCTTGAGCTCACCTAGGAGCTTTCCGGCAGCTCGACTTGAGTTCACTGGGAGGGAGCTCCTCAATCTCGGCTCACCCAAAAACTTGCATGGAGCTCACTGCGACTCACCTTACCAACTCACATGGAGCTCACCTGTCGGCTCACCTTGCTAAGCTTACCTTGAGCTCACTAAGGAGCTCACCTTTTCAACTCACCTTGATCTCGTCCTGTACCTCACCTCGAGAGTTCGTTGAGTATCTCACCAAGTAGCTCTCTAGGGCTCACCTAACAGCTCACCTGAGAGGTTTCCTAATAGCTTGCCTGGGATCTTTCCTAACAACTCACCTAGGAGCTCATCGAGTAGCTCACTGAGTAGCTCACTTGGGAGCTTACCTAGTAGCTCATGTGGGAGCTCACCAAAAAATCTCACCATGTAGCTCACAGGAGATCTTTTTTAAAGCTCACTAATCGGCTTGAGTTGAGATTGCCTAAGAACTTATCAAGTAACTCACCTAGGAACTCACGGAAGCTTGCCTTGCCAACTTGCCTAGAGCTCACCTTGCCAACTCCCCTTGAGCTCACCTTGCCAACTCTCCTTGAGCTCATCTGGTAGCTCACATATAAGCTCATCTTAGAGATTACTTACAAGCTCACCTTTGAGCTCACATGGGAGCTCACTGAGTGGCTCACCTAGGAGCTCATCACGGGAGTTCGGAGAAATTAGCATCTCACCTAAGAGCTCGTCAAGTAACTTGACTTGAGATTTCCCGAAACTTTCCTTAGAGCTTACGTGATAGCTCATCCGGGAGCTCACCGTACAGCTTGACTTGAGCTCCCCAGGGAGATCATCAGAAAATTTCCTAAAAACTCACATGGAACATACCTATCGAGGTCACCTTACCAAGTCGTATTGATCTTGCTTCAAGAGCTCCCTTGCTAACTCACCTTGAGCTCATCTAGTAAGCTCACCTCATAGTTTATCGAGTAGCTTGCCATGTGGCTCACACAGGAGCTCACCTAATAGCTCATCTGGATCTCATGGGTAGCTCAACTTTGAGTAGGTTGACTT
>CM031237.1:29816313-29854720 GCA_018340775.1 Taxus wallichiana var. yunnanensis | reverse complement strand
AGCTCACCTTATCAATTTAGATGGTAGCTCACCTATCACCTGGCCTTGAGCTCACTCAGAGCTCACCTTGAGCTCATTTGGTAGCTCACCTTAGACTTCATCAAGTAGCTTGCCAAATAGCTCACCTAGGAGCTCACCTAATAGCTCACTAGGGATCTCACCAAGTAGCTCACCGAATAGGATGACTTGATCTCACTTGTTAGCTCACTTGTGAGCTCACCGAGTAACTCACCTAGGAGCTCACCAAGTAGCTCACTTGGGAGCTCACCTAGTAGCTCACCTAGGAGCTCATCAAACAGCTCGTGAAGTAGCTCTCCTAGGAGCTCTTCTCAGAGCTTTCTGATCAGATCGAGTTGAGCTCACATGAGAGCTCATCGAGTAACTCACCTGGGAACTCCCCTGGGAGGTCACCTAAAAGCTTCACCTTACCAACTCACCTTGAGCTCATATGGTAGCTCACATGTAAGCTCACCTCAGAGATTATTGACAAGATCACCTTTGAGCTTGCTTGTGAACTAACTGAGTAGCTCACCTAGGAGATTGGCTAAGAGCTTGGCAAGTATCTCACCCAAGAGCTTGTTGAGTAGTTCGATTTGAGCTTTCCCGAAACTCACCTAGGAGCTTGCGTGATAGCTCACCTTGAGCTCACCTAGGAGCTCGCCAAGAAACTCAAGTTGAGCTCACCTGGGAGCTTGTCAAGTAGCTCACCTAAAAACTCATATGGGAGTTAGGCCTAACAGCTCACCTTACTAACTCACATGGAAGCTCACCTATCACCTCACCTTGGTAGCTTACCTTGAGCTTGCTGAGGAGCTCACCTTGCCAACTCACCTTGAGCTCATTTTTAGGTTGTGGAGCCTATTTTCATGTGTGAAAGTGTTGAAGACTGTACACTAAGAGTAATGTACACTTTTCATGTATCCTCACCGGGTTTGGGCCAGGTCGGGCCCAGTGGGGGTCCGGGGGGGTAGCCCTCGTAGCAGGGGGTTTAGGGGGCACAGCCCTTGAAATGTTTTTTTTTTTTTTGGCGTAATTTTTTTTTCCTCAAAAATGCACCCGACATATCAGGAAACATGCTCTTCTCATATGGGTGAGTTTTTTGACCCATAGGTTTATGGGATGGGTTTTTCCCATGGTTTTGATACCCATGGTTTTGTAAAACTACTTAAGAAGTTATCTATTTATATGGTCTTATGCATATGATAGATGTACAAGTAAATGTATTGCAGATGTGTTTTGAATTCAGCTGTGAATTATGTAGAGTTTTTTGAGCATAGCTCCAAATGGATCTGGGTATTGTATTGAGAGAGCGGTGGCTTGTAATAAAATTTGAGCAAGTGATTCTTTGTGGACATAGCCCAAATTGGGTGAACCACATTAAATACTGTCTCTTTGTGTTGTGTTATTTTATTCGACAATTTTATTTGAGATCTATAATAATTTCTACATATTAGTTTTCTACTATTGCAATTCTGTGAGGGATTATTCCGCATATTTTATATCTTATTTTCTAACAATTGGTATCAGAGCCTGGTTTGGTTTGCTAAAGTGTTGAATCACGGGAAAGTTTTTTTAGCTTGAGTGGGAGCTATCGTAGATGATGGAAGATCTAGGGTTGATAAATTCAACGGGTAGAATTTCTATACTTTGGAAGATGTAGATGGAAGATTACCTTTATCAGAAGGATCTTTATACTCCACTGTCTTGAGAAGGTGAACAAACCCTCGAGTATGATAGATGTGGAATGGGATTTGTTGGATCGAAGGCACTTGGAATGATCCAGCTGTGTCTTGCATCTTCAGTATTATTTAATGTTTCAAAGGAAAAGACTACAAAAGATCTAATGGATGCATTAGGGAAGTTGTATGAAAAACCCTCTGCCTCTAATAAGATATTTTTAATGAAAAAGTTGTTTAATATGAAGATGTCTGAGAATAGTTTAGTAGCAGATCATTTAAATGATTTCAATATGGTTGTGAATATGCTAGCTTTGGTTATAATAGAATTTGATGAAGAAGTTAGGGCTTTATTAATTCTGTGCTCTTTACCTGAGAGTTGGAATAGCTTGGTAATGGTGGTAAGTAACTCGGTTCTAGCTAACTCAAAGTTGAAGTTTGAGGATGTTGTAGGGGTGATTCTAAGTGAGGAAATGTGAAGAAAAAGCTCTGGGAATCTTCTACTTTAGGGAATGCTTTGATAGTGGAAACTAGAGGGAGATAGAAGAATAGAGGAAACCATGGAAAATCAAAAGATCGGGCAAGGTCAAAATCCAAGAACAAGATTGTATGTTGGAATTGTGGAAAGCCTGGGCATGCAAAGAAGGACTGTTGGGAGCTTCGGGATAAGAAGAAACAACAGGAAGAAAACAAGGAGGAAAATGTGGCAATGGGTAATGTATGTCAGGATGCTTTGATTCTTTCTTTGCACAATATTACTGAATCTTGGGTTTTAGATTCAGGGGCTTCTTTCCATGCTTCTCCACATAGGCATTATTTTGTTGATTATGTTCAATGCTTTGATTCTTTCTTTACCCAATATTATTGAATCTTGGGTTTTAGATTCAAGGGCTTCTTTCCATGCTTCTCCACATAGGCATTATTTTGTTGATTATGTTCAAGGATATTTTGGGCATGTTTTTCTTGGTGATGATGAGCCTTGTAGCATAGTTGGAAAAGGTTCTATTTAGGTTAAGATGTAGAATGGGAATACTTGGCTATTGAAGGATGTCAGACATGTGCCTACATTAAGATGAAATTTGATATCGGCAGGGTAGTTGGGAAGTGATGGTTGTACTGTGATATTTACAGCGGACTCTTGGAAGGTTACCAAGGGTGCTCTTGTGGTGGCAAGAGGTAAGAAGGTTGGAACCTTGTATTTAACCACTGATAGTACTAATGATTGTAATCTTGTGGCTTCAGATGTAGATACAACATTATGGCACTATAGGCTCGGTCATATGAGCCATAAGGGCATGAACATCATAAAGAAGAATTTTCCTAGATATACAGAATAGGTTTGGATTTCTATGAGAACTGCATATATGGGAAACAAAAGTGAGTAAGGTTTCTCAAGGTTGGACCTATGAAGAAAGAGAGTAAGTTAGAGCTGGTACATTCTGATGTGTGGGGCCGGCTCAGGTATCATCTCTTGGGGTTCAAGTTATTATGTTAATTTTATTGATGATGTAACAAGGAAAGTTTGGGTTTATTGTATTAGAAACAAATCTGATGTATTTGACACTTTTGTTAAATGGAAAGCCTTGGTAGAGAATGAAATGGGTCTTAAGCTAAAATGTCTTAGGTCAGATAATGGAGGGGAGTATTACAGCAATGAATTTAATGATTACTTGTTCTAAGAATGGAATCTATAGGAAAAAGATGGTTCTAGGAACTCCGCAGCAGAATGGGGTATCGGAAAGGATGAATAGAACAATAATGGAACATGCTAGGAGCATGAGGTTACATGCAGGACTACCTCTTTCTTTTTGGGTAGAAGCGGTGAGCACAATTGTGTACTTGATAAACAGAGGACCCTCAAGTGCCTTGGATGGAGGCATACCTGAGGAGGCATGGTATGGTAAGAAAGTTGATTATTCATTTCTTAGAGTCTTTAGATGTGAGGTGTTTGTTCATATAGACAAGGATGATAGGACCAAGCTAGAGGCTAAATTAGAAAAATGTACTTTCATTGGTTATGGTGGTGATGACTTTGGATTTAAATGTTGGAGTATTAAGGACAAGAAAATCATTCAGTCTAGGGATGTGGTCTTTAATGAGAAAGTCATGTATAAGCAATAGTTGCAGGAAAATAGGGAAGAATCCAAGAAAGAATATGCTAGTGGTAGAGGATCTTCTAGATGGGAAAGTGACCCATGAATCAGTTCAGAACCTACTCAACAGGAACCCCAAACTCCTATAGTGAGGAGGTCTTCTAGGGTAAGAAAAGAACTTGAACATTTTTCTCCTTCTCTTTATTATTTATTACTCACTGATAGTGGAGAGCCAGAGAGCTTTGATGAAGTAATGCAGGTAGATGCTAGTAAGAAGTGGGAGCAATCCATGGATGAGGAGCATAAGTCTCTCATGGAGAACCAGACTTGGGATTTGGTGAAGCTACCGAAAGGTAAAAGATAATTGCAGAACAAGTGGGTGTACAGAGTTAAAGATGAAGAAGGAGGAAAGAAAAGATATAAGGCCTAGTTGGTGGTCAAGGGGTTTGCACAGAAACAAGGTATAGATTTTGATGAGATTTTTCTCATGTAGTAAAAATGACTTCTATCAGAATTGTTCTTGGAATAGTGGTAGCAGAAGACTTGCACTTAGAATAGTTAGATGTAAAGACTACATTTCTCCATGGTGATTTGGAGGAGGAGCTATATATGTAGCAGCCTAGAAGGATATGAAGTCAAAGGTAAAGAGGAGATGGTGTGCAAACTGAAGAAGAGCTTGTATGGCCTGAAACAAGCTCCACATCAATGGTATAAGAAGTTTGATAGCTTCATGATGGAGCAAGGTTATATTAGATGTCATTCTAACCATTGCGTGTATACAAAGAAATTTGAGGATGGAAGTTATATTATCCTGTGTTTGTATGTTGATGACATGTTGGTTGTAGGTAAAAACATGCAAGAAATAAAAGTACTTAAGAAACAACTAAGTGAATCCTTTGATATGAAGGATTTGGGGGCAGCCAGAAAAATCCTTGGAATGAGGATAACTCAAGATAGGAAGGAATGGAAGCTAACTTTATCTCAGGAAGAGTACATTAAGAAGGTATTGGATAGGTTTAAAATGCAAGATGCTAAACCGGTTGGGACTCCTTTGGCAGGCCATTTTAAGTTATCAAAGGAGCAGTGTCCCAAGAAAGAGTAGGAAAGAAACCAGATGTCCAAAGTACCTTACTCTTCAGTGGTTGGTAGTTTGATGTATGCTATGGTGTGCACTAGGCCTGATATTGCCCATGTAGTGGGAGCTATGAGTAGATTTATGAGTGATCTAGGTAAAGAGCATTGGCAAGTAGTAAAGTGGATCCTTCGGTATTTGAGAGGGACCATGGGGACAGTTTTGTGCTACAGTGGATCAAACACCACTTTACATGGTTATGTAGATTCAGACATGGCTGGAGATGTAGACAACAAGAGGAGCATGACAGGTTATATTTACACTGTAGGTGGGACACCAGTGAGTTGGATTTCACGACTATAGAAGCTGGTGGCTTTGTCAACCACAGGAGACTGAGTATGTTTCTACAACACAGGCAAAGCAAAGAGATGATTTGGTTACAAAATGTCTTGAGGAGTTGGAGCATAAGCGGGAGGAATGTAAGCTGCATAGTGATAGTCAGAGTGCTATACACCTAGCTAAGAACTATACTTTCCACTCTAGGATGAAGCATATACAATTAAGGTACCATTTCATTAGGACAACTTTGGAGGAAGAGAAGTTGAAGTTGGAGAAGATTCATACTAGTCAAAATCCTTGCAGACATGATGACCAAGGTGGTCACAAGGGAAAAACTAAAGTTTTGTTCAGCTTTGGTTGGTCTTCATAGAAACTAGTGAAGGGTTGAGAAGCTTTCTCAGAGGAAAACTAGTCTCCAAGTGGGAGATTGTTAGGTTGTGGAGCTTGTTTTCATGTGTGAAAGTGTTGAAGACTATACACTAAGAGTATTGTAAACTTTTCATGTATCCTCACCCCAGGTGGGGTTCAAGGCGCACCCCCAATTTTTTATTTTTTTGGCGTAATTTTTTTACCTCGAAAAATGCACCCGAAATATTGGGAAACATGCTCTTCTAATATGGATGAGTTTTTTGACCCATAGGTTTATGGGAAAGATTTTTCCCATGGTTTTAATACCCACAGTTTTGTTAAAATACTTAAGCAGTTTTCTATTTATATGGTCTTATGCATATGATAGATGTATAAGTAAATGTATTACAGATGTGTTTTGAATTCGGCTTTGAATTCTGTAGAGTTTTTTGAGCATAGCTCCAAACGGATCTGGGTATTATATTGAGAGAGCAGTGGCTTGTAATAAAATCTGAGCAAGTGATTCTTGGTGGATGTAGCCCAAATTGGGTGAACCACGTTAAATATTGTCTCTTTGTGTTGTGTTATTTAATTCTACAATTTTATTTGAGATCTATAATAATTTATACATATTAGTTTTCTCTTATTATGATCCCGTGATGGATTATTCCACATATTTTTCTCTCTTATTTCCTAACATGTCTAGTAGCTCACCTCGAGTTCATCGAGCAACTCACCAAGTAGCTCAACTAGAAGCTCACCTAACAGCTCACCTCGAGCTCATGGGAGCTTTCCTAACAACTCACCCGCCTAGAGCTCACCGAGCATCTCACCGAGTAGGTTTACTTGAGCTCACTTGTGAGCTTATCGGGGACCTCACCTAGAAGCTCACCACGTAGCTCACTTGGGAGTTTTCCTAGTAGGTCACCGGGGAGCTCACCAAACATCTCATCAAGTAGCTCACCTAGGAGCTCTTCTAGGAGCTCACTGATCAGCTTAAGTTGAGCTCACCTTGGGATCTCATTGAGTAACTCACTTGGGAGCTCACCTAGGAGCTCACCTAATAGATCACCTTACAAACTTGACTAGAGCCCGCCTTGCTAACTCCCCTTGAGCTCGCCTTGCCAACTCACCTTGAGCTCATCTGGTAGCTCACATGTAAGCTCACCTCAGAGATTGCTAACAAGTTAACCTTTGAGCTCACATGGGAGCTCAATGAGTGGCATGGGATCTCAGCTAAAAATTTCCTAGAAACTCATGTGTGAGCTCACCTATTAGCTTGCCTTACCAGCTCACCTTGAGCTCGATTAGGAGATCACCTTGCTAACTCACTTTTAGCTTTTCTTGTAGCTCACCTTAGAGTTCATCAAGTAGCTCCCCAAGTATCTTTCCTAGGATCTCACCTAACAGCTTACTGGGAGCTCACCAAGTAGCTCGTCTAGTAGGTTGACTTGAGCTTTCTTGTGAGCTCACTTGTGAACTCGCCGAGTAGCTTGTTGGGGACCTCACATGGGAGCTCACAAAGTAGCTCACTTGGGAGCTTACCTAGTAGCTCGCGTAGAAGCTCACCAAACATCTTGTCAAGTAGCTCACCTAGGAACTCTTCTCTAGGGACTCTCTCTGGTAAGCTCACCTAATAACTTTGCCTTGCTAACTTACGTTGAGCTTAGTAGCTCGCATATAAGCACACCTAAGACATTGCTGAAAAAATCACTTTTGAGCTCACCTAAGAGCCCACTGAGCAACTCACCTAGGATCTCAGCTTGGAGCTTGGTAAGTAGCTCACCCAGGTGCTTTTTGAGTAGCTTGACTTGATCTTACATAAAAATCACTTGGGAGCTTTCCTTAAGCTCACCCAGGACCTCGTTGAGTAGCTCAAGTTGAGCTTGTCAAGTAGCTCACCCAAAAACTCACATGGGAGCTCACCTGATAGCTCACCTTACTAACTCAAATGGGAGCTAGCTTTTCCAACTCACCTTGAGCTCATTAAGGAGCCCACCTTGCCAACTCACCTTGAGCTCATCTGGTAGCTCACCTCTGAGTTCATCGAGTAGCTCACCAAGTAGCTTGCCTGGGAGCTCACTAAATAGCTCGCAACGTAGCTCACTAGGGAGCTCTTCTAGGGAGCTCGACGATCAGCTCTAGTTGAGCTCACCCAAGAGCTCATCGAGTAACTCACCTAGGAACTTTCCTGGGAGATCACCTGATAGTTCACCTTACCAACTTGCCTTGAGCTTTCATTACCAACTTACCTTAAGCTCACCTTGCTAACTCACCTTTAGCTCATTTGGTAACTCACATGTAAGCTCACCTTAGAGATTACCGACAAGCCCACCTTTTTCTCAAATGGGAGCTCACCGAGTGGCTCACCTAGGAGCTCGGTTGGGAGCTTGACAAGTAGCTTCCTAGGATCCCATCGAGCAGCTTATCTTGAGGTTACCTAGAAACTCACGGAGGAATCATGTGACAGCTTGCCTAGGAGCTCACCGAGTAGCTCGACTTGAGCTCACCCAAGAGCTCATCAAGTAGCTCACCCAAAAACTCACATGGGAGCTCACCTATAAGGTCACCTTGTCAGCTCACCTTGAGCTCACTGAGGAGCTCACCTTGCCAACTTACCTTGAGCTCATCTAGTGGCTCACCTCCGAGTTAGTCGAGTAGCTTGGCAAGTAGGTCACCTAGGAGCTCACCTAACAGCTCACCTCGGGAGCTCACGGAGTAGCTCGTCGAGTAGGTTGACTTGACCTTACTTTTGAGCTCACTTGTGAGCTCACCGAGTAGCTCACTAGGGGCCTTATATAGGATCTCACCATATAGATCACTTAGGAGCTCCCCTAGGATCTCACGAAATAGCTTGCCAGGTAGCTTTCTTGGGAGATCTTCTGGGAGCTCTTCGATTAACTCGAGTTGAGCTCACCTGAGCTCATCGAGTAACTCTTGGGAACTCATCGAGAACTCACTTTATAACTCACCTTGAGCTCACCTTGCCAACTCTCCTTGAGCTCACCTTGCCAACTCACCTTGAATTCATCTAATAGCACGCATGTAAGGACCTTAGAGATTTCTGACAATCTCACCTTTGAGATCATTTGGGAGCTCATGGAGTAGCTAACCTAGGGACTGGGCTAGGAACTTGTCAAGTAGCTCACCCAAGAGCTCTTAGAGCGACTCGACTTGAGCTTTCCCGAGATCTCGTCAAGAAACTCAACCAAAAACTTGAATGGGAGCTCACTTGACATCATGCCTTGCCAACTCGCATGGGACTCACCTATCGGTTTTCCGTGCCAGCTCACCTTGAGCTTACTAAGGAGCTTACCTTGCTAACTCACCTTGAGTACATCTGGTAGCTCACCTATGATTTCATTGAGCAGCTCACCAAGTAGCTCACTAAGTAGGTTGACTTGAGCTCACTTGTGAGCTCACCGAGCAGCTCACTAGGGACTTTGACTGGGAGCTCACCAAGTAGTTCACTTTTGAGATCACCTAGCAGCTCACCTGGGAGCTCGCAAATTTCACCAAGTAGCTCACTTGGTAGGTCACCTCAGATCCTACCTAATAGCTCACTTAGGAGCTCACCTAATAGTTCACCTAAGAACTAACTGAGTAGCTCACCAAACAGGTTGATATGAGTTCACTTGTGAGCTCACCAAGGACCTCATCTCAGAGCTCACCAAGTTGCTTGCTTGGGACCTCACTTAGCAGTTCACCTGGGAGCTCACCAAATAGCCCACCAAGTAGCTCATCTAGGAGCTCTTCTAGGAGCTCACTGATCAGCTTGAGTTGAGATCACTCAGAGCTCGTCCAAGTAACTTTCCTAGGAACTCTCACTGGGAGCTCACCGATACCACCTTTCCAATTCATGTTGAGTTCACCGTACTAACTCACCTTGAGCTCACCTTGCCAACTTGCCTTGAGCTCATCTGGTAGCTCATATATAATCTCACCTTAGAGATTACTGACAAGCTCACCTTAGAGCTCACTTGGGAGCTTACCGAGTAGCTCACCTAGGAGCTCTACTGGGAACTCAACAAGCGTTCACTGAGGAACTCATCAAGCAGCTCAACTTGAGCTTGCCCAAAAACTCACCTAGGAGATCACCTGATAGCTCACCTTTCCAACTCACCATGAGCTCATCCAAGAGCTTACCGAGCAGTATGACTTAAGCTCACCTGAGAGTTCATCAAGTAGCTCACTTGAAAAACTCACATGGGAGCTCACCCGACACTCTTTCCTTATGAACTTGCATGGCAGCTCCCCTATCAGCTCACCTTGCCATATTTCCTTGAGCTCGCTGAGGAGATCACTTTTCCAACTCACCTTGATCTTGTCTAGTAGCTCACATTAGATTTCATTGAGTAGCTCACAAAGTAGCTTGCCTGGGAGCTCGACTAACAGCTCACCTGGGAGCTCACCTAACAGCTCACCTAAGAGCTCACCGAGTAGCTTACTGAGTAGGTTGACTTGAGCTCACCTCGGAGCTCGCCAAATAGCTTGCCAAGTAGCTCACCTGGGAGCTATTCTGGAGCTCACCGATCGGAGTTCAGTTGAGCTCACCAGGGACCTTGTTGAGTAACTCACATGGGAACTTGACTAGGAGCTCACCTGATAGCTCACCTTACCAACTCGCCTTGAGTTCACCTTGCCAACTCACCTTAAGCTTACCTTGCTAACTTACCTTGAGCTCATCTCGTAGCTTGCATGTAATCTCACCTCGTAGATTGTCGAAAGCCTACCTTTGATCTCACCGATCATCTCACCTAGGAGCTTTGCTAGGAGCTTAGAAAGTAGCTCATCTAGGAGCTCACCTGATAGCTCACCTTGCCATCTCACCTTGAGCTCGCCAACCCACCTTGAGCTTGTCTCTAGTAGCTTTCCTCGAGTTCATTGAGTAGCTCACCAAGAAGCTCACCTAGGATATCACCTAATAGCTCACCTAGGATCTAACCTAACAACTCACTTGGGAGATCACCGAGAAGTTCGTTGAGTAGGTTTACTTGAGCTCACTTGTGAGCTCACCGAGCAGCTCACTAGGGACCTCACCTAGGAGCATGCCAAGTAGCTCAGTTGGGAGCTCACCTAGCAGCTCACCTGGGATCTCTTCTCGGAGCTCACCTATTAGCTCGAAATGAGCTCGTGTAGGAGCTCATCAAATAACTCACCTAGGAATTCACCTTACCAACTTTTCGGGAGCTCACTTGACAACTCACCTTAACAACTTGCCTTGAGCTCACCTTGTAAAATTTTCTTGAGCTCACCTTGACAACTCACCTTGAGCTCATTTGGTAACTCACATGTAATCACCTCGTAGATTGCCAACAAGCTCACCTTTGAGGTCACCTAGGAGCTCATCAAGTAGCTCACCTAGGAGCGGAGCTAGGAGCTCAACAAGTAGTATCACCTAGAGCTTATCGAGTATCTTGACTTGAGCTTCCCTAGAAACTCACCTAGGAGCTCACCCGACAGGTCACCTTGAGCACACCCAGAGCTCGCCAAGTAGCTCAACTTTAGCTCACCCGAGAGCTCATCAAGTAGCTCACCTAAAAACTTGCATTGGAGCTCACCTGATACCTCACC
The DNA here is from genome assembly GCA_018340775.1 of Taxus wallichiana var. yunnanensis. NCBI lineage: Eukaryota > Viridiplantae > Streptophyta > Pinopsida > Cupressales > Taxaceae > Taxus > Taxus wallichiana. The sequence goes on along the minus strand of CM031237.1, from coordinate 29,843,618 downwards.
CTGACAACTCACATGGGAACTCACCTTTCAGCTTACCTTATCAGCTCACCCTTAGCTCTTTGAGGAGTTCACCTTGCCAATTCACCTTGAACTCATTTGGTATCTCACCTCGGATTTCATCATGCAGCTCACCTGGGAGCTCACCTAACAGCTCATCTAGGACCTCACCTAACAGTTCATCTAGGATCTCACCGAATACCTCATTGAGTAAGATGAATTGAGCTCACTTGTGAGCTTGCTCGGCGAGTTCACTGGGGATCTCGCTTGGGAGCTCAGCAAGTAGCTTTCTTGGGAGCTCACCTAGCAGCTTGCCTGGGATCTCACCGACTAGCTCACCAAGTAGCTCACCCGAGAGGTTTTACGGGAGTTCAAAGATAAGCTCGAGTTGAGCTCACCCGGGAGCTCGTCGAGTAACTTGTGTGGGAATTCACAGTTCATCCAAGAGCTCGTTAAGTAGCTCACCTTAAAACTCACATGGGATCTCACCTTGCCAACCCACCTTGAGCTCACAAAGGAGCTCACCTTACCAACTTGCCTTAAGCTTTTCCGGTAGCTCACCTTTGATTTTGTCAAGTAGCTCACCAAGTAGCTCACCTGGGAGCTCACCTAACCAGCTCACCTGGTTTCTCATTGAGCAGCTCACCGAGTAGGTTTACTTGAGCTCGCTTGTGAGTTCACCGAGTAGCTTTTCAAGGACCTTGTCTAGGATCTCACCAAGTAGCTCACTTGGGAGCTCACCTAGCAGTTCACCTAGGAACTCATTGAATAACTCACCAAGTAGTTCATTTGGGAGCTCTTCTGGGAGCTCACTAATCATCTCAAGTTGAGCTCACCAAGCAAATCGTTGAGTAACTCACATAGGAACTTACCTGGGAGCTCACTGACAACTCTCCTTACAAACTCACCTTGAGCTCACCTTTCTAACTCACCTTGATCTCACCTTGTCAACTCACCTTGAGCTCATCTTGTAGCTTGCATGTAAGCTCACCTTAGAGATTGTTGACAAGCTCACCTTTGAGCTCACCTATGAGCTCACCGAGCAGCTCATCTAGGAGCTAGACATAGAGCTCAGCATGTAGCTTGCCTAGAAGGTCATCGAGTAACTTAACTTGAGATTTCCTAGAAACTAACACTGGGAGCTCACTTGAGCTCACCCAAGATCTTTCTAAGCACCTCAACTTGAGCTCTCCTGGGAGCTTGTCAAGCATCTCACCTAAAAATCTCATGGGAGCTCACTTGATAACTTACCTTGCCATCTCACATGGGAACTCACCTTACTAGCTCACCTTGAGCTTGCTAAGGATCTCACCTTGCCATCTTGCCTTGAGCTCATTTGGTAGCTCACCTAATATTTTGTCAAGTAGGTTGCCTAACACTCACTTGGGAGCTCACCTAATAGCTCACCTAGGAGCTCACCTAGAAGCTTTTGAGTAGTTTGAATTGAGATCACTTCTAGCTCACCAAGCAAGCACTTTCTGGGGTCCTAACCTTAGGAGCTCACCAAGTAGCTAACTTGGGAGATTACCTAGTAGCTCACATGGGAGATCACCAAATAGCTCACTAAGTAGCTAGCTTAGGAGCTCTTCTAGGAGCTCACTGATAAGCTCGACTTGAGTTCACCCTTAGAGCTTGTCAATTAACTCACCTCGGGAACTCACCTGAGATCTCACCTTGCCAACTCACCTTGAGCTCACCTTGCCAACTCACCTTGAGCTCACCTTGCTAACTCACCTTGAGCTCATTTGGTAGCTCACATGTAGGCTCACCTCGGAGATTTCGATAAGCTCACCTTTGAGCTTACTTGCCTAGAGCTCATCGAACAACTCACTTAGGATCTTGGCTACAAGCTAGCAAGAAGCTCACCTAGGATTTTATCAAGTAGATCAACTTGAGCTTGCTCAAAACTCACCTCGAGATCTCACCTGATAGTGCACCTTTCTAGCTCACCTTGAGCTCACGCAAGAGCTCACCGAGTAGATCGACTTGAGATCATCAAGCAGCTCACCCAAAACTCACATGGGAGCTTTCCTTAAAGCTCACCTTGCCAACACGTATGTGAGCTCACCTATCAGCTCACCTTGAGCTCGTTAAGGAGCTCACCTTGCCAACTCACCTTGAGCTCATCTAGTAGCTCACCTCATATTTTATCAAGTAGCTTGTCATGTAGCTTTTATAACAACTCACCTGGGAGTTCACCTAACAGCTCACCTAGGAGCTCATTGAGTAGCCTACTAAGTAGGTTAACTTGAGCATGCGTGTGAGCTTACAGAGCAGCTCATCGGGACCTTTCCTAGGAGCTCGGTAAGTAGATCACTTGGGAACTCACCTAATATCTCACCTAGGAGCTCACTAAATACCTCACAAATTAGCTCACTGGGATCTCTTCTCGGGAACTCACCGATCAACTCAAGTTGAGCTCACCTGGGAGCTCATCGAGTAACTCACCAGGAACTCTCCCTGGAGCTCACCTAATAGTTCACCTTACCAACTCACCTTGATCTCGTCTTGACAACTCACCTTGAGATCACCTTACCAACTAACCTGGAGCTCATATGGTAGCTCACATGTAAGCTCACCTAAAATATTTCTAATAAGATCACCTTTAAGCTCACTTGGGATCTCACCAAGTAGCTCACCTAGGAGCTTGATTGGGAGCTCAATAAGAAGATCACCTAAGAGCTTGTCATGTAGCTTGACTTGAGCTCCCAAAACTCACTTGGGAACTCACCTTACACTCACCTTGCAAGCTCGTCTTGAGCTCACCCAGAGCTTTCCAAGTAGCTTGACTTGAGCTTGCCAGGATCTCGTCAAGTAGCTTTCCTAAAAACTCACATAGGATCTCACCCAACAACTCACCTTGCCAACTCACATGAGAGCTCACCTATCAGCTTGCCTTGCGAGCTCACCTTGAGCTCACCTTTTTCCAACTCACCTTGAAGCTCGGAAGGTAGTCCACCTCTGAGTTTGTCGAGCATCTTGCCAAGTACCTCACTTGGGAGCTTGCCTAATAAATCACATGATATTTCACCTAACATCTCTCTTGGGAGCTCACCGAGTAGGTTGACTTGAGCTCACTTGTCATCTCATCGAGTAGCTCACTTTGGGACCTCACTAAGTAGCTCACTTGGGAGCTCCCTAGTAGATCACTTGGGAGCTCACCAAACAGATCACTAATTAGATGACCAATCAACTTGACTTGAGCTCACCAATCAGCTCAAGTTGAGCTCACTTGAGAGCTCATTGAGTAACTCACCTGGGAACTCACCTAGGAGCTTGCCTGATAGCTCACTTTGCCAACTTGCCTTGAGATCACATTACCAACTGGCTCACCTTTGAGTTCACCTAGGAGCTCACTGAGTAGCTCAGCTAGGAGCTAAACTAGGAGCTCAGTAAGCAGCTCACCTAGGAGCTCGTTGACCGTCGATTTGAGCTTGCTCCTAAAATTTCACCGGGAGCTCACCTTTCCATCTTACCTTGAGCTCACCCAAAAGCTCACCAAGTAGATCAATTTGAGCTCACCTGGGAGCTCATCAAGTAGCTTGACTGGGATCTTGTCAAGTAACTCATGTGAAATCTCACATAGGAGCTCACCTAACAACTCACCTTACCAACTTCGATGGGACCTCACCTATCAGTTTTCCTTGCCATCTCACCATGAGCTCACTGAGGATCTCACCTTGCTAACTCACCTTGAGCTCATTAGTAGCTCACCTCGGAGTTCGTTGAGTATCTCACCAAGTAGCTCACCTAGGAGCTCACCGAGTAGCTCACCAAGTAGGTTGAATTGAGCTCACTGGGAGCTCGTCAAGAAGCTCACCCAAAACATGCATGGCAACTCACCTGACAGCTTACTTTACCAACTCACATGGGAGCTTACCTATCAACTCCCCTAGCAAAGTTCATAAGTAGCTTACCAAGTAGCTCACATGGGAACTTAACTAACAACTCACCTGGGAGCTCACCTAACATCTCACCTAGGAGCTCACCGAGTAGCTCACCGAGTAGGTTGACTTGAGGTCACTTGTGAGCTTGCTGAGTAGCTCATCGGGGACCTCTCTTGGGAGGTCACCAAGTAGCTCACTCAAGAGCTCACCTAGCAGCTCACATGGGAGCTTGCCAAATAACTTGCCAAGTAGCTCACCTCGGAGCTCTTTTGGGAGCTCACCAATGAGCTCAAGTTGAGCTCACCCATGAGATCATCAAGTAACTCACCTAGGAACTCACTTGGGAGCTCTCCTGATAGCTCAACTTGCCAACTCACCTTGAGCTCATCTAGTAGCTCACATGTAATCTCACCTTAGAGATTGTTGACAAGCTCACCGAGTAGCTCATCTAGGAGCTTAGTAATAGGTCACCCAAGAGGTCATCGAGTAGCTCAACTTGAGCTTGCCTAGAAACTCACTGGGAGCTCACCGATAGCTCACATTTCTAGCTCACCTTAAGTTCACTCAAGAGCTCACCGAGTAGCTCGACTTGATCTCGCCTAGGATTTCGTTGAGTAACTCACCTAGGAACTTGCATGGGAGATCTTCTAGTACCTCACATATAAGCTCACCTCGTAGATTTCGAGAAGCTCACCTTTGAGCTTCCTGGGACCTAACCAAGTAGCTCACCTATAATCTCAGCTGGGAGCTCGGCAAGCAGCTCTTCCAGCAGCTCCTCAGTAGCTCGACTTGAGCTTTGCCGAAAACTCACTCGAGCTCATCTAACAGCTTGCATTACCCGCTCACTTTGAGATCACACAGGGAGCTTTCCAAGTAGCTCAACTTGAGATAACATGGGACTACATCAAGAGCTCACCCAAAAAATTGCATTAGAGCTCACGTGACTACTCACCTTGAGCTCGCTTAGGAGATCACCTTGCTAACTCTCACCTCGAGCTTATCTTCTAGCTCACCTTAGAGTTCATCAACTAGCTCCCCAAGTAGTTCATCTAGGAGCTCACCTAATAACTCACCTGGGAGCTCACCAAGTAGCTCATCAAGTAGGTTGACTTGATCTTGCTTGTGAGCTCACTTGTGACCTCGCCAAACAGCTCACTGGGGACCTTGCATGGGAGCTCACCAAGTAGCTCACTTGGGAGATCACTTAGCAGCTCACCTAGAAGCTCACCAAATAGCTTATCAAGTAGCTCACCTAGGATCTCTTCTTAGAGCTCACCGATCATCTCAAGTTGATATCGCTAAGAATATCATCAAGTAACTCACCTCGGAAGTCACAGCTCATCCAGGAGCTTGTCAAGTAGCTCACCTAAAAAATTACATGGGAGCTTACCTTGCTAGCTCACCTTGAGCTCACTGAGGAGCTCACCTTATGAACTTGCCTTGATCTCATTTGGTAGCTCACTAAGTAGCTCACCTTGGATCTCACCTAATAGCTCACATGGGAGCTCACCTAACAACTCACTTGTGAGCTCGCTTGGGAGATCACCAAGTAGCTTGTTCAGGAGCTCGCCTAGTAACTCACCTGGGACCTCACTCGATAATAACTCACTTGGGAGCTCTTCTCGGGATCTTCACGATCAGGTCAAGTTGAGCTTAGATGAGAGCTTGTCGATTAACTCACCTAGGAACTCATCTGGGAGCTTTCATGACAACTTGCCTTGCCAACTCACCTTGAGCACAACTTGTAGCTCACATATAAGCTCACCTCGGACATTGCTTATAAGATCACCTTTGAGCTCACGCAAGAGCTCGCTAAGAATCTCACCTAAGAGCTCAACTGGGAGCTCGATGAAGTAGCTCATCTAGGTGCTCGTCAAGTAACTTGAGTTGATCTTGAATGAAACTCACCTGGGAGCTCACCTTGCCATCTCACCTTGAGCTCACCCGGGAGCTCATTTGAGTAGCTCAACTTGAGCTCATCAGTAGCTCACCTAAAAACACACATGGGAGCTCACTGATAACTTTCCTTACCAACTCAAAATATGAGCTCACCTTACCAGCTCACCTTGAGCTCAATAAGGTGCTCACATTGCTAACTCACGTTAAACTTTTCTAGTAGCTCACCTCTGAGTTCATTGAGTAGCTCACCAAGTATCTCACTTGGGATCTTGTCTGGGAGCTCAATGAGTAGCTCACCAATTAGGTTGACTTGAGCTCACTTGTGATCTCACTGAGAAGCTCACCAAGGACCTTACTTGGGAGCTCACCTAGTAGCTCACTTGGGAGCTCACAAAATAGCTTGTAAAGTAGCTCACCAGGGAGCTCTTCTGGGAGCTCGATGATTAGCTTGAGTTGAGCTCACCCGAGAGCTCATCGAGTAACTTTCTAGGGAGATTTCTTGAGAGCTCACCCGATAGCTCACCTTACCAACTTGTGTTGAGCTCACCTTACCAACTCACCTTGAGATCATCTCGGTAGCTTGCATGTAAGATCACCTCGAGATATTACCGAAAATCTCACCTTTGAGCTCACTCTAGGAGCTCACCAAGCATCTCACCTAGGATCTCAACTTGGACCTCGTCACAAGTGACTCAACTTGAGTTTCCCTAGAAACTTGCCTAGGAGTTCACTGACACTCACCTTACCAACTCACCTTATGCTCACCTAGGAGGTCACAGAGCACCTCGACTTAAGCTTGCCCAAGAGGTCATCAAGTAACTCACCCAAAAACTCACATAGGATCTCACCGATAGCTCACCCTAATAACTCGCATGGGAACTTACCAATTAGTTTACCTTGTCAACTCACCTTAAGCTCGCTAAGGATCTCACCTTACCAACATGCCTTAAGCTCATCTAGTATCTCACATTAGAATTAATCAAGTAGCTCACTTAACATCTTTTCAGGGAGCTTGCTTAATAGCTCACCCGAGCTCACCTAATAGCTCACTTGGGAGCTCACCAAGAAGTTCATCAAGTAAGATGACTTGAACTCATTTATGAGCTCACGAGCAGCTCACTGTGGTCCTCGCCAACTTGCTTGCCTTGCTAACTCACCTTGCCAACTCACCTTGAGCTCGCTCTTGTAGCTCACATGTAAGCTCACTTTAGATATTGCTGACAAGCTCACCTTTGAGCTCACCCCTAAGTTCCTCAAGTATCTTGGCTTGAGCTTTCTCGAAAAAATCACCTAGATGCTTACTTGATAGCTTACCTTACTATCTCACCTTGAGCTCACTCACGAGCTCGCACAACAACTCAATCGAAAAACTAACCTAGGAGCTCACCTTACTAACTCACCTTGAGTTCACCTAGGAGCTTGCCTAGTAACTCACTCAAAACTCACATTGGAGCTCACCTAACAACTCACCTTACCAACTCACAATGGATCTCACCTATTAGCTCACCTTGAGCTCACTTTGAGGAGATCACCTTGCCAACTCACCTTGAGCTCATCTAGCAGCTTGCCTTCGAGTTCGTCGAGTAGCTAACCTAAATGCTTTCCTAGGAGCTCACCTAATAGCTTTCCTGGGAGCTCACCTAACAGTCACCTTGGAGCTCACCGAATAGCTCACCAAGTAGGTTGAATTCAAATCATTTGTGAGCTCACTAAGCAGCTCAATGGGGACCTCACTCGAGCTTGCTAAGTAGCTCGCTTGGGAGCTCACCTCATAGCTCACCTAGGAGTTTGCTTTGAATAGCTCACCAAGTAGCTTTCCTTGGAGCTCTTCTAGGAGCTAACTGATTAACTTGAGTTGAACTCACCTAGGAGCTCATCAAGTAACTCACCTAGGAGCTTGAACTTGAGTTGAGCTCACTCGGGAGCTCATCAAGTAACTCACTGGGAACTCACATGGGAGCTCACTTGCCAACTCAGCTTGAGCTGACCTTGGTAACTCACCATGAGCTAACCTTGCCAACTCACCTAGAGGTCATTTGGTAGCTTGCATGTAATCTCACCTAAGAGAATTCCGATAAGCTCACCTTTGAGCTCACCTAGGATCTCACCGAGCAACTCACCTAGGAGCTCAACTAGGAGCTCGACAAGCAGCTCATCTAGGAACTTGTCTAGTAGCTCGACTTGAGATTTCCCGAAAACTCACCTAACACTCACCTTACCACCTTGCCTTGAACTCACTCAGGATCTTGGTGAGTAGCTTGAATTGAGCTCACCTAGGAGCTCATCAAGTAGCTCATCCAAAAACTCGCATAGGATCTCGCCTGACAGCTCACCTTTCCAACCCGCATGGGAGCTTACCTATCACCTCACCTTGCCACTCACCTTGAACTCGGTGAGGAGCTCACCTTGCAAACTCACCTTGAGCTCAGAAGGTATCTCACCTCAGAGTTTGTCAAGAACCTTGAGATGAGTTAACTTGGGAGCTCGTCGAGTAACTCACCTAGGAACTCACCTAGGAGCTTTCCTGATAGCTCACCTTGAAAACTCACCTTGAGCTCACCTTGCCAAATGGATCACCTTTGAGCTCACCTAGAATCTCACCTAGGAGCTTGGCAAGTATCTCACATAGGAGCTCATCGACCAGCTTGACTTAAGCTTTCCCGAAAACTCACCTGGGAGCTCACTTGATAGCTCACCTTACAAGCTTTCCTTGAGCTAACCCAGAGCTCACCAAGCAGCTCAACTTGAGGTCACCAAGGAGCTCATCAAGTAGATCATGTGAAAACTCACATAGGAGCTCACCTTATCAAATCAGATTGGAGCTCACCTATCATCTTGCCTTGAACTCACCGAGGAGCTCACCTTGCCAAATCACCTTGATCTCATTTAGTAGCTCACTTCAGATTTCATCGAGTAGCTCACCAAGTAGCTTGCTTGGTAGCTCACCTAATAGCTCACCTAGGAGCTCATTGAGTAGCTCACCGAATAGGTTAACTTGATCTTGCTTGTTAGCTCACTTGTGAGCTCACCAAGCAGCTCACTTGGGAGTTCACCAAGTAGCTAGGGGGAGCTTACCTAGCAGCTCACTTGGAGCTCGTTGAACAACTCGCAAAGTAGCTCACCTTGGAGCTCTTCCGGGAGCTTCTCGATAATATTGAGTTGAGCTCACCCGGGAGCTCATTGAGTAACTCACCTTTGAACTCCATTTGGAAGGTCACCAAAATCTCCCCTTACTAACTCACCTTGAGCTCATCTAGTAGCTCACATGTAAGCTCACTTTAGAGATTGCCGAGAAGCTCACCTTTGAGATTGCTTGTGTGCTCACCGAGCATCTCACCTAGGAGATCAGCTAGAATCTCAACAAGTAGCTCACCCAAGAGCTCATTGAGTAGCTCTACTTGATCTTGCCTAAAAATCACCTAGGAGCTCACCTAATAGTTCACCTTGAGCTCAACTAGAGCTCTTCGAGTAAATCTACTTGATCTCACTGAGAGCTCATCAAGTAGCTCACTTGAAAACTTACATTGGAGCTCACCTGAGAGCTTGCCTTACCAACTCCCATAGAACCTCACCTTGCTAGCTTACCTTGAGCTCCTTGAGGAGCTCAACTTTCCAACTCACCTTGAGCTCGTCTGGTATCTCACCTTAGAGTTCGCCGAGTAGCTCACCAAGTAGCTCACCTAGAAGCTCACCTAACATCTCACCTAGGAGCTCACCTAATATTTCACCTAGTATCTTACCTAACAGCTCATCTGGGAGATCACTAACTAGCTCACCGAGTAGGTTTACTTGAGCTCACTTGTGAGCTCATCAGGGAGCTTGCTAAGCATTTCAATTGGGAGCTCACCTAGTAGCTTTCATGAGAGCTTGCCAAGGAGCTTTTCTAGGAGCTCACTGATCATCTTACGAGCTCACTTGGGATCTCACTTAATAGCTCGCCTTACTAACTCACCTAGAGCTCAGCTTGCCAACTCACCTTGAGCTCACCTTCCTAACTCACCTTGAGCTCATCTGGTAGCTTGCATGTAAGATTACCTCAGAGATTACCAACAATCTCACCTTTGAGCTAACATGTGAGCTCACCGAGTGGCTCACCTAAGAGCTCAGTTGGGAGCTCACCAAGTAGCTCACTTAGGTGCTCATCAAGTAGCTTGACTTGAGCTTGCCTAAAAACTCACTTTGGAGCTCACATCACAGCTTTCCCAGGAGCTCATCGAGCGGCTCAACTTGAGGTCACTGGGATCTCGCAAGCAGCTCGCCTTTGAAAATTTACATGGGAGATCACTTATAAGGTCACCTTGCTAGCTTGCCTTGACCTTAGTGAGGAGCTCAACTTGCCAACTCACCTTAAGCTCATCTGGTAGCTCACCTCAGAGTTCTTCAAGTAGCTCATGAAGTATCTCACGTTGGATGTCACCTAACAACTTGCCTGGGAGCTCATGAAGTAGGTCACCGAGTAGGTTAACTTGACCTCACTTTTGAACTCTCTTGTGAGCTCACCGAGTAGCTCACCGGGGACCTCACATGGGAGCTCACCACGTAGATTGCTTGGGAGCTTTCCTAGCAGCTCACCTAGAACTCACGGAAAATTTCGCCTAGTAGCTCGCTTAGGATATCTTCTAGGAGCTCACGGATCAACTCAAGTTGAGCTCACCCGGGAGCTTGTCAAGTAACTTTCTTGGGAATTCACCTAGCAGCTCACCTGATAGCTTGTCTTTCTAATTCACATTAAGCTCACCTTGACAACTCTCCTTGAGCTTGCCTTCCCAACTAGCCTTGAGCTCATTTGGTAGCATACATGTAATTTGACATCAGAGATTACTAACAAGCTTACCTTTTAGGTCACTTGGGAGCTCACAGAGTAGCTTACCTAAGAGTTAGGCTAGGAACTTGGAAAGTAGCTTACCCATGAGCTCATAGGACAACTCAACTTGAGCTTACTCAGGAGATCGTCAAGTAGCTCGCCCAAAAAATTGAATGGGAGCTCACCTAATAGTTCCCCTTACCAACTTGCATGGGAGCTTGCCTTGTTAGATCACCTTGCTAGCTCACCTTGAGGTCACTAAGGATCTCACCTTGCCAACTCAACTTGATCACATCTCGGTAGCTCACCTATGAGTTCATTGAGCAACTCACCAAGTAGCTCACTAGGATCTCGCTAATAACTCACCGGGAGCTCACCGATAAGGTTGACTTGAGCTTACTTGTGAGCTCACTAAGCAGCTTGCCAGGGACCTTGACTAGGAGCTCGCTAAGTAGTTTACTTTTGAGATCACCTAGTAGCTCACTTGGGAGCTAATCAAATAGCTCACCAAGTAGCTCACCCAGTAGCTTCCTAAGAGCTCACCGAGCTCACCTTATAGCTCACCTAGGAACTCACTGAGTAGCTCACTGAGTAGGTTGAAATGAGTTCACTTGTGAGGTCACCGAGGACCTTGTCTAGGAGCTCACCAAGTAGCTTATTTGGGAGCTCAGCTAACAGTTCACCTGGGAGCTCACCAAATAACTCACCAAGTAGCTCACCTAGGAGCTTGCTGATCAGCTCGAGTTGAGCTCACAGGAAGCTCGTTGAGTAACTCACACAGGAACTCACCTAACAGCTCACCTTGCCAATTCAGCTTGATTTCACCTTACCAACTTGCCTTGAGCTCACCTTACCAAGTCATCTTGAGCTCATCTGGTAGCTCATATGTAAGCTCACCTAATATATTACTGAAAATACCTCATATATTACCGATAAGCTCACCTTTGAGCTCACTTGGGAGCTTACCAAGTAGCTCACCGCTGAGCAAGTAGTTCACTTGGGAACTCATCGAGTAGATCAACATAAGCCCGTATAGAAACTGCCCGGAGCTCACCTGATAGAGCTTAGCTTACCATCTCACCTTGAACTCACCCAGGAGCTCACCAAGTAGCTCAACTTGAGCTCGCTTAGGAGTTCATCAAGTAGCTCACCTAAAAACTCACATGGGAGCTTGCCTAACATCTCACCTTTCCAACTCACGTGGAGCTCCCTATCGAGCTCACCTTGTCACCTCACCTTGAGCTCAGCTTGCTAAGGAGCTCACATTGCTCATCAAGTAGCTTGCCCAAAAACTCACATGGGAGCTCACCTTACTAACCCACCTTGAGCACACTCAGGAGGTCACCTTACCAACCTACCTTGAGCTTGTCTAGTAGCTCACCTCGAGTTTGTCAAGTAGCTCACCAAGTAGTTCACCTAGGGAGCTCACCTAGGTGCTTACCTAACAACTTACTTGGGAGATCAATGAGGAGATTACTAAGTAGGTTGACTTAAGCTTACTTGTGAGCTTATGAAGTAGCTCATAAGGGACCTCACCTGGGAGCTTGCCCAAGTAGCTCACTTGGGGAGATCACCTAGTAATTCACCTAGGAGCTCACCGAATAACTCGCCAAGTACCTCTTCTGGGAGCTCGCCGATCAGTTCGATTTGAGATCACCTGGGACCTCATCAAGTAACTCACTATGTAGCTTTCCTAATAGCTCACCTTGGAGCTCACCTAATAGCTCACTTGGGAGCTCACCAAGTAGACCACCAAGTAGGTGACCTCGAGCTCACATGTGTGCTTGCCGAGCAGCTCACCGGGATCTCAACTAGGAGCTCACTAAGTAGCTCACTTGGGAGCTCACCTAATAGATTTCCTAGAGCTTACCAAATAGTGCGTAAAGTAGCTCATTAGAGAGCTCTTCTAGGATATCACCGATCAACTTGATTTGATCTCACCTAGGAGCTCATCAAGTAACTCCTAGGAACTCACCTAGGAGCTCACCCGATAGCTCACCTTGCCACTCACCTTGAGCTCACCTTGCCAACTCACCTTGAGCTCACCTTACCAACTCACTGAAGCTCATATGGTAGCTTGCATGTAAGCTCACCTAAGACATTTCGACAAGCCGCCTTTGAGCTCACCTTGGGATCTCATTGAACAACTCACTTAAGAGCTCGAATGGCATCTTAGCAAGTAGCTTGGCCGAGGAGCTAGTCAAACAGCTCGACTTGTTCTTTCCTAGAACTCACCTTGGAACTCACCTTATAGCTCACCTTGCTATCTCATCTTGAGCTCACCCAAGAACTCGATAAGTAGCTTGACTTGAGCTCACCCGAGAGCTCGTCAAACAGATCACCCAAAAACTCACATGAGAGCTCACCTGACAGCTCACCTTGCCAACTCACATGGGAACTTGCCTATCAGCTCACCTTACCAGCTTTCCTTGATCTTGTTGAGGAGCTCACCTTGTAAACTCACCTTGAGATCGGAAGGTAGATCACCTCAGATTTTATCAAGCAGCTCACTAAGTACCTATCCTAGGAGCTTACCTAACAACTCATCTGATATCTCACCTAATAGCTTGCCTAAGAGCTCACTAAGTAGGTTGACTTGAGATCGCTTGTGAGCTCACTTTTGAGCTATTCAAGCAGCTTACGGGGACCTTAATTGGGATCTCACCAAGTAGCTTACTTGGGAGCTCACCTAGCATCTCACCTAGGAGCTCACCGAACATCTCACCAAGTAGATCACCAATCAGCTCAACTTGAGCTCACCGATCAGCTCGAGTTGAGCTCACCAATGAGCACATCAAGTAACTCACTTGGGAGCTTACTCGACATCTCACCTTTCCAACTCACTCTTGAGCTCACCTTTCCAATCAAGCTCACCTTTGAGCTCACTCGGGAGCTCATTGAGTAGCTCACTAGGAGATTAGCCGGGAGCTCAAGTGCCTGACCTAGGAGCTTGGTAACCATGTTGACTTGAGCTTGCCAAGAAAACTCACTGGGAGCTTTCTTGATAGCTTGAATTAGTAGCTCACCTTGAGCTTTCTCAGATCTCACCAAGTAGCTCAACTTGAGCTCACCCGGAGCTCGTCAAGTATCTTTCTCGGAGCTTGTCAAGTAGCTCACATGAAAACTCACATGGGAGCTTGCTGACAGCTCACTTTACCAACTCAAATGGGAGCTAACCTATCAGCTCTTGCCTTGCCAGCTCACCTTGAGCTTGTTAAGGAGCTCACATTACCAACTCACCTTGAGCTTGTCTAGTAGCTCACCTCAAAGTTTGTTGAGCAGCTCAGTAACTTAGCTCACTGAGCTCACCGAGTAGCTCGCCGAGTAGGTTGACTTAAGCTCACCTCGGGAGCTCGTCCAAAAGCTCACCCGAAGACGTGCATGGGAGCTCACTCAATAGCTTACCTTGCAAACTCATATGGGAGATCCCTATCATCTCCCCTATCAGATTTCATCGAGTAGCTTTCCAGTAGATCACATGGGAACTTGACTAACAGCTCACCTGGGAGCTCACCTATCAGCTCACCTAAGAGCTCACCTAGCAGCTCAGTGAGTAGGTTGGCTTGAGCTCACATGTGAGCTCACCGAGTAGCTCACTTGAGGGACCTCGCCTAGGAGCTTGCCAAGTAGTTTTATTGGGAGCTCACCTAGTAGGTCACCTAGAGGTCACCGAACAACTCACCAAGTAGCTCACCTGGGAGCTCTTCTAGGAGCTCACCGATCAAATCGAGTTGAGATTTCCCGGGAGCTCATCAAGTAACTCACCTAGGAACTCACCCGGAGCTCACCTTTCTAACTCACCTTGATCTCATCTAGTAGCTCGCATGAAATCTCACCTCGGAGATTACCGACAAGTTCACCTTTGAGCTCACGCAAGAGCTCATCGAGCTTCACCGAGCAACTCACCTAGGAGCTTGGTTGGGAGCTCGGAAACAAGTCACCAGGAGCTCATCAAGTAGCTTGAATTAAGCTTACCTGCAAACTTACTTGATAGCTCACCTTGTTAGCTCACCTTAAGCTTGCCTAGGAGCTCACCAAGTAGCTCGACTTGAGCTCACCAGAGCTCGCCGAGTAACTCACCTGGAACTCACCCGGGCGCTCACCTAATGACTCACCTTACTAACTCCCCTTAAGTTCACCATACCAACTCACCTTGAGCTCATCGAGTAGCTAACATGTAAGCTCACCTTAGAGATTACGATAAGCTCACTTGGGAGCTAACCGAGAAGCTCACCTAGGAGGTTGGTGGGAGCTTAGAAAAGTAGCTCACCAAGGAGCTCCTCGAGTAGATCGACTTGATCTTGGAAGAAAACTTTCCTAGGAGCTCACCCGAGAGCTCACCCTACCAGCTCACCTTGATATCACACAAGAGCTTGCCAAGTAGCTCGAATTGATTGAGCTCACCACGGGAGCTCGTCAAGTAGCTCACCCGAAAACTTACATGGGATCTCACCAAAGCTCACTAAAAACTCACATGGGAGCTCACCTATCAACTTTCCTTACTAGCTCACATTAAGCTCACTTAGGAGATCACCTTACTAACTCACCTTGATCTTGTCTGGTAGCTCACCTCGAATTCATCAAGTATCTCCCAAAGTAGCTGACCTGGGAGCTCACCTAATAGCTCACCTGGGAGCTCACCGAGTAGCTCGCCGAGTAGGTTGACTTGAGCTTTCTTGTGAGCTCACTTGTGAGCTCACCGAGTAGCTCACTAGGGACCACACATGGGATCTCACCAAGTAGCTCACCTCACCTGGAGCTCACCTAGCAGCTCGCCTAGAAGCTCACCGAATAACTTGTCAAGTAGCTCACCTAGGAGCTATTCTTAGAGCTCACAGATCATCCAGAAGCTAATCAAGTAACTCACCTGGGAACTCATAACTCATCTAAGAGCTCATCAAGTAGCTCACCAAAGAACTCACATGGGATCACACCTTTCCATCTCACCTTGCACTCATTGAGGAGCTCACCTTGCCAACTTTCCTTGAGCTCATCTGAGTAGCTCACCTAAGAAGTAGTCGAGTAGCTCACCAAGTAGCTAGCCTTGGAGCTCACCTAGTAGCTCACCTAGGGGCTCACCTAACAGCTCACTTGTGATCTCACCATGAACCTCACTTGGGAGATCTCCAAGTAGCTCATTTAGGAGCTCACTCCGAGAGCTTATCGAGTACGTTGTTTGGGAACTCACCTGAGATCACCTGAAACCTTGCCTTGTTAACTCACCTTGAGCTCAACTGGTAGTTCACATATAAACTCACCTCGAGACATTACCAAAATTATTGAATTTGAGATTTCCTTAGATCCCAACAAGCATCTCACCTAGGATCTCAGCTGGGACCTCAGATAGCAGCTCATCCAGTGCTCGCCGAGCGCCTTGACTTGATCTTGCACAAAAACTTGCTTGGGAGCTCTCCTTGCCAAATCACCTTGAACTCTCCTAGGAGCTTTCCGAGTATCTCGACTTGACCTCATCAAGTACCTCACCCAAAAACTCACATGGGAGATCACTGAGGAGCCCACCTTGCTAACTCACCTTGAGCTCATCTGGTAGCTCACCTCTGATTTTTTTGAGCAGCTCACTAAGTAGCTCACCTGGGAACTCACATAATAGCTCGCCAATGACCTCGTCTAGGAGCTTTCCAAGTAGCTCACTTGGGAGATCACTTGGGAGCTATCTGAATAGCTTTGTAAATTAGGTCACCAAGGAGCTCTTCTCGGGAGCTTGACGATCAGCTCAAGTTGACCTCACCTAGCATCTTATCGAGTAACTCACCTAGGAACATTCCTTGGAGCTCACTTGATAACTCACCTTGCAAACTTGTGTTGAGCTCACTTTTCCAACTTACCTTGAGCTCACCTTGCCAACTCACCTTGAGCTCATCTGGTAGATTGCATGTAAGCTCACCTTAGAGACTCTGACAAGCTCTACTTTGAGCTCACTCCGGGTGCTCACCGATTAGCTCACCTAGAGCTCTTCTAGAAGCTTGACAAGCATCTCACCCAGGAGCTTATTGAGTAGCTCAACTTGAGCTTTTCTAAAAACTTTCCTGGGAGCTCACCTAATAGCTCACCTTACCAGTTCACCTTGATCTCATCTAAAACCTCACCGAGCACCTCGACTTAAGTTCACCCGAGAGCTCGTCAAGTAGCTCACCTAAAAATTACATAGGAGCTCACTGATAGCTCACCGTGACAACTCACATGGGAACTAACCTATCAACTTGCCTTTCTAGCTCACCTTGAGCTCAATGAGGAGCTCACCTTGATAACTCAACTTGAGCTCATTTGGTAGCTTACCTCAAATTTTGTCGAGAAGCTCACCTAATAGCTTGCTCGGGAGTTCACCTAGGAGCTCACCTAGGAGCTCACCTAACACTCACCCGGAGCTCATCAAGCAGCTTGTCGAGTAAGATGACTTGAGTTCACTTGTGAGCTCATCGAGTAGCTCACTAGGGTGGTCCTCTCCCCGGGAGCTCGCCAAGTAGCTCACTTAGTAGATCACCTAGCAGCTCACATGGGAGCTCACATGACAGCTCGCCTTACCAACTCACCTTGAGTTCACCTTGCCAACTCACCTTGAGCTCACCTTGCCAACTAACCTTGACTCATCTAGTAGCTCGCATGTAAGCTCACCTCAAATATTTCTGAAAAGTTCACCTTTGAGCTCACCCAAGAGCTCACCGATCAGCTTGAGATAAGCTCACACAGAGCTCACCTGGGAGCTCTTCTAGGAGCTCACCGATCAGCTCTAGTTAAGCTCACATGGGATCTTGTTGAGTTACTCACCTCGGGATCTCACCTTGCCAACTTTCCCTGGGAGCTCACCTTTCTGCACTCACCTTGCCAACTTTCCTTGAGCTCACCTTGAAAACTTTCCTTGAGCTCACCTTGCCAACTCACCTTTAGTTCATCCAGTAGATCACATGTAAAATCACCTCAGAGATTACTGACAAGCTCACCTTTGAGCTCGCCTAGGAGCTCATTAAGTAGCTCACCTAGGAGCTCAGCTAGGAGCTCAAAGAGTAGCTCACCCAGGAGCTTGTCAAGAAGCTTAAATTGAGATTCCCTAGAAACTCACTTGGGAGCTTACCTAATAGCTCACCTTGCCATCTCACCTTGAGCTCACCCAGGAGCTCACCGAGTAGCTCGAAGTGACCTTTCCCAAGAGCTCATCAAATAGCTTTCCTGAAAAATCACATAGGAGCTCGCCTTACCAAACTCACCTTGAGGTCACTGAGGAGCTCACCTTGCCAACTCACCTTGAGCTTGTCTGGTATCTCACTACAGAGTTTGTTGATTAGGTCACCTAATAGCTCACTTGGGATCTCACTTAATAGCTCGTTTGGGAGCTCACCTAACAGCTCTCCTAGGAGCTCACCTAGGAGCTCTGGAAATAACTCGCCAAGTAGCTCACCTAGGAGGTCTTCTGGGAGTTCACTCGGTAGCTCGAGTTGAGCTCGCCCAGGAGCTCATCCAGTAACTCACATGGAAACTCATAGTTCATCCAAGAGCTCATCAAGTAATTCATCTAAAATATCACATAGGAGCTCACCTTGCATCAGCCCACCTTGAGCTCACCGAGGAGCTCACCTTTCTAACTCACCTTGAGCTTGTCTAGTATCTAACCTCAAATTTTTTTCGAGAAGCTAACTAAGTATCTCACCTCGAGCTCACCTAACATCTCACCTAGGAGCTCATTGAGTAGCTCATTGAGTAGGTTGACTTGATCTCACTTGTGAGTTCACCGAGTAGCTCACCGAGGACCTCACCAAGTAGCTTGCTTGGGAGATCACCTAGCATCTCACATGGGAGCTTGCCAAATAGCTCACATAGTAGCTTACCTGGGAGCTCGAGGTAACCCGAGAGCTCATCTAGTAACTCACATAGGAACTCACCTGGGAGCTCACCCGACAGCTCTCTTTACCAACTCTCCTCGAGCTCATATAGAGCTTACATGTAAGCTCACCTCGAGATTGCCGACAATCTTTCCTTTGAGCTCACCGAGCAGCTCACCTAAGAGGTCGACTAAGATCTTAGCATGCAGCTTGCTCGGAGCTCATCAACTAGTTCAACATGATCTTACCCGGAAAATCACCTAGGATCTCACCTTGCTAGCTCACTTTAAGCTCACCTAGGATATTTTTGAGTACGCTCGACTTGAGATCACTTGGGAGCTCGTCAAGCATCTCACCCAAAAAGTCACATGGGATCTCACCGATAGCTTTCCTTGCCATCTCGCATGGGAGCTCACCTTTCTAGCTCACCTTGAGCTCACCGAGGAGCTCACCTTTAGCTTGTTTGTTAGCTCACCTTATATTTCATCGAGTAGCTCACCTAATAGCTCACTTTGGAGCTCACCTAATAGCTCCACTAGGAGCTCAACGAGAAGCTTGGCAAGTAGATTGACTTGAGCTCACTCATGAGCTTACCGAGTAGCTCATTAGGGTCCTCACCTGGACCTCACTAAGTAGCTCACTTGGGATATTTCCTAGTAGCTCACTTGAGAGCTCATCGAATAGCTTGCCAAGTAGTTAGGTTAGGAGCTCTTATGGGAGCTCACTGACAAGCTCAAGCTTAAGTTCACCGGGAGCTTGTCAAGTAACTCACTCGAGAACTCACCTAGGAGCTCACCTGATAGCTTGCCTTGCCAACTCACCTTGAGCTCTCCTTGCCAACTCACCTTAATCTCATCTTGCCAACTCACCTTGAGCTCATCTGGTAGCTCACATCTAAGCTCACCTCAGAGATTGCTGAACAGCTCACATTTGAGCTCACCTAGGAGCTCAACGAACAACCCACCTGGGAGCTTAGCAAGCAGCTCACCCAAGAGTTTTTCAAGTAGCTCAACTTGAGATTTCCTAGAAACTCTCTCCTGGAGCTCACCTTGAGCTCACCCAGGAGCTCACTGAGAAGCTTGACTTGAGCTCACTCGGGAGCTCATCAAGTAGCTCACATGAAAAATTACATGGGACTCACCGACAACTCACCTATCAGCTCACCTTGAGCTCACTAAGGAGCTCACCTTACCAACTCACCTTGAGTTAGTCTAGTATCTCACCTAAAATTTCGCTCAAGTAGCTCTCCATGTAGCTTGCCAAATAGCTCATGTGGGAGCTCACCAAACAGCTCACCTAGGATCTAACTGAGCAGCTCACTGTGTACCTCACCTAGGAGCTCACTTAGTAGCTTACTCGGAAGCTCACCTAATAGCTCACCTAGGAGCTCACTGAATAGTTCACCAAGTAGCTCACTGGGAGCTCTTTTGGGAGCTCACCGATCAAATCTAGTTGAGCTCGTGGGAGATCATCAAGTAACTCACCGGATCTCACCTCGATATCTCACCTTACTAACTCGCCTTTAAGCTCATCTTACTAACTCACCTTGAGCTCACCTTGCTAACTCACCTAGATCTCATATGGTAACTCACATGTAAGGTCACCTAAGATATTACTGACAAGCTCACCTCTAAGCTCACCTAGAATTTCACCAAGTAGCTTACCCAGGAGCTCAACTGGGAGCTTGGCAAGTAGCTCACCAGAGCTTGTCGAGTAGCTCGACTTGAACCTTACCAGAAATTCACATGGGAACCCACCTTATAGCTCACCTTGTTCACTCATCTTGAGCTCACTCAGAGCTCGTCAAATAGCTCACCTAAAACTCACATGGGAGCTCACCTACAACTCACCTTGAGCTCCTTGCATGGGATCTCACCTTGCAAACTTGCCTTGAGATCAAAGGTATCTCACCTAAGATTTTGTCGAGTAGCTCACCAAGTAGCTCACCTGGGAGCTTGCCTAACAACTCGCCTAATATCTCACCTAACAGCTTGTAAGGGAGCTCACTCGAGTAGGTTGACTTGAGCTCTCTTGTGATCTCACTTGAGTAGCTTTTTGGGGACTCACCTGGGAGCTCGTTGAGTAACTCACTTGGGAACTCACCTAGGAGCTCACCTGACATCTCATCTTGACAACTTTCCTTGAGCTCACCTTGCTAAACTAGATCACTTTTGAGCTCACCCGGGAGCTCACAGAGCAACTTAATTAGGAGTTTAGCCGGGAGCTCATCAAGAAGCTCACCAAGAGCTGGTCGACCATGTTGACTTGAGCTTTCCTAAAAATTATCCTCGGGAGCTTTCCTAATAGCTCACCTTGCCCAGCTAACCTTTAGCTCACCCAAGAGCTTGCCAAATAGCTCAACTTGAGCTCACCCGAACTCATCAAGAAAATCACATGAAAATGTGCATGGGAGTTTTCCGATAGCTTGCTTTACTAACTTAGATGGGAGCTCACCTATAAACTCACCTACCCATCTGACCTTGAGCTCACTTAGAGCTCACCTTGCACACTCACCTTGAGCTGGTGTGGTAGCTCACCTCGAGTTTGTCGACTATCTTGCCAAGTAGCTTACCTTGGGAGCCCAGGGGCTCTCTTAGGAGCTCACCAAGTAGCTCACTGAGTAGGTTGACTTGAGCTCACCCGGGAGCTTATCAAGTAGCTCACCTAAAAACATGCATGGGAGATCACCTAACAACTTACCTTATCAACTCACATGGGAGCTCACCTGGGAGCTCGCATAATAGCCCACATAGGAGCTCACCGAGCATCTCACTGAGTAGGTTGACTTGAGTTCATTTGTGAGCTCACTGAGTAGCTCACGGGGACCTCGCCTGTATCTCGCCAAGTAGATTTCTTGGGAACTTACCTATAAACTCACCTGGGAGCTCACCAAATATCTTGCCAAGTAGCTCTTCCTCCGGAGCTCACCAATCAGTCAAGTTAAACTCACCCGGGAGCTCATCGAGTAACTCATTTGGGAACTCACCTAGGAGCTTGCTTGATAGCTTACCTTGCCAACTCACCTTGAGCTCACCTTGCCAACTCACCTTGAGCTCATCTAGTAGCTCACATGTAATCTCACATCAGATATTTCGACAAATTCACCTTTGAGCTGACATGGGAGCTCACCGAGTTGCTCACCTAGGACCTCAACTGGGAGCTCAACAATAGGTCATCTAGGAGCTTGTTGAGTAGCTTGACTTGAGCTTACCCAAAAATCACCTAGAGCTTGCCTCGAAAACTTGCCTTCCTAGCTCACCTTAATCTCGACCTAGTAGCTCATCAAGCAGCTTGACTTAAAGACACCCGAGAGCTCATCAAGAAGCTCACCCTAAAAATTTCATGGGAGCTCACTAGACAACTCACCTGGAAACTCCCATGGGAGGTCACTTGATAGCTCACCCAAAAACTCACATGGGAGCTCACCTATCAGCTCACCTTGCCAGCTCACCTTAAGTTAGTTGAGGAGCTCACCTTGCTACCTTTCATTGAGCTCATTTAGTAGCTTTCCTCAGATTTCACCAAGTAGATTTCCAAGTAGCCCACCTAACAACTCACCCGAGAGCTCACCTAACAACTCACCCGGGAGCTCATCGAGTAGCTTGCTAAGTAGGTTGACTTAAGCTCACTTGTGAGCTCACCGAGTAGCTCACTGGGGAACTCACCTAGGATCTCGCCAAGTAGCTCACTTGGGAGCTTGCCTAGTAGCTTGCCTTGGACCTCATTGAACAGCTCGCCAAGTAGCTCACCCAAGAGCTCTTTTGGGTGCTCTCTGATCAGCTTGAGTTGAGCTCACCCGGGAGCTTGTCGAGTAACTCACCTTTGAACTCACATGGGAGCTCACTTAATACCTCACCTTACCAACTCCCTTGAGCTTGCCTTACTAACTCACTCCGAGCTCATCTTGTACCTCACATGTAAGATCACCTTAGAGATTACCGACAAGCTTGCCTTTGAGCTCACTCGAGAGCTAACCAAGTAGCTCACCTAGAGCTTGTCTAAGAGCTCAAAGAAGCATCTCACCTAGGAGCTCCTTGAGTAGCTAGACTTGATGTATCCTAGAATCTCACTTAGGAGATCACCCTATACCTTGCCTTGCCAATTCACCTTGAGCTCACACAGAGCTCACCGACTAGCTCAACTTGAGCTCACATGGGAGCTAATCAAGTACCTCACCCAAAACTTGCATGGGACCTCACATGACACTCACCTGCAATTTCACATGGGAGCTATCCTATTAGCTTGCCAAACTCACCTTGAGCTTGTCCGTAGCTCACCTCGAGTATGCCGAGCACCTTCCCAAGTAGCTTACCTAGGAGCTCACCT
Source organism: Taxus wallichiana var. yunnanensis (assembly GCA_018340775.1). Taxonomy (NCBI): domain Eukaryota; kingdom Viridiplantae; phylum Streptophyta; class Pinopsida; order Cupressales; family Taxaceae; genus Taxus; species Taxus wallichiana. Next base: position 29,820,870 of record CM031237.1, on the reverse strand, counting down.
AAAATCTCACCTCGGAGCTCACTAAGTAGCTCATCGAGTAGGTTTACTTGAGCTTGCTTATGAGCTTGCCAAGCAGCTCACTAGGGACCTTGCATGGGAGCTCGCTAAGTAGCTCACATGAGAGCCGATCAATAGCTTGTAGAGTAGCTCACCTAGGAGCTCTTCTAGGAGCTCACTGAATTATCTCAAGTTGATCTCACCTAGAAGCTCGTCGAGTAACTCACCTGGGAACTTACAGCTCATCCAAGAGCTCGTCAAGTAGCTTGCCCAAAACTCGCATGGGAGCTCACCTTGCTAGCTTGCCTTAAGCTCACTAAGGAGCTCACCTTGCCAACTCACGTTGAGCTCATCAAGTAGCTTGCCTCAAAATTCGTCGAGTAGCTTTCCAAGTAGCTCACCTAGGAGCTCAGCTAATAGCTCTCTTGTGAGCTTACCAGGGACCTCACTTGGGAGATCGCGAAGTGGCTCGTTTGGGAGCTCACCTAGCAACTCACCTGGAATTTAACTAAATAACTCACTAAGTAGCTCACTTGGTAGCTCTTCTAGAGTTCACCGATCAGCTTGAGTTGAACTCACCTTAAATCTTGTCAAGTAACTTACCTAGGAACTCACTCCTGAGCTCACCTTGAGATCGGGCCGAGGAGCTCACCTTGCCAACTCACCTTAATCTCGCCTCGGTAGCTCACCTCGAGTTCATCAGGTAGCTCCTCTAATAGTTCACTTGGGAGGTCACCTAATAGCTCTATTGGGATCTCACCTAAAAGCTCACCTTTGAGATCACCGAGAAGCTCATCGAGTAGGTTGATTTGAGCTCACGTGTGAGCTCACCAAGCAACTCACCAGGGACCTCACCTGGGAGCTTGCTAAGTAGCTCACTTGGGAGCTCACCTAGTAGCTTGCTTGGGAGCTCACCGAATAGCACACAAAGTATCTCACTTAGGAGCTCTTCTAGGAGCTCACCGATCAACTCAAGTTGAGCTCACCTTAGAGCTCATCGAGTAACTCGCAAAAAACTACCTTGGGAGCTTTAACTCGAGTTGAGCTCACCTAGGAGCTGATCAAGTAACTCATATGGGAAATCACCTGGGAGCTTGCTTGACACCTCACCAGTAACCTTACCTTGAGCTAGCCTTGCCAACTCACCTTGATCTAACCTTGCCAACTCACCTAGAGCTCATTTGGTAGCTTGCATGTAATCTCACCTAAGAGATTACCGACAAGCTCACCTTTGAGCTCGCATGTTATCTCACTAAGTAGCTCACCTAAGAGCCTAGTTGGGAGCTCAAGAAGCATCTCATCTAGGAGATTTTAGAGCATCTCGACTTGATCTTTCCTAGAGATTCACTTAGGAACTCACCTGACAGCTTTCCTTGCCACTCAACTTGAACTCACCTAGGAGCTCTGCAAGTAACTCGACTTGAGCTCACCTAGAGCTCATCACTGTAGCTCACCCAAAACTTGAATCGAGCTCACTGATAGCTCACCTTTCCAACTCGCATGGGAGCTTTCCTATTAGCTCACCTTGCTTGAGCTTGGTGAGTAGTTCACCTTACTAACTCACCTAAGAACTCACCTAAGAGCTCACTTGACATGTCACTCTAGCCAGAGCTTAGCAAGCAGCTCACCCAAAGCTCATCAACTAGCTCGACTTGAGCTTACCTAAAAATCACTAGGAGCTCACCTGATAGCTCACCTTACAAAATTTCCTTCATCTTGCACAGAGCTTTCCGATCAGCTCAACTTGAGCTCACCCTGAGCTCGCAAGTATCTCATATGAAAATTCACATGAGAGCTCACCTTATCAAATTGGATGGGAGCTCACCCATCAGCCGCCTTGCTAGCTCGCCTCAAGCTTACCGAGGAGATCACCTTGCCAACTGACCTTGAGCTCATCTCGTAGCTCATCTCGAGTTCATCGAGTAGCCACCAAGTAGCTTTCTAGGGAGCTCAACTAAATGCTCACCTCGGAGCTCACCGAGTAGCTCACGTAATAGGCTGACTTGATCTTGCTTTTTAGCTTGCTTGTGAGCTCACCGAGTAGCTCTCCTAGGTTCTCACCATGTAGCTCACTTGGGAACTCACATAGCAGCTCACCCGGGAGCTCACCGAATAAATCACGTATTAGCTTTCCTAGGAGCTCTTCTCTCTCGAGCTCACCGATTAGATCAAGTTGAGCTCACCTAGAGCTCATTGATTAACTCACCTAGGAACTCCCTAGAGGTTGCCGAAATCTCACCTTGATAACTCACCTTGATCTTATCTCGGTAGCTCACATGTGAGCTCACCTCGTAGATTACCGATGTTCATGTTTGAGCTCACTTGTGAGCTCACCGAGTAGCTCACCTAGGAGATTGGCTTGGGAGGTCACCTAGTATCTAACCTGGAAGCTCGCCAAACATCTTGCCAAGTAGCTCACCTAGGATATCTTCTAGGAGCTCACTGATCCACTTGAGTTAAGCTCACTCGGGAGCTTGTCGAGTAACATACCTAGGAGCTCACTTGATAGCTTGCCTTCCCAACTCACCTACAGCTCACCTTGTTAAGTCAGCTTGAGCTAACTCATAACTCACCTTGAGCTCATTTTGTAGCTTGCATGTAAGCTCACATCGATATTACCAATAAGCTCACTCTTTGAGATCACATGGGAGCTCACCGAGTGGCTCACCTAGGAGCTCAAAAAGTAGCTCACCTAGGATCTTGTCGAGTAGCTCAAAATGAGCTTGCCTGTAAAACTAATCTGGGAGCTCACATGAGAGCTCACCTAGGAGCTCATCAAGAAGCTCACCAAAACTTAAATGGGAGCTCACCTATAAGGTCACATTGTTAGTTGGCCTTGAACTCATTAAGGAGCTCACTTTACCAACTCACCTTGAGCTCATCTCGGTAGCTCACCTTGGAGTTCTTTGAGTAGCTCACCAAGTAGCTCACCCGAGATTGCCTAATAGCTCACCTGGGAGCTCACAGAGTAGCTCACTGAGTAGGTTGACTTGAGCTCACTTTTGATCTCACTTGTGAGCTCACCAAGTAGCTTGCTAGGGACCTCACATGGGAGCTCACCATGTAGATCACTTGGGAGCTCACCTAGCATCTCACCTAGGAACTCGCAGAATAGTTTTTCAAGTAGATTTATTGGGAGATCTTTTGGGAGCTCATCGACTACTCAAGTTGAGCTCTCTTGGGAGCTCATCAAGTAACTCACTTGAGAACATTCTGGAGCTCACCGACAGCTCTTCTTTCCAACTCATCTTGAGCTCACCTTGGCACCTCTCGCTTGAGCTCACTCGCCAACTAGCCTTGAGCTCATCTAATAGCAAGTATGTAAGTTAACCTCAAAGATTTCTTACAAGCTCACGTTTGAGGTCACTTGGGAGCTCAATGAGTAGCTCACCTAGGAGTCAATGGTGCCGGGAACTCAACAAGTAGCTCACCCAGAGCTGGTAGGGTAGCTCAACTTGAACTTTCCTAGATCTCATAAGCTAAATCACCCGAAATCTTGAATGAGAGCTCACCTAATAGATCACCTTGCTAACTCATATGGGAGCTTGCCTTGCCAACTCACACCTTGATCTCACTAAGGAGTTCATCGAGCAAAGACGCCAAAGCACTCACTGGAGCTAACCTACCAGACTCACCGAGTAGGTTGACTTGAGTTCACTTGTGAGCTCACCGAGCACTTGTCGTGGACTCGAATGAGAGCTCACCAAGTAGTTCACTTTTGAATTCACCTAACATCTCACTCTAGGAGCTCATTGAATAGCTCACCAAGAATCTCACCTAGTAGCTTACTCGTAGCTCACCTATTAGCTCACCTAGGAGATCACCTAATATCTCACCTAGGAACTCACTGAGTATGTCACTGAGAAAATCACTGGGGAAATTATGTGGGAGCTCAATAAGTAGCTTGCTTGGAAGATCACCTAGTAGTTCACCAAGGAGCTCACCAAATAGCTCACCAAGTAGATCACTTGGGATCTCTTCTGAGCTCACCGATCAGCTCGAGTTGAGTTCACCCGAGAGCTCATCGAGTAACTCACCCGGGAGCTTTCCCGATAGCTCACCTTAATAATTCAACTTGATTTTTCCTTACTAACTCACCTTGAGCTCACCTTGCGAACTCACCTTGAGCTCATCTAGTAGCTCGATGTAAGCTCAACTCATAGGTTACTAACAAGCTCACCTTTTATCTCACTTGGGAGCTTACCGAGTAGGTCACCTAGGAGCTTGGTTGGGAGCTCGGTAAGTAGCTCACCTAGGAACTCATCGAGCAGCTCGACTTGAGCTTACCAAGAAACTCACCTAGGAGCTTTCCCGACAACTCACATTGCCAACTCACCTTGAGCTCACTCTAGGATCTTTCCGAGCAGCTCAACTTGAGCTCACTCAGAGCTCATCAAGTAGCTTGACCAAAAATCACATGGGAGCTCACCTGATAGCTCACCTTGCCAACTCGCATGGGAGCTCCCCTATCAGCTCACCTTTCTAGCTCACCTTGAGCTCATTGAGGAGCTTACCTTAGCAACTTTCTTGAGCTCTTCTAGTAGCTCACATCAAATTTTT
>CM031237.1:29752355-29816213 GCA_018340775.1 Taxus wallichiana var. yunnanensis | reverse complement strand
GTAAGATTAAGGCGAGATGATAAGTGAGCTCTCATGCAAGTTTGTAAGGTGAACTCCCATGTGATTTTTGGGTGAGCTACTTGATGAGCTCATGGGTGAGCTCAAGTCGAGCTGCTCAATGAGCTCTTCGGTGAGCTCAAGGTAAGCTCGCAAGGCAAGCCATCAGTGAGCTCCCGGGTGAGTTGCTCGAGCTCCCTACTGAGATCCTAGGTGAGCTACCTGGTGAGCTCCTAGGTGAGATTATCGGCAATATCTTAGGTGAGATTACATGCGAGCTACCAGATGAGCTCAAGGTGAGTTGGCAAGGTGAGCTTAAGGTGAGTTGGCAAGGTGAACTCAAGGTGAGTTGGTAAGTGAGCTATCAGGAAAGCTCATAATCGAGTTCCTAGGTGAGTTACTTGATGAGCTTATGAGTGAGCTCAACTCAAGCTGATCAGCGAGCTCTAAGAATAGCTCCCAAGTGAGCTACTTGGCAAGCTATTTAGTGAGCTCCTAGGTGAGCTGCTAGGTGATCTCCCAAGTGAGCTACTTAGTGAGCTCCCAGGTGAGGTCCCGAATGAGCTACTTGGTGAGCTCATAAGTGAGCTCAAGTCAACCTACTCGGTGAGCTGCTTAGTGAGCTCCCAAGTGAGTTGTTAGGTAAGCTCCCAGGTGAGCTATTTGTCAAGCTCCCAGGTAAGCTACTTAGCAAGCTGCTCAATGAACTCCGATGTGAGCTTCAAGAAGAGATCAATGTGAGTTGGCCAAGAGAGCTCCTCAGTAAGCTCAAGGTGATTTGGCAAGGTGAGCTGATAGGGGAGTTCCCATGTGAGTTGGCAAGGTGAGCTATCAGGTGAGTTTTAGGGTGAGCTACTTGATGAGCTCCTGGTTGAGCTCAAGTTGAAACTGTCGTGAGTGAGCAAGTGAGCTCTTAGGTTAGGTCGATGTGAGTTTTCGTGTAAGCTCAATTCAAACTACTCGATGAGTTTTGGGTGAGATACTTTGACCATCGATCTCGAGGTGAGCTACTTGGTAAGCTCCCAAGTGAGATCAAAGGTGAGCTTATTGGTAATCTCCGAGGTGAGCTTACATACGAGCTACCAAATGAGCTCAAGATGAGTTGGCAAGGTGAGTTGTCGGGTGAGCTCCTAGTGAGTTCCCATGAGAGTTACTAGATGAGCTCCTAGGTGAGCTCAACTCAAGCGATCAAAAGCTCCCGAGAAGACCTCCCGGGTGAGCTACTTGGTGAGCTGTTTGGTAAGCTCCTAGGTTAAATGCTAGTGAGCTCCAAAGTGAGCTACTTGGTGAGCTCCCAGGTGAGGTCCCCAACATGCTGCTTGGCGGGGTCACAAGTGAGCTCATGTCAACCTAGTTGGTGAGCTTCTCCATGAGTTCCTAGGTGAGCTATTCGGTGAGGTCCTAGGCAAGCTATTAGGTGAGCTCTGAGGTGAGATACCAGGTGAGATACTTGGTGAGCCATTCAATGAGCTCCCAGGTGACGCTGCTAGGTGATCTCAAAAGTGAACTACTTGGTGAGCCCCTAGTTGAGGTCCCAGGGGAGCTGCTCTGTGAACTCACAAGTGAGCTCAAGTTAACCTACTTGGTGAGTTACTCGGTGAGCTCTCAGGTGAGCTACTAGGTGAGCTACTTGGTGAGCTTCTCGATGAACTCATAGGCAAGCTACCAGATGTGCTCAAGGTGACTTAGCAAGGTGAGCTCCTCAAGTGAGCTCAAGGTGATCTGGCAAGGTAAGCTGATAGGTGAGCTCCCATGTGATTTGGCAAGGTGAGATGTCAGGAGAGCTCCCATTCACATTTTTGAGTGAGGCGCTTGATGAGCTCTTGGGTAAGCTAAATTTAAGCTACTCTATGAGGTCTTGGATGAGCTTCTTGACAAGTTCCCGTCTAGCTCCTAGGTGAGCTACTCTGTGAGCTACTAAGTGATCTCAAAGGTGAGCTTGTCAGCAATATCTCAGGTCAACTTACATGAACGCTACCAGATGAACTCAATGTGAGTTGGCAAGGTGAGCTTAAGGATAGTTGGCAAGGTAAGCTCAAGGTGAGCTGGAAAGGTGAGCTATCAGGTGAGCTCCCAAGTGAGTTCCCAAATGAGTTACTCGATGACCTCCCGGGTGAGCTCAACTCGAGCTGATCGTGAGCTTCCGAGAAGATCTCCATAGCAAGCTACTTGGTGAGCTTTTTGTGAGTTCCTAGGTGAGCTTCTAGGTAAGCTCCCAAGTGATCTACATGGCAAGCTCCCATGCGAGGTCCCCGGTGAGCTCACAAGTGAGCTCAAAAGTGAGGTCAAGTCAACCTACTCGGTGAACTACTCTGTGACCTCCTAGGTGAGCTGTTAGGTGAGCTCTTATGTGAGCTACTTGGTGAGCTACCGATGAACTCTAAGGTGAGCTACCAGATGAGCTCAAGGTGAGTTTGCAAGGTGAGATCTTTAGAAATCTCAAGGTGAGCTGGCAAGGTGACCTTATAGGTGAGCTCGCATGTAAGTTTTTAGGCGAGATGCTTGATGAGCTCCCAGGTGAGCTCAAGTTGTGTTTCTTGATGAGATCCGGGTGAGCTCAAGTCAAGCTATCACGTGAGCTCCTAGGTGAGTTTTTAGGAAATCTCAAGTAAAGCTACTTGACGAGCTCCTGGATGAGCTAGCACATGAGCTCCCAGTGTGTTTTTGGGCAAGCTCAAGTCAAGTTTGCTCGATGAGATCCTAGGAAATCCACTTTACGAGATCCCATCCAAGCTTCTAGGTGAGCCTTTAGGTGAGATTCCATGTGAGCTCAAAGGTGAGCTTGTTAGTAATCTCTAAGGTGAGCTTTCTTGTGAGCTACTAGATGTGCTTAAGGTGAGTTAGCAAGGTGAGGTTTTGGTGAGTTGGTAAGGCAAGTTGTCAGTGATCTCCTAGGCTATCTATAAGGTGAGTTACTTAATGTGCTCAAAGGTGAACTCAACTCGAGTAGATTAGTGAGCTCCTAGAAGAGCTCCTAGGTGAGCTACTTAGCGAGATGTTAGGTGAGCTCCCAAGTGAGCTACTTGGAAAGCTCCCAGTGAGGTCCCGATGAGCTCACAAGTGAGCTCAAGTAAATCTACTCTATGAGCTGCTAGGTGAGCTCCTAGGTGAGATGTTTGCAAGCTCCCATGTGATCATGTTAGGTGAGCTCCTAGTTAAGTTGTTAGGTGAGCATCTAGGCAGGTGCAAGCTACTCTACTAGCTACTCGATGAACTCGAGGCAAGCTACTGATGACGAGCTCAAGGTGAGTTGATAAGGTGAGTTCCTTAGTGAGCTCAAGGTAAGCTAGTAAGGCAAGCCGATAGGAGATCCTCCATGTGAGTTGGCAAGGTGAGTTGTTAGGTGAGCTTCCATGCGAGTTTTTAGGTGAGCTACTTGATGAGCTCCCAGTGAGCTCAAGTCGAGTTGCAAGGCAAGCTCCTTGGTGAGATCAAGGTGAGCTACTAAGGCAAGTTGTCGGAGTAAGCTCCTAGGTGAGTTTCTGGGCAAGCTCAAGTCGAGCTGCTCAATGAGCTCCTAGGTGAGCTACTTATTGAGCTCCTAGCCGATCTGCTAGGTGAGCTACTCGGTGAGCTCACAAGCAAGCTCAAAGGTGAGCTTGTCATCAATCTCTGAGGTGAGCTTATATGTTAGCTACTAGATGATCTCAAGGAAATTTGGTAAGGTGAGCTTTCAGGGACCTCCTAGGTGAGTTACCAAGTGAGTTACTTGATGAGCTCTAAGGCAAGCTCAACTTGATCTAATTGGCAAGCTCCCGGTGAGCTGCTGGCGAGTTCCCAAATGAGCTACTTGGTGATATCCCAAGTGAGGTCCCCTGGTGAGTTTCTCGGTGAGCTCATAAGTGAGCTAAAATGTGAGTTTTCACATGCACTACTTGATGAGATCCAAGGTGAGCTCAAGTTGAGCTACTTGGTGAGCTCCTATGTAAGCTCAAGGTAAGCTGGTAAGGCGAGCTGTCAGGACAGCTCCCAGGTGAGTTTTCAGGAAAACTCAAGTCGATTTGGTCAATGAGCTCTTAGGTGAGCTGCTTGTTGAGGTCCTAGCCTAACTCCCGGGTGAGCTGCTAAGTGAGTGAGCTCAAAGGTGATCCATTTGGAAAAGTGAGCTCAAGGTGAGTTGGCAAGGCAAGCTATTAAGTGAGCTCGTACTTGAGTTCCTAGGTGAGTTACTCACGAGCTCATGGGCCAACTCAACTTGAGCTACTTGAAAACTCGAGGTGATCTATCTTTTGAGATAAAGGTGAGTTGGTAAGTTAAGCTCCTCACCGAGCTCAAGGTGAGCTAACAAGGTGAGATGATAGGTGAGCTCCCATGCGAGTTGGTAAGCTGAGTTTTCAGGTGAGCTCCCATGCAAATTTTTGGGTGAGCTACTTGACCAGCTCCTAGGTGAGCTCAAGTCGAGCTACTCACCAAGCTCCTAGGTGAGCTCAAGGTGAGCTATCAGGTGACTTCCTAGGTAAGTTTTTATGAAAGCTCAATTCAAGTTACTTGATAAGCTCCTGGATGAGCTGCTCACTTCGAGCTTCCACCCAAGTTCCTAGGTGAGTTGCTCAGTGAGATCCCTAGTGAGCTCAAAGGTGAGCTTGTCAGCAATCTCTTAGGTGAGCTTACATGTGAGCTACCAGATGAGCTCCATGTGAGTTAACAAGGTGAGCTCAAGGTGAGTTGGTAATGTGATCTCAAGGTGAGTTGGAAAGGTGAGCCATGAAGTGAGCTCCCAGGTGAGTTCCTAGGTGAGTTACTCAATGAGATCCTGGGTAAGATCAACTTGAGTTGATTGGTGAGCTACGAAGAGTTCCCAAGTGAGCTACTTTGTGAGCTATCCGGTGAGCTCCCAGTGAACTACAAGGCAAGCTCCCAAGTGAGCTACTTAGCAAGCTCCCAGGTAAGGTCACCGATGAGCTACTTGGTAAGCTCACACGTGAGCTCAAGTACACCTACGCAATGAGCTGCTCAGTGAGATCCAAGGTGAGATATTAGGTGAGCTCCTAGGTGAGCTGTTAGGTGAGCTACTCAATGAACTCTGAGGCAAGCTACCAAATGAGCTCATGGTGAGTACGCAAGGTGAGCTCCTCAGTAAGATCAAGGAGAGCTTATAGGTTAGCTCCCATGCAAGTTGGTAAGGTGAGTTATCAGGTGAGCTCCCATGTGAGTTTCTAAGTGAGCTACTGGGTGAGCTCCTGTGAGAGCTCAAGGTGAGCTAGCAAAGTGATCTCCTAGGTTAGTTTCGAGTAGGTTATTGGGCGAGCTCCCGGGTGTGCTCAAGGTGAGCTAACAAGGCGAGCTATCAGGTGAGATCTTAGGTGAGTTTCCAAGAAACCTCAAGTCGAGATTCTTAATGAGCTCTGGGTGATCTCAAAGGTGAGCTTGTCATCAATCCCTAAGGTGAGCTTACATTTAAGCTACTAGATGAGGTCAAGGTGAGTTGGCAAGGTGAGCTCAAGGTGAGTTGGTAAGGCAAGCTCCCAAGTGAGATGTTAGGTGATCTCCTAAGTGAGCTACTTGGCGAGCTCTGAGTCGAAGAACTTAGTGAACTACTCGGTGAGATCACAAGTGAGCTCAAGTCATATTACTTGACGAGTTACTTGGTGAGCTCCGGAGTGAGCTCCGTGCAAGCTCTTAGGTGAGCTCAGGTGTGAGATATTAGGCAAGCTACTTGAAACACTTTGAGGTGAACTCAAGGTGATATGCTAAGGTGAGCTGATAGGAAAGTTCCCATGTGATTTATCAAGGTGAGCTATCGGTGAGATCCTATGTAAGTTTTCAGGTGAGCTACTTGACAAGATCTTGGGTGAGCTTATGTCAAGATGCTTAACGAGATCTTGGGTGACCTTAAGGAAAGCTAGTAAGTTGAGATATCAGGTGAGCTCGCATGAAATTTTCTAAGGAATTTCAAGTCGATCTGCTTGACGAGCTCTTGGGAAAGCTACTTGTTGAGCTCCTAGTCGAGATCCTAGGTGAGCTACTCAATGAGCTCCATGGCGAGCTCAAATCTGATCTTGTCGGTAATCTCTTAGGTGAGATTACATGTGAGCTAAGAGATGAGCTCAAGGCAAGTTGGCAAGGTGAGCTCAAGGAAAGTTGGCAAGGTGAGCTCAAGGCAAGTTGATAAGGTTAGTTGTCAGGAAATCTCCCAAGTAAGTTCCCATGTGAGTTACTCGACGAGTTTTGTGGTGAGGTCAACTCGAGCTGATTTTTGAGCTCCTAGAAGAGATCCCTAGTGAGATACTTTGTGAGCTATTTGGTAAGCTCCCAGATGAGTTGCTAAGTGAGCTCCCAAGTGAGCTACTTGGTGAGATCCCCAGTGAGGTCCCTGGCGAGCTGCTTGGCAAGCTCACAAGTGAGCTCAAGTCAACCTACGGTGAGAGGTACTCGTTGAGCTCCCATGTGAGCTCCTAGGTGAGCTCCCATGTTAGTTACTTGGCAAGCTACTCTATGAGCTCAAGTGAGTTGGCAAGGTGAGCTCCTCAATGAGCTCAAGGCAAGTGGGCAAGGTGAGCTTATAGGTGAGATCTCATGCAAGTTGGTAAGGTGAGCTCCCATGTGAGTTTTGGGGTGAGATGTTTGATGATCTCTAGTAGAGCTACTCAACGAGCTCCTAGTCAACCTCAAGGTGAGCTAGCAAGGTGATCTGTCAGGTGAGCTCTGAGGTGAGTTTTCATGTAAGCTTAAGTAAGGCTACTTGATAATGACCTAGGTGAGTTGCTTATCAAGCTCCCAACTGAGCTACTCAAAGGGCTCTTATGTGAGCTCAAAGGTGATATTTTCAGTAATGTCTAAGGTGAGCTTATATTCGAGATACCAGATGAGTTCAAGTTGAGTTGGTAAGGAAAGCTATCGTGCAAGCTCTCAGTGATTTCCCAGGTGAGTTACTCAATAAGATCTCAAGTAAGCTCAACTCGAGCTGTTTGGTGAGATCCAAGGAAAGTTTATAGGTGATCTCCCAAGTGAGCTACTAGGTGAGCTCTGAGGTGAGGTCCCTGGTGAGCTCACAAACAAGATGTTATGTGAGCTCCCATATGAAGCTGTTAGGTGAGCTACTTGGTAAGCTACTCCATGAACTCTAAGGTGAGCTACCAGATGAGCTTAAGGTGAGTTGACAAGGTGAGCTCCTCACTGAGCTTAAGGTGAGCTAGCAAGGCAAGGTCCCATGTGAGTTTTTAGGTAAGTTGTTTGAAAAGTTCCTGGATGAGCTGTGAGTTCCGAGGTGAGTTGGGTGAATAGCTCCTAGGCACGATCAACTCAACATGATTAGCAAGCTCCCAAAAGAGGTCCTAGGTGAGATACTTGACAAGCTATTTGGAAAGCTTCTAGGAAAGCTCTTAGGGGAGCTCCCAAGTATGCTACTTATGCGAGATCCCATGCAAGGTCCTCGATGAGCTACTCGGTGAGCTCACAAGCAAGCTCAAGTCAACCTAATCGACAAGCTACTCAGTGAGCTCCTAGGTGAGCTCCTAGGTGAGATACTTAGTGACCTACTTGATGAACTCTGAGGTGAGCTACCTAGACAAGCTCAAGGTGAGTTGGCAAGGTGATCTCCTAAGTGAGCTCAAGGTGAGATGATAGGTGAGCTCTCATGTGAGTTTCTGAGTGATCTATCAGGAGAGATCCCATGTGAGTTTTCACGTGAGCTACTTGATGAGCTCTAGGGTGAGCTCAAGTTGAGCTGATCGGCAAGCTCCTATGTGAGTTCAAGGTGAGCTGGAAATGTGAGCTATCGGGTCAGTGAGCTCCCAAGTGATTTTATAGGTAAGCTCAAGTCGAGATGCTTGAGGAGCTCCTTGATGAGCTACTTGTCAAGCTCCTAGATGAGCTTCTTAGTTAGCTCCCTAGAGTGAGCTCAAAGGTGAGCTTGTTGGAAATCTCTTAGGTGAGCTTACATGTAAGCTACCAAAATAGCTTAAGCTGAGTTGGAAAGGAGCTTAAGGGTAGTTTGCAAGGTGAGCTATTAGATAAGTTTCCAAGTGAGTTCCTAGGTGAGTTACTCGATGAGCTCCCAAGTGAGCTCAACTCGAGCTGATCGGTGAGCTCCCGGAAGAGCTCTCGGTGAGCTCCCAAGCAAGCTACTTGACGAGCTCGTAGGAGATGTCCCTGCGAAGCTGCTCGGTGAGCTCACAAGTGAGCTCAAGTCAACCTACTTAGTGAGTTTCTCAGTGAGCTCCCAGGTGAGCAGTTAGGTGAGCTCCCAGGTGAGCTGTTAGGTGAGTTCCTAGGCATGGTACTTGGTGAGCTACTCGATGTACTCTAAGGAGAGATACTAGATGAGCTTAAGATGAGTTGGCAAGGTGAGCTCCTCACCGAGCTTAAGGCTAGCTAGTAATGTAAGGTGATAGGTGAGCTCCCATGCAAGTTTTTGGTGAGCTACGGGAAAGATCCCATGCGAGTTTCTAGGTGACCTTAGGTGAAATCCCATGTGAGTTTTAGGCCAAGCTATTTGAAAAGCTCTTAGGCAAGCTCAAGTTGAGCTATTCGGAAAGCTCTTCGGTGAGCTTAAGGTAAGATGGCAAGGTGAGTTGTTAGGTGAGCTCCCAGGCAAGATTCTAGGTAAGCTCAAGTTGACCTTCTCGACGAGCTCTTGCGTGAGCTACTTTTGAGCTCCCAGCTGAGATCCTAGGTGAGTTACTCAGTGAGCTCCCAGGTGAGCTCAAAGATGAGCTTGTCAAAAATCTCTATGGTGAGCTTACATGTGAGCTACCAGATGAGCTCAAGGTGAGTTAGTAATGCAAGCTGTTAGGTGAGCTTCCAGGTGAGTTCCTAGGTAAGTTACTTGACGAGCACCTAGGTGAGCTCAACTTAAATTGATCGGTGAGCTCCCAAAAGAGCTCCCAGGTTAGCTACTTGGCAAGTTATTCGGTGAGCTGCTAGGCGACCTCCCAATCAAGGTACTTGGTGAGGACCCTAGTGAGCTACTTAGTGAGCTCACAAGTAAGCTTAAGTTAACCTACTCGGTGAGATTCTCAGTGAGCTCCTAGGTGAGCTATTAGGTGAGCTCCCAAGTGAGTTGTTAGTTAAGTTCCCAGGAAAGCTACTTGGCGAGCTGTTTGATGAACTCTGTTAGGGGAGCTCCCATGTGAGTTGGCAAGGTAAGCTATCAGGCGAGCTCCCATGCATGTTTTCAGGTGAGCTACTTGATGAGCTCCCAGGTGAGCTCAAGTTAAGCTACTGAGTAGGCTCTTGGGTGTGATCAAGGTGAGCTTGCAAGGTGAGTTGTCAGTGAGCTCCCAAGTGAGTTTTGAGCAAGCTCAAGTCGAGCTACTTGATAAGATCTTGGGCAAGCTACTTGTTGAGCTCCTATTCTAGCTTCTAGGTGAGTTCCCGGAGTGAGCTCAAAGGTGATCTTGTCATCATTCTACGAGGTGAGATTACATGGAAGCTACCAGATGAGCTTAAGGAGAGCTGGTAAGGCAAGTTGACAAGGTGAGCTATTAGGTGAGCTCCCAAGTGATTTCCAAGGTGATTTACTTGAAGATATCTCAGGAAAGCTCAAATCAAGCTGATCAATAAGCTCCCAAAAGATATCTTAGGTGAGGTTGTCAGAAATCTCTAAGGTGAGCTTATATGGGAGCTACAGATTATCTCAAGGTGAGTTGGCAAGGTGAGCTAAACACAATTTGACAAGGCAAGATCAAGGTGAGTTGGGAAGGTGAGCTATCAGGTGATCTCTAAGGTGATTTCCTAGGTGAGTTACTCAACGAACTACTCAGTGAGCTCACAAGAAAGCTCAAGTAAACCTACTCAGAGAGCTTCTTAGTGATATCCTAGGCAAGTTGTTAGGAAAGTTCTGAGGTGAGATCAAGTTGAGTTGGCAATGTGAATTCCTCAATGAGCTCAAGGTGAGCTAGCAAGCCGGAGTTGATAGGTGAGATCCCATACGAGTTGGTAAGGCAAGCTCTCAGTGAGCTCCTATGTGAGTTTTAGAGTGAGCTACTTGACAAGCTATCGATTGACCTCAAGTTGAGCTGCTTGGTGAGAGCAAGGAAAGTTAGAAAGGTGAGATGTCATGTGAGGTCCCATGTAATTTTCTATGAAAGCTTAACTTGAGCTACTCGATGAGCTCTTGGGAAATTTTCTTGCCGAGCTCCTAGTGAGCTCCTAGGTGAGCTACTCGGTGAGTTCCAGTGAGCTCAAAGGTGAGCTTGTGAAATCTCTTAGGTGAGCTTACATGCGAGCTACTAGATGAGATCAAAGTGAGTTGGCAAGGTGACTTCAAGGGAGTTGGCAAGGTGAGCTATCGGTGAGATCCCAAGTGAGCTACTTGGTGAGCTCCCAGGTGAGGTCCTTGTCGAGTGACTCGGCAAGCTCACTAGTGATCTCAAAAGTGAGTTCAAGTCAACCTACTTGGTGAGATCCTAGATGAAATACTTTATGAGCTACTTAAAAAAATCTTAGGCGAGTTACTAGAAAAGCTCAAGGTGAGTTGGGAAGGTGAGCTCCTCAGCAAGCTCAAGGTGAGCTGATAGGTGAGCTCCCATGTGAGTTTCTAGGTGAGATGTCAGATGAGCGCCTAGAAGAGATGAAGGAAAGCTACTTGGCAAGTTATTAAATGAGATCCCAGAAAACTACTAGGTGAGCTCCCAAGTGAGCCACTTGGCAAGCTCCCAGTTGAGGTCCTTAGTAAGCTGATCGTTGAGCTCATAAGTGAGCTCAAGTCAACCTACTTGGCATGTTTCTTGGTGAGCTCCCAGGTGAGTTGTTAGGTGAGCTCTCAGGTGAGCTGTTAGGTGAGCTCCTAGATGAGTTATTTAGAGATCTACTCAACAAAATCTGAGGTGAACTACTAGATGAGCTAAAGGTGATTTGGTAATCTGAGCTCCTTAATGAGCTCAATGCGATCTAGAAATCCAAGCTCCCATGTGAGTTCATAAGGCATGCTATCATGTAAGCTCCCATGCAAGTTTTTGAGTAAGCTACTTGACAAACTCACAAGTGAGCTCAAGTCAAGTTACTCGGTGAGCTCTTGGGCAAGCTCAAGGTAAGCTGGTAAGGTGATCGTAAGGTGAGCTCTCAAGTGTGTTTTGGGCAAGCTCAAGTCAAGCTGCTTGATGAGCTCCTAGGTAAGCTACTTACCGAGCTCCCAAAGAAAGCTCCTAGGTGAGCTACTCGTGAGCTCTTGGGAGAGCTCAAAGGTGAGCTTGTCGGTAATCTCTCGAGGTGAGCTTACATGTGAGCTACCAGATGAGCTCAAGGTGAGTTGGCAAGATGAGATCAAGTCAAGTTGGACATGTGAGCTCAAGGTGAGTTGACAAGGAGAGATGTTAGGTGAGCTCCCAAGTAAGTTCCCGGTGTGAGTTACTTGATGAGTTCCAAGCGAGCTCAACTTGATCTAATCGGTGAGTTCCTCAAAGATCTCCAAGGTGAGTTACTTGGGAAGCTATTCGGGAGCTTCGGGTAAGCTACTGAGTGAGGTTCCAAGAGAGCTACTTAGTGAGCTCCCGAGCAAGGTCCCTAGTGTGATGCTTAGGAAACTCAAAAGTGAGCTCAATTTAACCTACTTTGTGAACTCACAAGTGAGCTTAAGTCAACCTACTCAGTGAGCTTATCGGTGAGCTCTGAAGCAAGTTGTTAGGTGACCTCCCAGGCAAGTTGTTAGGCAAGCTCCCAGGAGAGCTACTTGGTGAGATACTCGATGAAATCTGAGGTGAGCTGTCAGACAAGATCAAGGTGGGTTAATAAGGTGAGCTCCTGAGTGAGCTTAATGTGAGCTGATAGGTGAGCTCCTATGAAAGTTAGTAAGGTGAGCTCCCATGTGTGTTTTCAGGTGAGCTACTTGATGAGCTCCTTGGGGACCTCAAGTCAAGCTACTCGGTGAGCTCCTGGGTGAGCTCAAGGTGAGATAGCAAGGTGAGGTATCAGGTGAGCTATTGGAGGAGCTTCTTTTCAAGCTTCTAGTCAAAATCCTATGTGAGCTCCTTGGCGAAGTTATTTTTGAGCTCCCAGAAAGCTTTTAGCAATCTCGAGGTGACATTACGTATGACCTACTAGATGAGCTCAAGGAATGTTAGAAAGGTCAGCTTAAGGTGAGCTGGCAAGGAGAACTCAAGGTTATTTGGTAAGGTAAGCTATTAGGTGAGCTCCTAGTTGAGTTCCCAAGTGAGTTACTTGACGAGCTCCAGCGAGAGCTCAACTCGAGCTGATCGGAAAGCTCGAGAACATCTCTTAGGTGAGCTACTTGGAGAGACATTTGGTGAGCTCCTAGCAAAGCTACTAGGTGAGTTCCCAAGTGAGCTACTTAGCAAGCTACTCAGTGAGCTCCTAGGTGAGTTGCTTAATGAGCTGCTCGGTGAGCTCCTAGGTGATTTGTTAGGTGAGCTCCTAGGTGAGCTATTAGTTGAGCTCATAGGTGACCTACTTGGTGAGATTCTCGATGAACTCTAATGTGAGATACCACATGAGCTCAAGGTGAGTTGGCAAGGTGAGCTCCTCAATGAGCTCAAGGTGAGCTGGTAAGGTGAGCTGATAGGGGAGCTACCATGTGAATTGGAAAAGTGAGCTGTCAGGTGAGCTCCCATGTGAGTTTTTAGGTGAGCTACTTGATGAGCTCCAGGGTGAGCTCAAGTCAACTTAATTGATGAGCACCTGGGTGAGGTCAAGGTGAGCTAGCAAGGTGAGCTATCGAAAAGCTCCCAAGTGAGTTTCTGAGAAAGCTCAAGTCGAGATGCTCGATGAGTTCTTGGGTGAGCTGCTTGCCGAGCTCAAAGTTGAGCTCCTATTCGAGCTGCTTGGTAATCTTTCAGGTGAGCTCAAATGTGAGCTTGTTGATAATCTATAAGGTGAGCTTACATACAAGCTACCAAATAAGATGAAGGTGAGTTGGTAAGGTGAGCTCAAGCTGAGTTGGTAAGGTGAACTCAAGGTGAATTAGCAAGGTGAGCTATCGGTGAGCTCCTAGCTGATTTCCCTGTGAGTTACTCGATGAGCTCAAGGACAAGCTCAACTTGAGCTAATCAGTGAGCTCCTAGAAGAGCTCCCTAGGAAATCTAATTGGTGAGTTGTTCGGTGATCTCGTAGGAGAAATACTAGGCAAGCTCCCAAGTGAGCTACTTGGTGAGATACTAGGTGAGGTCCCTAGTAAGCTGCTCGGTGAGCTCACAAGTGAGATAATGTCAACCTACTTGGTAAGCTACTCGGTGAGTTCCAAAGTGAGCTATTAGGTGAGATCGAGGTGAGCTATTAGGTGAGCTACCAAGAAAGCTACTTGGCAAGCTATTCGTGAGCTCCCAGGTGAGGTGCTAGGAAATCTCAAAATTGAACTACTTGGTGAGCTACCGGTCGAGGTCTCGGTAATATACTCAAAGCAAGCCCACAAGCGAGCTCAAGTCAACCTACTCAAAGCAAGCTGCTAGGTGAGCTCTCATGTAAGTGTTGGGTGAGCTTTGATGTGAGTTCCTTGGCAAGCTACTCGACGAACTCATAGGTAAGCTACCAGATGTACTCAAGGTGACTTGTTAAGGTGAGCTCCTCGGTGAGCTCAAGGTGAGCTCCCATTCAAGTTTTTGGGTGAGTGCTTGATGAGCTCCTAGGAAATCTCAATTCGAGCTTGCCTACGAGATCCTAGGTGAGCTACTTGCTGAGTTCCTAGCCTAGCTCGTAGGTGAGCTACTCTATGAGCTCCCAAATGAGCTCAAAGGTGAGCTTGTTGTAATCTCCGAGGTCAAATTACATGTGTGCTACTGCAGATGAGCTCAAGGATTTTTTCAAAGGTTGAGATATTAGGTAAGATCTCATGTGAGTTCCTAACCGAGTTACTTGATGAGCTCCCAAGTGGGCTCAGCTCGAGCTGATAGGTGAGCTCCCGAGAAGATATTCCAAGCGAGCTACTTGGTGAGTGTTACACCATTCAGTGAGTGTTAGGTAAGCTCCCAAGTGATCTACATGGTTAGATCCCATAAGAGGTCCCCAATGAGCTACTCAATGAGGTCACAAGAAAACTCAAAAGTGAGCTCAAGTAAACCTACTCAGTGAGCTACTCCATGAGCTCCTAGGTGAGGTGTTAGGTGAGCTCCCAGGTGAGCTAGTTGGTGAGCTACTCGATAAACTCCAAGGTGAGCTACGAGACAAAGTTAAGGTGATTTTGCAAGGTGAGATCCTCGGCGAGCTCAAGGCAAGATAATAAATTGACCTTATAGGTGAGCTCCCATGTGAGTTTTCAGGTGAAATGTTTGACGAGCTCCAAGGTGAGCTCAAGTCAAGCTGCTCAAGGAGCTCCTGGGAGACCTATCACATGAGCTCCCATATGAGTTTCTAGGCAAGCTCAAGTTGAGCTGCTCAACGAGATCCTAGGTGAATTATTTTCCGAGCTCCCAACTGAGCTCCTAGGTGAGCCACTCGGTGACCTCCCATGTGAGGTCAAAGGCAAGCTTTCAAGTAATCTCTGAGGTGAGCTTACATACAAGCTACCAGATGAACTTGAGGTGAGTTGGCAATGTGTGCTCTAGTCGAGTTGGCAATGCGAGCTGTCAGGAGCTTCCATGTGAGTTATTCGATGAGCTCCTAGGAGAGCTCAACTCAAGCTAATCAGTGAGTTCCTAGAAGAGCTCCTAGGTGAGCTACTTGGTGAGATGTTTGGAGAGCTCTTAGGTAAGCTACTAGGTGAGCTCCCAAGTGAGCTATTTGGTGAGCTCCCAGCGAGGTCCTCGATGAGCTCACAAGTAAGATCAAGTAAACCTACTCGGTGAGCTATGCGGTGAGCTCCTAGGTGAGCTATGTAGTGAGCTCCGTGAGTGAGCTATTAGGCAATCTCGTAGGTGAGATATTAGGCGAGCTCCCGGGTGAGCTGTTAGGTGAGCTTCTAGGTGAGCTACTTTGTGAGCTACTTGAAAAAATCTGAGGTGAGCTATGTAGACACCAAATTTGTGTCTTATGACCCCTTGTGACTGCATCTCATTTCGCAACCTAACCTCATCACCTAAACCTTACACAATTATTTATTAATTACCTTGTAATTGATAAATCCACATCACCTTACCCTGCCACCTCATTTTGCCACCTCATCATGACCTAGTCCTAACCCTAAACTAACCTAATTAAGACCTATAACTTGGTCTAAACCTACACCCATGACTAATGACCCCTTTCTCACACCCAAAACTGCCGACCTTCTAGTCACTTGACCAAGCCCGCAACTAATCCCTCGGGAGAAAAGTTAGGAAAGTGGGTTATTTTACTAAAAATAACCTACTTTTTCCTTACCGATACCGGTTCCTACTCGACCACCATCGGTTACGTAACCGCCATCAGTTCCCTATAAAATGGTCTCCCTTAACCAAAAACAAAGGTCAAAGGATTTTTGAATCAAGAGAGATCATCAGAAGCAATCAATAGAATCCAGATCTTTACTTGGCTGAGCAAAGACAAGTGAAGAGACAAGAAGAGTTGCAGCAAAAGGAGATCAAGCCCAAGACTGCAGCTAGATAACCAGAGCTCTGTGATACTCAGCTGATCATCAGGAGGGAGATATCTCATCTTCTATGTGTCAGGCCATCCTACCTGAGTTCTGCCTTTGTCATCAGAGTTCTTGGACCTGCATTTTTTCAATAACCCGTAGTCCTTCCAAGACAAAAAGGAGTTCTTCGTAGTCAACCCGATCTTTCTCTACGTGCACGTGCACACCATCTCGACATTAAACAGGTATTCCTCCTAACCCTAACCTTATCTATTTCTAAAAGGAATGAAAGGATAGAAGCAACTCTATTCCCGAAGCCAAAACATTCCGAGTGAAACAACTACTAGACAAGATCAAGGTGAGTTGGCAAGGTGAGCTCCTCAGCGAGCTCAAGGTAAGCTAGTAAGGTGAGCTTCCATGCGAGTTGTCAAGGTGAGCTCCGATGTTAGATTTCAGGTGATCTACTGACGAGCTCTCAGTGACCTCAAGTTGAGTTGCTTGGTGAGATATGGGGTGAGCTCAAGGAAAGTTGTTAGGTGAGCTCTCGGTGAGTTTCTAAGTAAGCTCAAGTCAAGATGCTAGGTAACCTCCCAAGTGAGCTACTTGGTGAGCTCCCAGGTGAGTTGCTTTGTGAGCTCACAAGCAAGCTAACAAGTGAGATCAATTCAACATATTTGGTGAGCTAATTAGTGAGCTACTTTGGTGAACTACTTGGTGAGCTACTTTGGTGAGCTACTTTACTTGCTACTTTGGCGAGCTACTTGCTTTGAGCTACTTTGGCGAGCAACTTGGCAAGATACTTTAGCAAGATACTTGGCAAGCTCAACCTATTTGGAAAGCTACCGGCGAGCTACTTGGTGAGTTGCTTGAAAAACTCTAAGGTGAGCTACCAGATAAGCTTAAGGTGAGTTGGTAAGGTGAGTTCCTTAGCGAGCACAAGGTGAGCTGGAAAGGTGAGTTGATAGGAAAGTTCCCATCTGATTTGATAAGGCAATCTCCCATCCGAGTTTTCACATGAGCTATTTGACGAGCTCTCGGGTTTCTCAAGTTGAGCTACTTAGTGAGCTCTTGTGCAAGCTCAAGGAAACCTAGCAAGGTGAGATATTAGGAGTGCTCCCAGGAAAGTTTTGGGAAAGCTCAAGTTGAGTTGGTCGATGAGCTCTGGGTGAGCTGCTTGTGAGATCCCAACCTAGCTCCTAGGTGAGCTCCCATGTGAGCTCAAAGGTGATCCATTTGGAAAGGTGACCTCAAGGAGAGTTGGCAAGGTGAGCTATCAAGTGAGCTCCCAGGTGAGTTCCCAGGTGAGTTACTCGATGAGATCCTAGGTGAACTCAACTTGACCTACTCCAAAATCTCTTAAGTGAGCTACCTTCCGAGATTAAGGTGAGTTGGCAAGGTGAGCTCCTCACCGAGCTCAATGTGAGTTAGAAAGGCAAGTTGATAGGCAAGATCCCATGTGAGTTGGCAAGGTGAGCTGTCAGGTGAGCTCCTATGTGAGTTGGCAAGGTGAGCTCAAGGTGAGTTAGAAAGGTGAGCTCAAGGAAATTTTAAAAGGTGATCTGTTAGGTGAGCTCCCATGTGAGCTGATAGGTGATCTCCTAAGTGAGCTACTTGGCAAGGTCCCAAATGAGGACCCCTGTGAGCTGCTCTACAAGCTCACAAGTGAGCTCAAGTCATCTTACTCAACGAGATGATTGGTGAGATCCCAGGTGAGCTTTTAGGTAAACTCCCATGTGAGCTATTAGGTGAGCTCCTAGATAAGTGTTAGGCAAGCTACTTAACAAACTTTGAGGTGAGATATCAGATGAGATCACGGTGAGTTGGAAAGGTGAGCTCCTTAGTGTGTTCAAGGTGAGCTGATAGGTGAGTTACCATGTGAGTTGTCAGGGAAAGCTATCAGGTGAGCTCCTATGTGAGTATTTAGGTGAGCTACTTGATGAGCTCTTGGGTGAGCTTAAGTTGAGGTGCTTGGTGAGCTCCTGGGTGAGCTCCAGGTGAGTTTTCAGGTGAGATCCTAGGTGAGTTTCTAGGAAGCTCAAGTTGATCTCTGGTGAGCTTCTTTCAAGCTCCCAGTCGAGCTCCTAGGTGAAGTACTTGGTGAGATCCCGAGGCATGCTTAAAGGTGAGCTTGTCGGTAATATCTTAGGTGTGCTTACATGCGAGCTACAAAATTAGTTCGGAGTGAGTTAGCTAGGTCAGCTCAAGGTGAGCTAGTAAGATGAGCTCAAGGTGAGTTGGGAAGGTGAGCTATGAGGTGAGTTCCAAGGAAAGTTACTCAATGAGCTCTCGAGTGATGTCAACTCGAGTTGAAGCTCCCAGTGAGTTCTCGGGTGAGTTCTCGGGTGAGTTACTCAATGAGCTCCTAGGTGAGCTCAACTCGAGCTGATCGGTGAGCTCCCGAGAAGACCTCCCGGGTGAGCTACTTGGCAAGCTATTTGGTGAGCTCCCGGGTGAGCTACTAGGTGATCTCTCAAGTGAGCTACTTAGTAAGCTCCCAGTAAGGTCCCAAAGTGAACTCAAGTCAACCTACTTGGTGAGCTCCAAGGTGAAGCTGTTATTAGGAGAGCTCCTAAGTGAGCTACTTGACAAACTCGAGGTGAGATTCTAGATGAGATCAAGGTGATTTGGTAAGGTGAGCTCCCATTCGAGTTGGCAAGGTAATTTGTTAGGTGAGCTCTCATCCGATTTTACGAGGAAGCGGCTAGGTGAGCTCTGGGAAAGCTCAAGGTGAGCTAGGTAGGTGTACTCCTAGGTTAGTTTTCGAGTGAGCAGCTGGGTAAGCTCCTGGATTGAAGGTGAGCTAGCAAGGCGAGCTGTCAGTGAGCTCTTAGGTGAGTTTCAGGCAAGCCCAAGTTGAGATGCTCAATGAACTCTTGGGTGAGCTCAAAGGCAAGCTTGTTTGAATTCTACGAGGTGAGCTTACATGCAAGCTACCATATGAGCTCAAGGTGAGTTTGCAAGGTGAGCTCAAGGCGAGTTGGCAAGGCAAGCTCAAGGTGATCTCCTAAGTGAGCTACTTGGCGAGCTCCCAAGTGAGGACCACAGTAAGCTGCTCGGTGAGCTCATAAGTGAGCTCAAGTCATCTTACTTGATGAGATTCTTGGTGAGCTTCTTGGTGAGCTTTAGGTGAGCTCCCCAGTGAGCTTAGCCGAGTTCCTAGGAAATATTTTAGGTGAGTTGGTAGATGAACTCCAAGGTGAGCTACGAGATGACCTCAAGGTGAGTTGGCAAGGTGAGCTTCTCGGTGAGTTCAAGGTGAGCTGATAGGTTAGTTCCCATGTGAGTTTCGGGGAAAAGTAATCGGGTAAGCTCCTATGTGAGTTTTCAAGAGAGCTTAAGTCAAGGTGCTCGGTGAGCTCTGGGTGAGCTCAAGGTGAGATGGTAAGGTGATCTGTTAGGGAGCTCCTAGGTAAGTTTCTAGGAAGCTCAAGTCAAGCCGCTAGATGAGCTCCTCATTAAGTTGTTTATCGAGATCCCAACCGAGCTCCTAGGTGAGCTACTAAGTGAGCTCCCAGTGAGCTCAAAGGTGAGCTTATCGGTAATCTTTCGGGTGAGCTTACATGCAAGCTACCAAATGAGCTCAAGGTGAGTTGGAAAGGTGAGATCAAGGAAATTTGGTAAGGTGATCTCAACGAGATTTAACAAGGTGAGCTGTCGGGTGAGCTCCCAAAAAGTTCCAGGCAAGTTACTCGATGAGCTCCGGGTGAGCTCAACTTGAGCTGATCGTCGAGCTCCAAAAAGTGATCCTTAGTGAGCTACTTTGCAAGTTGTTTGGTGAGCTCCCAAGTGACCTACTTGATGAGCTCCCAGGTGAGGTCCCTGGTGAGCTACTCAGTAAGCTCACAAGTAAGCTCAAGTCAACCTACTCATTGAGATGCTTTTTGAGCTCCCGGGTGAGCTACTTGGCAAGCTACTCGACGAACTCAAAGGTGAGCTACCGAGATGAGCTCACGGGGAATTAGAAATGTGGGCTCCTTAGTGAGCTCAAGGTGAGATAAAAAGGTGAGATCCCATTTGAGTTGGTAAGGTGAGTTGTCAAGCAAGCTCTAATGTGAGTTTCTGTGTGAGCTACTTGATGAGCTCAAGTCAAAATACTTGGTGAGCTCCTGGGTGAGCTGAAGACGAGATTTTAGGTGATTTTTCATGTAATCTCAAGTCAAGCTGCTCGATGAGAACCTCGGGTGAGCTACTTTCTAAGCTCCCAACTAAGCTCCTAGGTGAGCTACTCAATGGGATCTTAACCGAGCTCAAAGGTGAGCTTATCGACAATGTTTGAGGTGAGCGTATATACAAGCTACTAGCTGAGCTCAAGGTAATTTGGTAAGGTAAGCTATCAGTGACCTCCTAGGTGAGTTCCCAGGTGAGTTACTCAACAAGATCTTGGGTGAGCTCAATCGAAGATGATTGGTGAGCTCCCGTAAGAGCTGCTAGGTGAGCTACTTAGTAAGTTATTCACCGAGGTCCTAGGAAAGTTGCTAGGTAAGCTCCCAAATGAGATACTTGGCGATCTCCCAGTGAGGTCCTGGTGAACTCACAAGTGAGTTGTTAGGTGAGCTCCTAGGTAAGCTGCTCAATGAAATCTAAGGTAAGCTACCGAGATGATCTCAAGGTGAGTTGGCAAGGTGAGCTCCTTAGTGAAGTCAAGGTGAGTGGCAAGGTGAGCTCCCATGTGATTTTTGGGTGAGCTTCTTGATAAGCTCCTAGAGCGAGTGTGAGTTACCAGTGATTTAATTGATGAGATTCTAGGTGAGATCAACTTGAGATGATCAAAAAGCTCCTAGAGGATCTCACGGGTAAGCTACTTGAGAAGCTATTCACCTGAGCTCCTAGGTAAGGTACTTGAGATGATCATTGAGCTCCCATACAAGGAACCCAATGAGCTCACAAGAAAGCTCAAGTCAACCTACTTGATGAGCTACTTGGTGAGCTCCCGGGTGAGCTACTTGGTGAGTTACTCAACAAACTCGAGCTGAGCTACCATACAATCTCAAGGTGAGTTGGTAAGCTGATCTCCTAAGCACGCTCAAGGTGAATTGGCAAGGTGACTGTCAAGTGAGCTCCTAGGTGAGTTCCCGGGTGAGCTCTCGGGTGAGCTCAACTCAAGCTGATCGGTGAGCTACCGAGAAGAGCTCCCAGTGAGAATTTTGGTGAGCTGTTTGGTGAGATCCTAACTAAGCTGCTAGGTGATCTCCCGAGTGAGGTACTTAGCGAGCTCCTAGGTGAGGTCCCTAGTGAGCTACTTGGAAAGCTCACAAGTGAGCTCATGTCAACCTAATTAGTGAGCTACTCTATGAGTTCTCATGTGAGCTATTAGATGAGATCCGGTGATCTATTAGGTGAGATCCAAGGTGAGCTACCAGGTGAGCTACGTTGCGAGCTATTTGGTGAGCTCCCAGGTGAGATGCTAGGTGGTCTCAAAAGTGAACTACTTGGTGAGCTCCCAGTCAAGGTCCCTAGAGAGCTTCTTGGCTAGCTCAAAAGTGAGCTCAAGTCAACCTACTCAGTGAGTTACTCAATGAGCTCCTAGGTGAGCTCCCAGGTGAGGTACTAGGCAAGGTTCCAGGTGAGCTACTTGGTGAGTTTCTCGATGAACTCATAGGTGAGCTACCATATGCATTCAAGGTGATTTGGTAAGGTGAGCTCCTCTATGAGCTCAAGGTGAGCCAGTAAGGTTAACTCCCATGCGAGTTGGTAAGGTGAGTTATCAGGTGAGCTCCAATTGGATTTTTTGGTCAAGCATCTAGATGACCTCCTGGGTAAGCTCAAGTCGAGCTGCTCTACAAGCTCCTAGGTAAGCTACTTGTCTAGTTCCCAACCCAGCTCTAGGTGAGCTACTCGTGAGCTCCCAAGTTAGCTGATCTTGTCAAAGCAATCTCGAAGTTAACTTACATGCACACTACCAAATGTGCTCAAGGCGATTAGTAAGGAAAGCTCAAGGAGAGTTGGGAAGGAAAGCTCAAGGTGAGTTTGAAAGGAAAGCTATCAGGGTGAGCTCCCAGGTAAGTTCCCAAAATATGAGCTCCGGGTGAGCTCAACTCAAAGCTGATCAACGAGCTCCCAAAAGATCTCCCAAGTGAGCTACTCGATGAGCTCTCGGGTGAGCTCAACTCAAGATAATCGAGATCTCCCAAAAGATCTCCCCAAGTGAGATACTTAGCAAGCTATTCCGTGAGCTCCCGGGTGAGCTGCTAGGAAATCTCGAGTCATCTGCAATGAGCTCCCATGTGAGGTACCTAGTGAGCTCACAATTGAGCTCAAAAGCAAGGTCAAGTTAACCTACATAGTGAGCTACTCCATGAG
Organism: Taxus wallichiana var. yunnanensis; assembly: GCA_018340775.1. Lineage (NCBI taxonomy): Eukaryota > Viridiplantae > Streptophyta > Pinopsida > Cupressales > Taxaceae > Taxus > Taxus wallichiana. The sequence continues at coordinate 29,794,534 of CM031237.1, read as the reverse complement.
CTCCTAGGAAAGCTATTAGGCAAGCTCCTAAGTGATATACTTGGAAAGCTACATGATGAACTCGAGGTGAGCTACGACGAGCTCAAGGTGAGTTAGCAAGGTGAGCTCCTCATCAAGCTCAAGGTGAGTTGGTAAGGTTACCTTATAGGTGAGCTCCCATGCGAGTTACTTGATGAGCTCCTAGTGAGCTCAAGTTGATATGCTTAGTGAGTTTTAGGTGATCTATCACACGAGCTCCTAGGTGAGTTTATGGAAAATCTCAAGTCGAGCTTCTCGATGAGCTCTTGGTTGAGCTTATTGAGCTCCAATCCCTGAGCTCCTTAGTGAGCCACTCTGTGAGCTACCATTTGAACTCAAATTTGAGCTTGTGAGTAATCTCTAAGGTGAGCTTAGATGTGAGCTACTAGATGAGCTCAAGGTGAGTTGGTAAGTTGAGCTCAAGGTGAGTTGGAAAGGTGAGCTCTAGGTGAGTTGGCAAGGTGAGATGTCAGGTGAGCTCCAGGTGAGTTTCCAAGTGAGATACTCAATGAACTCCTAGGAAATCTCAACTCGAGGTGATTAGTGAGCTCCTAGAACAACTCCTAGGTGATCTCAGCTAGAGCTAATAAGTGAGCTCCTAGAGCAGCTACCTTGTGAACTCCCAGTGAGGTTCCCAATGAGCTCACAAGGAAGCTCAAGTAAACCTACTCGAGGAGCTACTTAGTGAGCTCCCTAGGTGAGCTATTAGGTAAGCTCTTAGGTGAACTATTAGGTGAGCTCCTAAGTGAGTTGTTACGTGAGCTTCTAGGTGAGCTACTTAGTGAACTACATGATAAACTCTGAGGTAAGCTACTAGATGAGCTCAAGGTTAGGTTATAAGGTGATATTCTCATCGAGCTCAAGGAAAGCTACCAAGGTGAGATTCCATGTGAGTTGGTAAGGTGAGCTATAAGGCGAGGTCCGATGCAAGTTTTCAAGTGAGCTACTTAATGATCTATTGGGTGAGCTAAAGTTGAGTTGCTTGGTGAGCTCTTTGGTGAGATCAAGGTGAGCTATTAGGTGATATCCTAGGTGAGTTTCCATGTAAGATCAAGTTGAGATACTCAATGAGCTCCTGGGAAAGCTTCTTACCGAGCTACTAGTCGATCTCCTAGGTGAGCTACTCAGTGAGCTCAAAAGTGAGCTCAAAGGTGAGCTTTTTAGCAATCTCTGAGGTGAGATTACATGTGAGCTACTAGATGAGCTCAAGGTGAGTTGGCACATCAAGATTTTACATGACCTTCGAGGTGAGTTGTCAAGTCAAGATTTTACATGACCTTTGAGGTGAGTTACTCGATGAGATCCTGGGTGAGCTCAACTCAATCTGATCGATGAGCTCCCAGAAGAGCTCCCATGTGAGCTACTTCATGAGCTGACAATTGAGATCAAGTCAACATACTCGGTGAGCTACTCGGTGAGATCCTAGGTGAGCTATTAGGTGAGCTCCTAGGCAAGCTACTCGATGAACTCTAAGGAAAGCTACTCGGTGAGCTATTTGGCAAGCTCCCAGTGAGTTATTAGGTGTGCTCCCAAGTGAGCTATTAGGCGAGCTTATAGGTGAGCTACTTGGTGAGTCAATCGATGACATATGAGGTGAGCTACCATACAAGTTCAAGGTAAGTTGGCAAGGTGAGCTCCTCGGTGAGCTCAAGATGAGTTGGCAAGGTGAGATGATAGGTGAGCTCCCATCCAATTTGATAAAGCGAGCTCCCATGTGAGATTTTATAGAGCTACTTGATGAACTCCCAAGTGAGCTAAAGTTGAGCTACTCGGTGAGCTCCTAGGCATGCTCAAGGCAATCTAGCAAGGTGAGCTATCGGGTAAGCTCCTAGGTGAATTTTTAGGCAAGCTCAAATTGAGTGGTCGATGATCTCTGTGTGAGCTACTTGCCAAGATCCCAGCCTAGCTCCTAGGTGAGCTGCTAGGTGAGCTCCCGAGAAGATCTCAAAGGTGAGCCATTTGGAAAGGTGAGCTCAAGGTGAGTTAGCAAGGTGAGCTATCGGGCGAGCTCCTAGGTGAGTTCTAGAGATTTACTTGATGAGGTCAGGTGAACCGAACTCGAGCTTCTCGACAAACTTTGAGGTCAGCTACCTTCTAAGCTCAAGGCAAGTTGGAAAGGTGAGCTCATCACCAAGGTCAAGGTGAGCTTCCAAGGTGACCTGATAGGAAAGCTCCCATGTGAGTTGGCAAGCCGAGCTATCGGGTGAGCTCCCATACAAGTTGAGCTATCGGGTGAGATACTTGATGAGCTCTTGGGTGATCTTAAGTTGAGGTGCTTGGTGATCTCTCGGTGAGCTCAAGGTGAGCTAGTAACATGAGCTGTCAGTGACATCCTAGGCAAGTTTCCAAAGAAAATTAAGTCAAGCTACTTGGACGAGCTCTTAGGTGAGTTGCTTCTCAAGCTCCCGTCGAGCTCCTACGTGAGCTACTTGGTGAGATCCTAGGAAAGCTCAAAAGTGATCTTGTTGGTAATCTCTTAGGTGATCTTGTTGGAAATCTCTTATGTTAGATTTTTGACAAGCTGCGGGTGATCTCTAGGTGAGCTCAAGATGAGATAAGCAAGGTGAGCTATTAGGTCAGCTACTAGGAGAGTTTCTAGGCAAGTTCAACTTGAGATGCTCGAAAAAATCACTCGGGAGCTCAAAGGTGAGCTTGTCGGCAATATACGAGGTGATCTTATATGCGAGATAGATGAGCTCAAGGGGAGTTACCAAGTTGAGGTCAAGGTTAGTTGGCAAGGTGAGCTCAAGGTGAGTTGGTAAGGTGAGCTATTAGGTGAGTTGCTTGGTGTTCTCCTAAGTGAGCTACTTGGTGAGATCCAGTGATGACCCCAGTGAGTTGCTTGGTGATTTCACAAGTGAGCTCAAGTCATTTTACTTGATGAGCTGCTTTGTGAGGTCCCACGTGAGCGTTAGGAGAGCTCCTAGGTGAGCTACTTGATTAACTCGAGGCAAGCTACAAGATGAGCTCAAGGTGATTTAGCAAGGTGAGCTCCTCAGTGAGTACAAGGTGAGCTATAAAGGTGAGATGATAGGTGAATTCCCATACAAGTTGTTAGGGTGAGCTATCAGGTGATCTCCTATGCAATTTTTCAGGTGAGCTACTTGACGAGCTCTTGGGAAAGCTTGATCGAGGTGTTCGGTGAGCTTCTACATGATCTCAAGGCAAGCTAATTGTCGAGCTCCTAGCCGAGCAACTCAATGAGCTCAGGAGTGTTGGTCATAAAATAGGACTTCATGAAGAGCAACGGTTAGGGGACAAGATGTCCCTCCTCTTTAATGGGAGAGGTTCCCTTATTCAAAACGAACCTATTTACAAATATACAAAACATGATTTTCTTGTTGAACTTGGATATAATGAAAGTTTTTCTATAATGATCATCAATTACAAAAGGACTGAGGAATGATAATATGAGAATGAGCGAGAAGGGCAACATCAGAATTATAGGTGACATTAATTCTTTATGTATGCGAAGTTATAGTGAATTAAAACAAGATCATTTGTATCATACTTAGTAAGATGAAATTTAAAAGACACAAATTTCTATAAATAACATCTACAAGAATACAAAGCTTCTTATCATAACACAGACAAATGATCTTGACAAGATTAAATGAAATGCTTAGGGATAAAAGAGATCAGATAGATGAAGAATGAAAAGCCCTTCTGTATTGATTTCTTTATGATTTATTTACACTTTCAGAAAATAAGCCAAGTTCTTCCTTTTTTTTTTTTTTCAAAATTGCGAGGAGAGGCCATTATATAGATTACAAATTAGTTACTCTTGGTAACTACTTATTTTAACTAAAAATTAGTTAAGGATTGCCAATCGCAATACCTCAACTAATTACAATAAATATGAGAGAAAGAATTGGAAGAGAAGAGAAGAATAAGGAGAAGAAGACAGTGGTTATGATCGGGAAGGACCCATCGACTTCAAAATCCATTTTGCCGAATTTCTTCAATGCCTCGGCTATGTCTCGCCACGAGGGACCGACATGTTGGCTATAGGATCGGGTCCAAAACTTTGTCCTTAGACAAAAGAGATTTGATAAAACCTATGAGAATCTAGGCTTGAAATGAGCTCCGCATGAGAGCATCATATCTACACATCGCACCTTTGAGATTGGAAAACCTCTAGCGTAATCCAAACCACTTAGTGAATCATCTATGCCATTGGTGTAGGGTTTGCATCTGTCATCTTCGACCAAAAATCACCAAAGTCAAGGTGGTGAACCTCACTGTCCCCGATATCGGGAACGGCGGATTCTAGTGGTGAGACTTGTTCCTGACCCTGAAATTTAATCTTCATGTTGATAGTAATTCGGAGGGCGGGGCGGCAAGCTAGACTTGGGAAGGAATTACAGAGGAAAATGGATACGTGCGTAGGATTTTAGATTGCAAAGTTTCGAACAAAAGATAGCATGAAAGAAGTGTGAAAAACACATAGGGGGTTCACTCATTATATAGCCATTTAGGAGAGAGAAAGGTAATAAATGTGCATTTGAAAAGCAAGATATCTGCAGGTAGAGCGGAAAAATTAGCATGAATGGAACTTTGGTTCATTTGGGACATGACCGGACACAAAAGCGTGAAGTACGCGACTCGGCCGGTCGGGTGAAAATGGAACAACCGGTCCGGGTGAACTTGGGACATTTGGGACAAAAAGTTCGATGGGCCCGAAAAAGAATAGACTTTGGGCGAACCGGCCGATCGGGAACAAGGGCCCAACCGAACTTGGGACACGCGGACAAAAATGTTCGACAGGCCGAAAAACACACAAAATGACCCAAAAATGCAGATTTTTCTCAATTTCTTGGCTTTTCACATAATCAATTACAACGAGAGAAGACACTCAAACTCAAAAATTTAAATTTTCACCATCTCAAGAGTAGGGAATTTTGAGTGGACAATATTTGGCTCATACGGGGATGACTCGGCATAAATTCAAGGAATGAGACAAGGTAAGAACTTAGATAGACTTGGGAAGTAGACCAAGTACCTTATCCATTGGGCAACCGAGTCAAAAAGTAAACCAATACGAGAGGAAAACACACCAAAACAAAAAGGAAAGAAAAACAAAATGCTATACAGAGTATACAAATGGACTCCCTAATCACCTATAACTTGAACAATTTTAGGTACTACCCACTATAAGGAAGTGGGAGAGGGGAACCATCCATATAATCAAGGTAAAAAGAATTTTTACTAGCGAAGTGCCCGATCTTGAAAGGTCACGAGCCAAAGGGAATCAAACTTTCCATGGGTGACATGAGGTTCATGCCTTTTATCCCATAACAAAGCAGTGTCTCCTACTTGGAAATCTCTAAACCTAGATTTCTTATCAAACAGACCTTAACTTTTCTTGGTGAGCAGATATCTTAACAAGTAACTTCCAATCTATTCTTATTCAATCTATGTAGGTACATAATCCTCTTATCCAAAGCATCATTGAAACTGGTATCTTCAATGGCCTTCATTAGATGCAAGGCTGGCAGCTCCACTGTTACTGGTAATTGAGCTTCTACTCCATATACCACTTGAAAAGGAGACATTCCAATGGCTCTCTTAGGTGTGATCTGTCTGCCCAAAGAGCATCATAGAGTTTCTTGTGCCAGTTTCGTTGGGACTCATTGACTAATTTCCTTATAATGGTCACCAAATTTTTATTAGTGGATTCTGCTTGTCCGTTTCCCTGAGGATAGTAATCTGAGGAGTGAGCCAAGGAGATGCCATATCCATAGCAAAAATCCATTATCTCGGTTGAAGAAAAATTTGAAGCATTATCTGTCACAATCTTGTTTGGCACACCATACCTTACCAAAATGTTTTCTTTGATGAAACTCGCACACCACTTGAAGTAGTACTCTTTCTTGGAATATCTTCTACCCATTTGGTGAAATAATCCATGGCGAGTTAATACATGAGTATGACCAGCACTAGAAAAGGGATTAACTGCTCCAATGAAGTCCAAACCCCATTGTTGAAAAGTTTCTTCAATTACAACTGGCTTACGAGGCAAAGAGGCCAATTTGTGTCTACCCACGAAAGTTTGACAAGCCTCACATTTATTAACCCACTTTGATGCATCTCTAAAAAAGGTAGGCCAGTAATATCCTCCATGAAGTATCTTATGAGTAGTGACAGTTGATGAGTAATGCCCTCCACATGCTTGATCATGAAAAGTTGAGAGTAGCTTTTTCTGCTGTTCCTTGTCCACACATTTCAAAAACCTTCCATCTAACCCACGTTTGAACAAGGCATTTTCCCACAACACATATTGCACTGACCTTAGTTTAACAGTCCTCTTTTCTTTGGTAGTTAAATGAGAGGGGCATTCCCCATAGGTGAGAAAATGAGTGATATCAGCATACCATTCATCAACTGAGCTAAGAAACAGAATGGTAGGAAGACCAACTTTATCCTCCAGTAACTCATGTCTAGCTCCTTCAGCAATGAGCTCACAAAGGCCTTTTCCACGGATGAGCTTGGTCGGTTTGATGTCAATATCATATTCTTGGACCTTGGCCACCCAGTTCCCTCTCTTGGATCCAAATTCCTGCTGTGTGAGAATTGACTTAATAGTTGTATCTGGTACCAACACCGTGGAATGAGAGTTAAGAATGTAAAAATGAAACTGCTTGATAGCTTTAACCACTACAAAAGCATGTTTTTCCATCATGGTGTATTTTAACTCATGATCTTTCAGAATATAGCTCATGAATGCAATTGGGAGATCGTGCTTAGTAGAATCTTCTTGAGTCAAAACAGTAGCCAAGGTGTTACCTGTGGCGTAGCAATAGATAATAAAATCTTTGCTGAAATCAGGACATGCTAAAATAGGAGTTTTAGCAATGGCTCTTTTAATACCTTCAAAGGCTTCTTTCCCCTCAGGATACCAACCAAATGTCTATTTTCCTTTCATCATTTGGGAGATATTCAAAGTTAGCTTAGAAAAATTAGGGATGAACCTTCTCAAAAAAGTTAATCTTACCAAAAAAGAATGCACACCTTTTTTGTTGGTTGGGAGAGGAATTTTCTGAATAGCTTGAACTCACTCAGGATCAATCTTAATACCATCTTTGGAGACAATGTGCCCTAATAATTTCCCTCTATTACACAAAAACATATTTTTAGGATTCAAAGAGATCCCATGTTCTCTACATCTTAGCGAATCTGTCTCCAGTGCGAAAATGATCCGCCCTTGTTTTAGAATACATCAAGTCATCAAGGTATACAAAAATACACTTTCGTTTCAAAATTCCAAAGGCTAGGTCCATAGCCCTCTGAAAAGTAGCACCGGCATTAATGAGCCCAAAAGGCATTCTTTTGTAAGCAAAGGTACCCCAAGGAGTAGTGAAAGTTGTTTTGTGTTGATCTGCAGTATTGACTTCTACCTGATTATATCTTGAGAATCCATCAAGCATAGACAACATTTCAGATCCTGTTATTGCTTGTAAGACCTGATCCATCATAGGTAAAGGATAATTATCTTTCAAGGAAGCCTGATTTAGATTCCTGAAGTCAACACAGATACGAATCTCAGCATTTTTCTTTCTAACAGGTACAATATTGGCAATCCATGTTGAATGATGGATAGGAAAAATGATTTTGGCTTTCAACAACTTCGTATTTCTTGAAAAATGGTGTCAGCTATTTTAGGATTGTATTGCCTCTACTTCTATTTAAAAGGCTTAATTCCAGGTTTGAGAGGAATAAAATGCTGCATTTCTTTTGGTTGGAAAGCTTTTAAATCTTCATAAGAGTAGGCAAGAACATCCTTATACCTCTTTAAAATATCAATTGCTTTCTTCCTCTCATCTGCTATGCAACATTTTCCAATGTTCACAAGCTTAGGGTCAGTAGAACTCCCAATATTAATTTTTTCATACTCAGCTGATTGTTGAGGTCCAGTAGAAGCTCTAGACTTTACATACCTATCGTGTTTATCAAATAGTTCCTCTAAACTCACCAATCCTTTAGGAATCTTGTTTCCCTTGAGTTTGATGCATCCATCCTGATCCGTTTCTTCTCCTTGGGTGGTGCTTTGTCAAAGGGCACAATTTCACGAGGAAAGTTATTGCTTCCTTCAAAGTACAGTTGTTCAAAATTATTCTTGAGTTCTAAGAAAGAAAGCAAGTGCTGATCATCATTGAAAACTTGCGATTATTTGTATTATCAGTACACTCGGGTCGATGGATCATCTCAATGGTAAACTTATCTTGAAAAAAGTCGGGATGAGGTATCGGTAGTGACCACGAGGCTGCTAATGAATCGATCTAGTGTTCTTCTCGTAGGTATGGATTTGATGGAGAAAGCATCGAGAAATTCAATGGAATCCCAAACTGATTCCTATAATGTTTCAACCTTCCATTTTTACCGGAAAAGGTTTTAACTTGTTTTACAAATCAATTGCGTATCACCATGAGCTAGAAGATTCTTCACACCTTGTTCTTTTGCCACCTGTAGTCCAAGAATGAGAGCCTCATACTCTACTATATTATTGGTATTATCAAATTGCAACTTGAATGAGAAAGGATGAAGGATTCCTTCGGGTGACTTGAGTATGATGCCGGCTCAGAACCGGTGAGAACAACTTCCATCAAACTCTAAAATCCAAACACTATTAGGATCTTTAGGTGACACTTTGGGGAGTTGGATTTCTTCAAGAGACATAATCATGTAGTTGCCATGCCCCATATCCTGATAGAGTATTTTTGCTTTGGGATCATCCGTTTTTTGTACAATATACTCAGATTGCTTCTTAGGCAGCAACTTCTTCATTTTTCCATTAACAGGTATGAAGGCATGTGACCAATCCATTTGAATTTCTCCACCCATATCCTTACAGAAGTTTCTACTTAGCAACATCCTGTATGAAGGAGGAATATATGCTACTAAGATGGTAGCCAAAACTCTCTTCTTAGGTAAAGTAGCAAAAGCCACTTGTGCATCTTTAATTCTTCTGACCAAGGGAACTTCCTTACTCTCCATAGAATAACAAGATCCATAAGTGCATGTGAGAGTCAAGCATAAGGCATGAGCTACTTTAGTAGGCATCACATTGTCTAATGCTCCTGAGTCTATGATGCAATTAGTAAGCCTATGGCCAGCTATAAGAAGTGTTACATAGAATGGCTTGATTTTTTCATTGGGCGAGGTGACAACGGCTACTAGATTAGGCTATGGTGTAGAAGGAGGAGTGGGTAAAAGGCCTTTAGAGGTAGTTTTAGAATGGGAATTGACAAAGTGAATCATTTTAGCAAAAGCCTTGGGATGGGTTTGATAATACTCAGCCTCTAAGATTTGAACCTTAGTCTTTTTCAGGTGGTCGATAATATCAAAAGACCCATAAGTGGACGGGTTATCATCACTTGAGATTCTAGGTTTATTAATTTTAGGGGAAAAAGAAGAAAATTTAGTAGCAAAATTGACAGGACTCACATTTGGTGTAGATGAAATGGGGATAGGAGATCCTCTCTTTGCAATTACGGGGATAGTTTCCGGCTTCTCCTTAGATTTCTTTGTGGGCTGCATCACTTTCTCCCTCTGATTTTTCTACTCCCGAGTCATGACAGCGTATGATTCACTATTCATGTCTGCTACTACTTCATCATAATCATGTCCATCATCAATGCCCTCGGTGGTGAAGAAATTAACTCGAGATCCCTCAAGTTCATCGCTTCATCATCAACTTCTTCAACAAACTCCTCGCAGTCTTCATTATCCACCTCATCATCTGGTTCCTCAACTTCATAGGTTGCATTGCAGAAACTTTAATAGGAGGTCCTTCAAGTGCTAGTCTTGTTTGAGAAGCAGGAAAATGATTTCTAGGCTGAAAATTCCTCCTTGGAATGTCTACATAGGGAGCATGCTTGAGCCAATTGTTTCTTAATGGCGATGAGATCATTCGCAAGTTTTTGAACCAATGGATCAGTATTAGGTCCGGGATTGGAAGAGGAGGAAGAAGTAGACTTAGATTTGGAAGGGTCTCTCCTCAACTTCCCGACATGATTAAATAATCTTGACACTACTAACAAAGAAGAGTTTGATCCTCAACTAATGTTGCGAGATTAGCCCTTCTCAAGTATGTAACTAACTTCGAGGTGATTGGGCATTTAGGAAGAAACATTTTTGAATTTGATCTATAGGTCGAGTATTTGGTAGAATTTTGTTAATCAACCTGTTAAATCGGGCCACAAATTCTCTCATGGGTTCTTGTGAATCTTTCTTTATTTGAGAGATTTGGGCTAGCAAGGCATGCACATCTTCTGCTGGTTTGAAACGGTTTTCAAACCTAGTTCTCATTGTGTCCCAGCTAGTGATAGCACCAGTTGGAAGGTGATAAAACCAATCAGCAGCATTATCTTGTAAAGTCTCAACGAAAATTATTACGGAGACATCTTCATGTTCAACTCCCAGAACTCCACATGCAACTATGAAGGCTGCAATGTGTTCATCAAGATGCACTTTACCATCGCCTTTGAATTTAGGGAAGTTCTTACGATTACCTCTGGGTAACTCATGCAAAGGCTGAGGAAGGGCAAGGGCCCGACATGATGACCCGAGAGTGAAATGGTACCGCCATTCTTGGGAAAATGGCTTGAAGAGGAACTACAACACCAAAGAAGAATCAAAGCTCGAATATTAGGAATAGTTGGCTCTAAAGGAATACCACTCGTAGGAATTCTATTTTGGGACAGGTGGAGTGCTTGGTGAACGAGTCTTTCTATTTCTTGTTGAAGGGAAAGGAAAACCCTGTTGCTCCAAAATTTGAAACTGAGAATCTTCAATACCAAGGGCCCTTCTCCCTTGAGTAAAACGCAGAGTCGCTAGATCAAAAAGATGATCAATAAATAAACTAGAATATGATTTCCCAATAGAGTCACCAAAAATTGTTGGTCGTCAAATAGGACTTCACGAAGAGCAACAATCGGGGACAAGAAGTCCCTCCTCTCTTTTTGGGAGAGGTTCCCTTATTCGAGAAATGAACCTATTTACAAATATACAAAACATGATTTTCTTGTTGAACTTGGATATAATGAAAGTGTTTTCTATAATGATCATCAATTACAAAAGGACCTGAGGAATGAGAATATGAGAATGAGTAGAAGGGAAACATCCAGAATTATAGGTGACGAGTAATTCTTTATGTATGCGAAATTACAGATGAATTAAAAAAGATCATTTGTATCATACTTAGTAAGATGAAATTTAAAAGACACAAAGTTCTATAAATAACATCTGCAAGAATACAAAGCTTCTTATCATATCATAGACAAATGATCTTGACAAGATTAAATGAAACTCTTAGGGATAAAAAGATCGATAGATGAAGAATGAAAAGCCCTTACGTATTGATTTCTTTATGACTTATTTACACTTTTAGAAAATAAGCCAAGTTCTTCCTTTTTTTTTTTTTTGCAAAATGGCGAGGAGAGGCCATTATATAGCTTACAAATCAGTTACTCTTGGTAACTACTTCTTTTAACTAAAAATTATTTTAGGATTTCCAATTGCAATACCTCAAATAATTACAATAAATCCAAGAGAAAGAATTGGAAGAGAAGAGAAGAATAAGGAGAAGAAGGCAGTGGTTATGGTAGGAGGGACCCACTCGAATTCAAAATCCACTACCCGAATTTCTTCAATGCCTCGCTATGTCTCTGCCATGGGGGACTGTCGTGTTGGCTATAGAATGGGTCCAAAACTTTCCCTTAGAAAAAGAGATTTGATAAAACCTATGAGAATCGGGTTTGAAATGAGCTCCGCATGAGAGCACCATATCTCGCACATTGCACCGAGATTGGAAAACCTCTAGCAAAAGCCAGACCACTATCGTGAATCATCTATGCCATTGGTGTAGGGTTTGCATCTGTCATCTTCGACCAAAAATCACAAAAGTCAAGGTGGTGAACCTCACTGTCCCCAATATCAAGAACGACGGATTATAGTGGTGAGACTTGTTCCTGACCCTAAAATTTAATCTTCATGTTGATAGTAATTTGGAGGGTGGGGCTGCAAGCTAGACTTGGGAAGGAATTGCAGAGGAAAATGGATATGTGTGTAGGATTTTAGATTGCAAAGGTTCAAGCAAAAGATAGCATGAAAGCAATGTGAAAAATGAATAGGGGTTCACTCGTTATATAGCCGTTTAGAGAGAGAAAGGTAATAAATGTGCATTTGAAAAGCAAGTTATCCGGGTAGAGCGGGAAAAATTAGTGCGAATGGAACTTTGGTTCATTTGGGACATGAGGGATGCGAAATCACGAAGTACGCAACTCGGCCCGATTCAGGCGATGCGGGAAAAGACACACAAATGCTCTTGGAACATGTGGGATAAAAGTACGTGAAGTACGTGACTCGCCAATTCAGTGAAAATGGAACAACCAGTCCGAGTGAACTTGGGACATTTGGGACAAAAAGTTCCGACAGGCCCAAAAAAGCAACTTAGGGTAAACTAGCCGATCGGGAACAGAGGGCCCAACTAAACTTGGGACACGCAGACAAAAATGTCAAGCATGAGCCCGAAAAACACATAAAATGACCCAAAAACATAGATTTTTCTCAATTTCTTGGCTTTTCACATAATTAGTATAAAGAGAAGATGATCAAACTCAAAATTTTAAATTTTTACCTTCTTAAGAGTAGGGGAATTTTGAGTGGACAACACGAGTGAGCTCAAAGGTGAGCTTGTTGGTAATCTCGAGGTGAGCTTACATGCGAGCTACTAGATGAGCTCAATGTGAGTTGGCAAGGTGAGCTCAAGGTAAGTTAGCAAGGTGAGATCATGGCAGGAGTTAGCAAGGTGAGCTATCGGTGAGCTCCCAATAATGTTCCTGTGTGAGTTACTCAATGATCTCTCGGGTGACCTAAACTTGAGCTGATTATCAAACTCCCGGAAGAGCACCCTAGTGAGCTACTTTGTGAGTTGTTCAATGAGCTCCCAGGTGAGCTACTTAGTAAGCTCCCAAGAAAACTACTTTTCAAAATCCTAGGTGAGGTCCCTCATGAGATACTCGGTGAGGTCATAAGTGAGCTCAAGAAAACCTACTTAGTGAACTCCTATGTGAGTTTTCAGGTGATCTACTTGACGAGCTCTCAAGTTAGCTTAAGTCAAGATTCTCAGCAAGCTCATGGGTGAGCTCAAGGTGAGCTATCAGGTGACCTCCTCAGAAAGTTTCCATTAAAGCTTAAGTCAAGCTACTCAATGAGCTCTGTGTGAGATACTTGTCAAGCTCTAGATGAGCTCCTAGGTGAGCTACTTGGTGAGATCCGGTGAGCTCAAAGGTGAGCTTCTTGGAAATCTACGAGGTGAGCTTAAATGTGAGCTACCGGATGAGCTGAAGGTGATTTTACAAGGTGATCTCAAGGAAAGTTAGCAAGGCGATCTATCAGGTGAGCTTGAACGCAAGTTCCCAGGTGAGTTACTCGACGAGATTCTAGGTGAGCTCAACTCAAGCTGATCTTTGAGTTCCCGAGAAGAGCTTTCTAGTGAGCTAATTTGAGCTATTCGGTGAGCTGCTAGGTGAGCTCCTAGGTGAGGTCCATGGTGAGCTACTCATTGAGATCCCAGGTGAGATCTTAGGTGATCTCATAGGCAAGCTACTTGGTGAGATGATCGACGAACTCAAAGGTGAGCTCGGGCAAGATGAGCTCAAGGAAAGTTGGCAAGGTAGGATCTCTCAGTGACCTCAAGGTGAGTTGGCAAGGTGAGGTCCCATTTGAGTTAGTAAGGTGAGCTGTTAGGAAAGCTCCCATGTAAGTTTTTGGGTGAGATACTTAACGAGCTCAAGTCGAGTTTCTCGGCGAGCTCCTAGGTGAGCTCAATGCGAGCTACAAAGGTGAGCTCCCAGGTGTGTTTCTATGTAAGCTCAAGTCAAGCTACTCGACGAGAGCACGGGTGAGCTACTTACTGAGCTCCCAACTCAACTCGTATGTGAGTTTCTTGGTGGGCTTTTAGATGAGCTCAAATGTGAGCTTGTTGGTAATGTCTAAGGTGAGCTTATATGTAAGCTACCAGCTGAGCTCAAGGTGAGTTGGCAAGGTAAGCTATTAAGTGAGCTCCCAGGTGAGTTCCTAGGTGAGTTACTCAACAAGCTCTCAGGTGAGCTGAACTTAAGCTAATCAGAGAGCTCCCATAAGAGCTCCTAGGTGAGCTACTTAATGAGTCATTCGGTGAGCTCCTAGTTTAGTTTCTTAGGTGAGCCCCCAAATGAGATACTTGGTGTTCTCCCAAGTGAGGTCCTCTAAGCGAGCTCACAACTGAGTTTTTAAGTGAGCTCCAGGTTGAGCTACTTCACGAGATACTCAACAAACTTCAAGGCAAGCTACCAGATGAACTAAAGGTGAGTTGGCAAGGTGAGCTCTTTAGTGAGCTCAAGGTGACTTAGCAAGGTGAGCTCCCATTTGAGTTTTTGAGTGAGCTTTTGATGAACTCCTAGATGAGCTGTGAGCTCCTAGGTGAGTTACTCAATGAGCTTCTTGGTGAGATCAACTTGAGATGATCGGTGATCTCCCAAAAGAGTTCCTAGGTGAGCTACTTTACAAGCTATTTGGTGGGCTTCTAGGCCAGCTCTAGGTGATCTCCCATGTGAGGTCCCTAACGAGTTGCTTAGCAAGCTCAAGTTAACCTACTTGACGAGCTAGTGGTGAGCTCCCAGTGAGCTACTCGGGGACCTACTCAATGAATCCTCGAGGTGAGCTACGAGACAAGCTCAAGGTCAGTTGGCAAGGTGATCTCCTAAGTGACCTATCAAGGTGAGTGTCACGTAAGCTCCACGTGAGTTTCTAGGCGAGCTGTCAAGTGAGTTCCCATGTGAGTTTTCAGGTAAGCTACTTGATGAGCTCCTATGTGTGCCCAAGTCGAGCTACTCGGTGAGCTCCTGTGTAAGCTCAAGGTGAGCTAGCAAGGTGAGATGGCAAGGTGAGCTATTAGGTGAGTTCCTAGGTGAGTTTTCTAGCAATCTCAAGTTGAGATACTCAAGGAGCTCTGGATGAGCTATTTGCCGAGTTCCCAATGGAGATATTAGGTGAGCTACTAAGTTAGCTCCCGAGGTGAGCTCAAAGGTGAGATTGTCGGTAATCTCTAAGTGAGCTTACATGTGAGCTACTAGATGAGCTCAAGGTGAGTTGGCAAGGTGATCTCAAGGGGTTGGCAAGGTGGTGTCGGGTGAGTTCCTAGTTGAGTTACTCGGACGATATCTTGGGTGAGCTCAACTCAAGATGATCGGAAAGCTCTCGAGAAGAGCTCTCGGGTGAGCTACTTGGCAAGTTGTTTGGTGAGCTCTAAGGTGATATGCTAGGTGAGCTCCCAAGCAAGCTACTTAGAGAGCTCCTGGTGAGGTCCCCATTAAGCTACTTGGTGATTTCACAAGTGAGCTCAAGTGGCCTACTTAGTGAGCTCCCATGAAAGCTATTAGGTGAGCTCACAAGTGAGCTCTTAGGAGACCTCCCAAGTGAGCTACTTGGGGAGCTACTTGATGAACTCATAGGTGAGCTACAGACGAGCTCAAGGTGAGTTTGAAGGCGGGCTCCTTAGTGAGCTCAAGGTGAGCTCAAGGTGAGCTCCCATTCGAGTTAGTAAGGCAAGCTTTGGTGAGCTCCCATATGATTTTTTGGGTGAGCTACTTAATGAGCTCAAGTTGAGCTACTCAGAAAGCTCTTGGGTGAGCTCAAGGCAAGCTGGTAAGGTGAGCTCCCAGGTGAGTTTTTGTGTAAGCTCAAGTCAAGCTACCTGATGAGCACCTAGGTGAGTTATTTGTTGAGGTTCTATCTGAGCTATTAGTTGAGCTAATCGAGAGAGCTCTTACGTGACCACAAAGGTGAGATTATCGGTAATGTTTAAGGTGACCTTATATGTGAGCTACCAAATGAGCTTAAGGTGAGTTTGTAAGGCAAGCTATCGAGGTGAGCTCCCAAGTGAGTTTCGAGGTGAGTTACTAGACAAGCTCTTGGGTGAGCTCACTTGAGCTGATCGGGGAGCTCCTAGAAGAGCTCCCAAGTGAGCTCTTGCCAAGCAAGTTTTGGTGAGCTCCAGGTGAGTTGCTAGGTGTGCTCGTAAATGAGCTACTTGGTGATCTCCCAAGTGAGGTCCTGGTGAGCTCACAAGTGAGCTATTCATGGGTGAGCTCTTAGGCAAGCCTTCTAGCTTAGTGAGCTATTGTAAAGGTAGCTTGGAGGTGAGCTTAGGTGAGCTACTCAGTAAGCTGCTGATAGAGTGAGAGCTACTGAGGTGAGCTACCATATGAGCTCAAGGTGAGTTGGTAGGTGAAGGTGAGCTCTTGAGTGAGCTCATGTGAGTTGGCAAGGTGAGCTATCTCAGGTGAGCTACCATGTGAGTTTGGTGGCTCTTCAAGTGAGCTCTCGGTGACCTCTCAAGATGAGCTTTTGGGTGAGAGCTCCCGATGAGATGAGCTCTAGGTGAGCTACTCTACAAGCTTGGTGAACTCAGGTGAGTTCAAAGGTGAGCTTGGGTGGTAATCTCTTAGGTAAGCTTACATGTGAGCTAACACATGAAGCTCAAGTGAGTTGGCATTGATGAGCTCAACACGTGAGCTCGTAAGAGTGAGCTCAAGGTAAGTTAGAAAGGTGAGCTATCAGGTGAGCTCCTGAGGTGAAAGTTCCCACAGGTGAGTTACTTGGTGAGCTCTGAGGTGAGCTCAACTGAGCTGATCAGTGAGCTCCTAAAAGAGTTCCCATGAGATACTTTTTGAGATTTTTAGTGTGCTCCTAGGTGGCTCCCTACTTGCGAGCTATTAGGTGATCTACTTGCAAGCTCCCATGTGAGCTATCTCTCGGTGAGGCTGCTCAGTGAGCTCCCATGTGAGTTTTAGGTGAGCTACATGGTGAGCTACTTGATGAATCTCAGGTGAGCTACCAAAGCGAGCTGAAGGTGAGTTGGTAAGGTGAGCTCCTCAGTGAGCTCAAGGTGAGCTGGCAAGGTGAGCTAGTAGGTGAGCTCCCATGTAATTTTTTGGGTGAGCTATCAGGTGAGCTCCCATGTGAGTTTTTAGGTGAGCTACTTGATGAAATCCTAGGTGAGCTCAAGTTGAAGCTGCTTATAGAGCTTTGCACAAGCTCAAGGTGAGTTGACAAGGTGAGCTGTTAGGGGATCTCCAGGTGAAATTTTAGAATGCTCAAGTCAAGCTACTTGATGAGCTCCTGGGTGAGCTACTTACCAAGCTCCTAGCTAAGCTCCTAAGTGAGCTGCTTGGTGAGCTCTTAGGTGAGCTCAAAGGTGATCTTGTTGGCAATCTATAAGGTGAGCTTACATGTGAGCTACCAGATGGAGCTTAAGGATAGTTTGTAAGGAGAGCTGAGCTCAGTGAGATCCTAGGTGAGTTACTTGATGAGCTCCGGGTGAGCTCAACTGAGAGATGATGGTGAGCTCCCATATGAGTTCCCAGGTGAGCTACTTAGTGAGCTATTCAGCGAGCTCCCAGGTGAGCTGCTAGTCGAGCTCCCAAGCGAGCTACTTGGCAAGCTCCTAAGTGAGGTCCCGATGAGCTACTTAGGTAAGCTCACAAGTGAGCTCAAGTCAACCTAATCAGCAAGCTACTTGGTGAGCTCTAAGGTGAGTTGCTTAGAAGCTCATAGGTGAGCTATTAGGTGAGCTCCTAGGAAAGCTACTTCAGGTGAGCTACTTAATGAACTCGAGGTGAGCTACTAGTGAGCTCGAGCTCAAGGCAAGTGGTAAGGTGAGATCCTCGGTGAGCTCAAGGTGATCTAGTCAAGGTGATTGTAGAGTGAGCTCCCATGCGAGTTGGCAAGGAAAGCTCCCATGAGAGTTTTAGGTGAGCTCAACTTTGACAGTGAGATCCCGGTGAAAGCTCAAGTTGAGCTGCTCGGTGAGCTCAAGGCAAGATAAAGAGGTGAGTTGTTAGAGTGAGCTCCTAGGTGCATTTCTAGGCAAGCTCAAGTCAAGCTACTCGATGAGCTCTGGTAGAGCTACTTTGCCGAGCTCCCAATCGAGCTCCTAGAGTGAGCTTCTTGGTGAGAGCTCCTAGGTGAGTGCAAAGGTGAGCTTGTCAAGTAATCTCTAAGGTGATATTACATGTGAAGCTACCAAATGAGCTCAGGTGAGCTAGCAAGTTGAGCTCAAGGTAAGTGGCAAGAGTGTACCCAAGGTGAGTTATCAAGGTGAGCTATCAAAGGTGAGCTCAAATGTGAGTTCTTAGTCGAGCTTGGACAAGCTCTAGGTGAGTTCAACTCAAGCTAATTGGTAAGCTCCTATAAGAGCTCCTAGGTGAGCTATTGGTGAGTTACTGATTTGCTCTCGGGTGAGCTCAACTTGATTTAATCAATGAGCTCCCGAGATGAGCTCTAGGTGAGCTACTTGGTGAACTATTGGTGAGCTCCGGGTGAGCTGTTGGGTGAGCTCCCAAGTGAGCTACTTTAAGAGCTCCAATGCGAGGTCTCTGGTGAGCTGATCAGTGAGCTCAAAAGTGAGCTCATGTCAACCTACTTGGTGAAGCTACTCGGTGAGATCCTATGCGAGCTGTTAGGTGAGTTCCCAAGTGAGCTACTTTGTGAGAAACTTGGCGAACTCCAAAGTGAGATACCAGATGATCTCAAGGTGAGTTGGTAAGGTGAGATCCTTAGTGAGCTCAAGGCTTGCTGGAAAGGTGGGTTTAGTGATAGGTGAGCTCTAATGCAAGTTTTAGGCAAGCTATAGGTAAGCTCCCTTGTGAGTTTTCAAGTGAGCTACTTGATGAGCTCTGAAATGAGCTCAAGTTGAGATACTCGGCTAGCTCTAGAGGTGAGCTCAAGGGATTTAAAGGTGAGCTGTCGGGGAAAGCTCCCAAGTGAGTTTTAGGTAAGCTCTAGTTGAGTTTCTAGATGAGCTCTTGGGTGAGTTACTTATTAAGCTCCCATCCAAGCTCATAGTTGAGCTCCCGGTGAGCTCAAGGTCAGAGGTGAGATTCAAGTAATCTACGATGTGAGCTTACATGAAAGCTCTACCGAGATGAGCTTAAGGTAAGTTAGCAAGGTGAGCTCAAGACTAGTTGACAAGTCTATGTCAAGGCTAGTCGGTAGCTCAGGTGAGCTATCAGGTGAGCTCCCGGGAGAATTCCCAAGTGAGTTACTAGGTGATGATCTCGAGTGAGATCTCAAAGGTGAGCTGATCGGTGAGCTCGAGAAGAGCTCTCAAGAGAGTTACTTGGTGAGCTATTCAAAGCTCGGTGAAATCCCGGTGAGCTCCAAAGTGAGTGAGCTTGGTGAGCTCCCATAGTGAGTCCCAAGCAAGAGTTGATTGGTGAGCTCACAAGTGAGCTCAATTCAACCTACTCGGTGAGCTCTTTAGTGAGCTCTAGGTGAGCTATTAGTGAGCTCCCAGTGAGTTTAAGTGAGCTCCCGTGAGCAAGCTACTGGTGAGCTACTTGCAGCTGAGTGAGCTGATAGAAGTGAGCTACCCAGTGAGTTCAAGGTGAGTTAGTAAGGTGAGCTTATTGGTGAGTTCCCAAGAAGAGCTCTTAAGTGAGCTACTTGGTGAGCTATTTCAGTGCCAAGCTCCCGGGTGAGCTATTAGGTGAGCTCCCAAGTGAGCTACTTGGTGAGCTCCCACGTGCATGGTCCCTAGTGAGCTACTTGGTGAGCTTACAAGTGAGTTAGTACAGGTAAACATACTCGGTGAGCTCTTTGGTGAGCTATTAGAAAATATCCTAGGTGAGCTCAAGTGAGCTCGAGGTGAGCTACGGTGAGCTAGAGCTGGCAAGGTGAGTTTGCGAGGTGAGCTCAAGAGCTTAAGGTGAGCTTAGCAAGGTGAGCTATGAATAGGTGAGCTCCCATGTGAGTTGGCAAGTGCAAGCTGTCAATCAAGCTCTCATGTGAGCTTCAGAAGTGAGCTACTCAGTGAGCTCTGAGTGTACTTAAGTCGAGAGCTAGTAAGGAAAGCTACCTAAGTGAGTTTTAAGGGAAAACTCAAGTCAAGCTGCTCAACGAGCTCCCAGGAGAGCTGCTTCCTGAGCTCCCGGTTGAGCTCCTAGGTGAGCTAGTTAGCTCCAGTGAGCTCAAATGTAAAGGCAAGAAAAGGTGAGTTAGCTAGGTGAGCAGGTAAGAAAGGCAAGCTAAAGGTGAGTTAGCAAGGTGAGCTATTAGTCAGGTAGCTCGCAGGTGAGTACTAATCCAGTGAGTTACTCGGATGAGCTCTAGGTAGGTGAGCTCAGGTGAGCTATTTAGCTCAAAAAAGCTCTTAGGTGAGTTTTAGGTGAGCTCACAAGCTAACTTGGAAGCTCCCAGTGAGTCTTGGTGAGCTCAGTGAGCTTCTCGGTGAGCTCATAAGTGAGCTCAAGTCAATCTACTCAGTGAGCTCCTAGGAGAGCTGTTAGGTGAGCACCTAAGTGAACTATTAGGCGAGCTCCCAGGTGACCTACTTGGTGAGCTACTCGATGAAATCTTAGGTGAGCTAAGAGATGAGCTCAAGGTGAGTTGGCAAGGTGAGGTCCTCAGTGAGCTCAAGGTGAGCTGGCAAGGAAAGATAATAGGCAAGCTCCCATGTGAGTTGGCAAGGTGAGCTGTCAAGTGAGCTACCATGTGAGTTTTGAGTTAGTTGCTTGTGAGCTCGAGTGAGCTCAAGCATCAAACTCGCTTCGGTGAGCTCCTAGGTGAGCTCAATGTGAGCTGGCAAGGTGAGCTGTCAGTGAGCTCCTAAGTGAGTTTTGAGTAAGCTCAAGTCGAGCTCTCGACAAGCTCTGGGTAAGCTATTTTCTAAGATCCAAGTCAAGCTCCTAAGGTGAGCTACTTCCACTGAGCTCCCAAGAGTGAGCTCAAAGATGAGCTTGTTGGTAATCTTATAGGTGAGCTTACATGAGAGCTACTATATGAGTTCTAGGTGATTCTCAGGAGAGCTCAAGTCGAGTTTTCAAGGAAAGGTGAGTTATTAGTGTGAGCTCCGAAGCTCTGAGGTGAGTTACTCGATGAGCTCTCGGGTGAGCTCAGGATGAGATCGATCGGTGAGCTCCGGAAGAGCTCTTAGGTGAACTACTTGGTGAGCTATTCAGCAAGCTCCCAAGTGAGCTACAAGGTGAGCTCACAAGTAAGCTACTTGGTGAACTCCCAGGCAAGTGCTAGCAGGCTGAGCTTGGTGAGCTCACAAGTGAGCTCTAGGAAGTCAATCTACTTATTGAAGCTCACTCGGTGAGCTCCTAAGTGAGCTATTAGGTGAGCTCTCAAGTGAGTTATTAGGTACTTCATGAGCTACTTGATAAAATCGATGTGAGCTCCCATATGAGCTCAAGTGAAAGTTGGCAATGTGAGCTCCTGTAGTGAGCTCAAGGTGAGCTAACAAGGTGAGCTAATAGGTGAACTCCCATGTGAGTTGGAAAGCTATAAGGTGAGCTCGCATGTGAGTTTTTAGGTGAGCTACTTGACAAGCTCTTGAGTGAGCTAAAGTTGAGCTACTCGGTGAGCTCTTAGGTGAGTGACTCAAGGTAAGCTCAAGGTAGGTGAGCTATGAGGTGAGCTCCAGAAAGTTTTTAGGAAAGCTGAAGCTCGAGTGGCTCAATGAGCTCCCAAGTGAGTTACTTACTGTGAGCTACCTCAGCCAAGCTCTAAGGTGAGTTACTCGGTGAGCTCCAAGGTGAGCTCAAAGTGAGCTTTTAGTGAGCTCATAGGTGAGCTTACATGTGAGCTACCGAGATGAGCTAAAGGTGTTTTGAGCTCAATAAAGTGAGCTCAGGTGAGCTCTTGCTAAGTAAGCTCAAGGTGAGTTGGAAAGGTGAGCTCCTAGATGAGCTCCACTCAGGTGAGCTGATCGATAAGCTCTATGAAGATCTCCTGAAGGTGAGCTAGCTCTTGGTGAGCTATTCGGTGAGCTCCCAAGTGAGCTCTAAGTGAGCTACTCAAGGTGAGCTCCCGGTGAGGTGAGTCCTCGGTGAGCTTCTCGGTGAGTCTACAAGCTTCGGTCAAGATCTTACCATTCGGTGAGCTATTAGGTGAGCTCCTAGGTGAGCTACATTGAGCTAGGCTCGGTGAGCTTCCTCGATGAACTCCGAGGTGAGCTCGAGTGAGATTAAGGTGAAGCTGTTAGGTGAGCTCCTCAAGTGAGCTCAAGGAGAGTTGGTAAGTGAGCTGATTGGTGAGCTCCGATGTGAGCTGGCAAGGTGAGTTGTCACGTGAGCTCTATGTAAGTTTTGGTGAGCTACTGTGAGGTGAGCTATTGGGTGAGTTCAAGTTGAGATGCTCCCAGGTGAGCTCATGTAAACTCCCAGTGAGTTTCTTGGAAAGGTGAAGTCGAGAAGAGCTACTCTAGGTGAGCTCCTAGGTGAGTATCTTGAAGAAGCTCCCAGTGACCTCTAGGTAAGCTACAAGGTGAGCTCCTAAGTGAGCTCAAAGGTGATCTTAGTTGCCAATCTCGAGGTGAGCTCAATGTCAGCTAGATTGTAAGCTACGGATGAGCTCAAGGTGAGTTGGAAAGGTGACTAGTGAGCTCAGCAGGTGAGCTCCCAGGTGAGTTCTAGGTGAGTTACTAGGTGAGCTTACATAGTGAGTTGAGCTACGAGATGATCTCAAGGTGAGATGGTAAGGTGAGATGTCAAGTGAGCTCCAGGAAATTTTTGGGCAAGCTCAAGTCGTGATCTTTCTTTCTCAAGCTGAGCTAGAGTGAGATCCTCAGAGCACTCGGTAAGTTCCCAAGGTGAGTGAAGCTCAAGTCAATCTCTGAGAGCACCCATCCAAGTTCCCAGGTAAGCTCCAAGGTGAGCTTCTAGGTGAGCTCCCAAGTGAGCTATTTGGAGAGCTCCAAAGTGAGGTCTCTCTTGGTGAGCTACTTAGGTGAGCTCAAGTGAGCTTCAGTGAGCTCAAGTCAACCTACTGGTGAGCTTCACAAGTGAGTTGTTAGGAAAGCTGAGCTCTGGTGAGCTACTCGATGAACTATGAGGTGAGCTACGAGATGAGTTCAAGGTGATTTGGCAAGGTGAGCTCCTCGGTGAGTTCAAGGTGAGATGGAAAGGAGATCTCCCATGTGAGTTTTGGTAAGGTGAGCTATTAGGTGAGCTCCCATGTGATTTTTTGGTGAGCTACTTGATGAACTCATAAGTGAGCTCAAGTTGAGCTTGAGCTCGAGGTGAAGTGGTAGAGCTTTTATACGAGCTCAAGGTGAGCTCAAGGCAAGATGTCAAGGTCATTGTGAGCTCCTAGGTGAGCTTTTAGAGCTCTAGCTTGAGTGAGCTGCTCGATGAGCTAGAAAGGTGAGGCTTCAGTGAGCTCCTAGGTGAGCTCTACATGTGAGCTACTAGTGAGCTTACATGCAAGGTGAGCTCAAAGTGAGTTCTCAAGGTGAGTTAGAAGGTGAGCTCAAGGTGAGTTAGGAAGGAGAGCTATATCAGCTCCCAGTGAGTTCCCCAGGTGAGTTACTCGATGAGCTTCAGGCAAAAGTTCACTTGAGCTGATCGGTGAGCTCCCATAAGATGAGCTCCAGGTGAGCTACTTTGTGAGTTATTCGGAAAGTGAGCTAGGTGAGTTTTGAGCTACTGGTGAGCTCCTTGGTAGTGAGTTCAAGTGAGAGTCACCTTTGGTGAGCTCTTACGGTGAGCTCACAAGTGAGCTCAAGTCAACCTACTCGGTGAGCTACTCGGTGAGCTCCCAAGTGAGCTACTTGGTGAGCTACTTGTAAGGTGAGCTCCTGGTAAGGTGAGCTACTAGAGTGAGTGAGATCTCCATGTGATTTGGTAATGTGAGCTCCTTATGAGGTGAGCTCCCATGTGCTCCCAGTTTTAGGTGAGCGTGCTTGATGCAAGTTTCAGGTAAGCTACTCGGTGAGCTTGAGTTACTCGGTGAGCTTAAGTGAGCTCAAAGCAAGTGAGCTATGTCAGTGAGTTCGAGTGAGTTTCTAGTAGAAATCTCAAGTCAAGCTAGCTGCTGAGCTACTTTTCGAAAGCTCCCGGTGAGCTCTATGTGTGAGCTACTCGATGAGCTCGGGTGAGCTCAAAGGTGAGCTTGTGAGTAATCTCTCGAGGTGAGCTTACATGCGAGCTACTAGATGAGCTCAAGGTGAGTTAGCAAGGTGAGACCTCAAGTGATTTGGCAAGGTGAGCTCAAGGTGAGTTGGAAAGGTGAGCTGTCAGGATGCTCTAGGTGAGTTCCCGGTGAGTTACTCGATAAGCTCCGGGTGAGCTCAACTCAAGCTGATCGGTGAGCTCTAGAAGAGCTCCCAAGTGAGCTACTTGGTGAGTTGTTTGGTGAGCTCCCGGGGAGTTTCTGGTGAGCTCCCAAAGTGAGAGCTACTAGAAAAGCTCCCATGCAAGGTCCCGATGAGCTACTTGGTGAGCTCACAAGTGAGCTCAAGTCAACCTACTCGAGAGAGCTTCTCGGTGAGCTCCCAGTGAGTTGTTAGGTGAGATCCAGGTGAGCTACTCGGTGAGCCGGTGAGCTCGAGGTGAGCTAACACAAGCTCAAGGTGGGTTGCAAGGTGAGCTCTCAATGAGCTCAAGGTGAGTTAGTAAGGTGAGTTGATAAGGTGAGCTCCTATGTGAGTTTGTAAGAAAGTTAGTAAGTGAGCTCCCATGTGAGTTTTGGGTGAGCTTACTTGATGAGCTCTAGAGTGAGCTCAAGTCGAGCTTCTCAGTGAGCTCACAGGTGAACTCAAGGTGAGCTGGTAAGGTGAGCTACCAGGTGAGTTTCTTGGGTCAAGTTGAGCTACTTTGAGCTCCTGGTCAAGCAAGCTTCAAGCTGAGCTGAGCTCCCAGTGAGCCTAGGTCAAAGTTCTAGGTGAGCTCAGTAGGTGAGCTCAAAGGTGAGCTTGTTGGTAATCTCTAAGGTGAGCTTACATGTGAGCTACCAGATGAGCTCAAGGTGAGTTGGAAAGGTGAGCTCAAGGTGAGTTGGAAAGGTGAGCTAAAGGTGAGTTAGCAAGGTGAGCTCAATCGGTGAAGCTCCTAGTTGAGTGCCCAAGTGAGTTACTCGATGAGATCTTGGGTGAGCTAAACTGAAGCAATCGGAGCAGAGCTCAGGTGAGATGTTTGGCAAGCTCCCTAGGTGAGCTACTTAGGTGAGCTCACAAGTGAGCTACTTGGTGAGCTCCAAGTGAGCTCCACAGTGAGCTAAGGTGAGGCTCAGGTGAGCTCCCAGTGAGCTACTTGGTAAGCTCCCAAGTGAGTCCCAGTGAGCTACTTGGTGAGCTCAAGTGAGCTCAAGTATAACCTACTCGGCGAGCTCAGGTGAGCCCAGTGAGATCTAGGTGAGCTGTTAGTGAGCTCCCAAGTGAGCTACTTGGTGAGCTACTCAAGGTGAGTGAGCTACGAGATGAGCTCAAGGTGAGTTGACAAGGTGAGCTCCTCAAGCAAGCTCAAGGTGAGCTATCAAGGAGAGTTGATAGCAAGCTCATGTGAGCTTATAGGTGAGCTAGCTACTAGGTTAGCTCCGATGTGAGTTTTGGTGAGCTACTTGAGTGAGCTCAACTGAGCTCAAGGTGAGCTCAAGTTGAGCTCTTAGTGAGCTCTAAGGTGAGCTCAAGGAAGCTACTATTAGAGTGAGTTTCTAGGTAAAGCTCAAGGAAAGCTCAAGTTGAGTTACTCGAGTGAGTTCCTAGGTGATCTACTTACCAAGCTCAAAGGTGAGCTCTAGGTGAGATACTTCGAACCTCCCGAGTGAGCTCAAAGGTGAGCTTGTCGGTAATCTCTGAGGTGAGCTTACATGTGAGCTACCAGATGAGCTCAAGGTGAGTTGCAAGAGTGAGCTCAAGGTGAGTTTGTAAGGTGAACTCAAGGTGAGTTAGTAAGGTGAGCTATCGATCAAGTGAGCTCCAGGTGAGTTACTCTATGAGCTCTAGGTGAGCTCAACTTAAACTAATAAGTGAGCTCTGAGAAGAGCTCCCAGAAAGCTACTTGGTGAGCTATTCGGTGAGCTCCCTAGGTGACTACTAGGTGAAGCTCTAAGTGAGCTACTTGGTGAGCTCACAGGTGAGCTCCATGAGTGAAGCTTCTCAAGGTGAGCTCATAAGCTGAGCTCATGTGAGCTCTGGTGAGTTAGCTACTTAGTTAGGTAAAACTAAGGAGAGTTGTTAGGTGAGCTCCCAGGTGAGATATTAGGTGAGCTCCCAGTCAAGCTATTAGGCAAGCTCGAGGTGAGCTACTAGGAGCTCAAGGTAGTTGGAAAGGTGAGCTCCTCAAGATGAGCTCAAAGGTGAGATGCAAGGTGAGTTCCAAAGTGAAGTTAGGTAAGCTCCCAGTGATCAAGGTGAGTTGCAAGATGCTCGATGAAGCTCACAAGTGAGCTCAAGTGAAACTCCTACTCGGTGAGTTACTCGGTGAGCTCCCGAAGTGAGCTCATTGAGTGAGCTAGCTTGGTGAGCTACTCGAGTGAACTCATAGGTGAGCTCTTGGATGCGCTCAAGGTGAGGTAAGGTGAGCTCCTTAGGTGAGCTCAATGTGAGCTTTGGTAGACTTGGAGTTGAGACCTCAAGTCGACCTACTCAGAGTGAGCTCTTCGGTGAGCTCCCAGATGAGATAGCTTAGGTGAGCTCCCTGAAGGTGAGCTCCTAGGTGAGCTCCTAGGTGAGCTCTATGGTGACCTTGTTGGTAAGCTCATTGGTGAGCTTACCATGATGAGCTAGTAGGTGAGTTGAAGGTGAGTAAGGTGAGCTCAAGGTGAGTCGGTGAGGTAAGCTCATGGTGAGTTGGCAAGTGAGCTATCGAGGTGAGCTCTCCATAGGTGAGTTCTCAGGTTCAAGTTACTTGATGGACCGAGGTGAGCTCAAGTCAAGTTACTTGAGTGAGCTCAAGTAATTAGTAAGCTCCTGGAAGGAGATCTATAAGGTGAGCTCCGAGTTAAGTTTTTGGAAAGCTCTAGGTGAGCTACTCAAGTGAGCTACTAGGTGAGCTAACTAGGTGAGCTCTTGGCCAAGCTCCAAGGAGAGCTTGAGTGAGCTCAAGTGAGCTCCGATGAGTGAGCTTCTAAGGTGAGATCTAGGTAAGCTATTAGTGAGCTTATAGTGAAAGCTACTGGGTGAGCTCAAGGTGAGTTGAAGTGAACTTTCAAGTGAGTCTGGGAAGTGAGCTCAAGTGAGCTGGAAAAGTGAGTTAGTAAGGTGAGCTAGGTGAGAGAGTTACTCGGTGAGTCTAGAAGTGAAGCTGAAGATCAAACTAAGTGAGCTCAAGGGTGAGCTATAGGTCAAAGCTCCATGTGAGTCTTCAAAGGTGAACTCATAAGTGAGCTCAAGTGACCTACTTAGAGAGCTACTCATTGAGCTCCTAGTGAGCTAGTAGGTGAGCTACTCGGTGAGCTTGAGGTGAGCTCTAGATGAGCTCAAGGTGAGTTGGAGATGTGAGCTCCTTAGTGAGCTCAAGGAAAGAGTTGGTAGTAGGTGAGCTCTCATGTGAGTTTCTAGGTGAGCTGTAAGGTGAGTTTCTAGGTGAGCTCGCTTGGTGAGCTCTGGGTGAGCTCAAGTGAAAGCTTCAAGGTGAGCTATCGAGCGAAATCTCGAGGTGAGTTTCGAGAGAAGCTCAAGTGAGATACTTAAGAGCTCAGCTGAGCCTGAGCTCCTAGGTGAGCTACAAGATGAGCTCCAAGGTGATCTCAAAGGTGAGCTACTCGGTGATATCTCGAAGTGATCTTACATGAACTACCGGATGAGTTCAGAGTTAAGTTGGCAAATAAAGAGCTCAAGGTGAGGGGTGAGCTCAAGGTGAGCTATCAGAGTGAGCGCTCAGTGTGAGTGAGTTTGAGGTGAGTTACTTGTGAGCTCGCGTGACAAGCTCAACTCAAGCTGATTGGTGAGCTCCCAAAAGAGCTCATAGGTGAGCTACTTGGCAAGCTTATTCGGTGAGCTCCTGGCAGTGAGCTTCTAGGAGTGAAGCTCCCAAGTGAGTAAGCTCTTAGGTGAGATCCCAGTGAGCTCTAAGTGAGCTCACTTAGTGAGCTCAAGTGAGCTACTGAGGTGAGCTACTCGAGTGAGCTCAGAATGAGCTCCCAAGTGAGCTATTAGGTGAGCTCCCAAGTGAGCTGTTTGGTGAGATCCTAGGCAAGCTACTTAGTGAGCTACTCAAGTGAACTCTAAGGTGAGCTACTAGACAAGCTTAAGGTAGGTTACTTAAGGTGAGATCCTGGTGAGCTTAAGGTGAGCTAACATGGTGAGCTCCCATGAGTTTGTAAGGTGAGCTCCCATGTGAGTTTTCAAGTGAGCTACTTGATGAACTCCTAGGTGAGCTCAAGTAGAGCTCTCGGTGAGCTCTTGGGAAAGCTCATGGTGAGTTGTGAAAGGTGAGCTCCTCGGGTGAGCTACTTTCTGAGCTCCCATCCAAGCTCCTAGGTGAGCTTGCTCGGTGAGCTAGGTGAGCTCAATGGTAAGCTTGTCAAGTATTCTTTGAGGTGATATTACATGCGAGCTACAAGATGAGCTCAAGGAAAGTTGGCAAGGTGAGCTTAAGGTGAGATGGCAAGGTGAACTCAAGGTGAGTTGGTAAGGTGAGCTATCAAGTGAGCTCCTAGTCAAATTTTTAGGAAAGTAATTTGACAAGCTCCCGGGCAAGCTCAACTCGAGTTAATCAACGGTGATCTCCCAAGAAAATTTCCCAGGCGAGCTACTTGGTGAGCTATTTGGTGAGCTTCTAGGTGAGCTCTAAAGTGAGCTACTTGGTGAGCTCCCAGGCGAGGTCCTTGATGAGCTACTCAGTGAGCTCATAGGTGAGCTCAAGTCAACCTATTTAGGAGATACTCGGTGAGCTATCAAGTGAGCTGTTAGGTGAGCTCTGAGGAGCTATTAATCGAGCTCCCAGGAAAGCTACTTGGTGAGCTTCTCGATGAACTCTGATGTGAGCTCCTAGATGAGCTAAAGGTGAGTTGGTAAGGTGAGCTCCTCAGAGAGTCCAAGGTGAGCTGATAAGGGAGATCTCATACGAGTTGGTAAGGTGAGATGTCAGGTAATCTCCAATGTGATTTTTTGGGTGAGCTTCTTGACAAGCTCCTAGGTGAGACAAATTCAAGATGCTCGGCGAGCTCCTGGGTGAGCTCAAGGTGAGTTGGCAAGGTGATCTCCAGGTGAGTTTTTCGAGAAAGCTCAAGTCGAGATGCTCGATGAGTTCTTGGGTGAACTACTTGTTGAGCTCCCAATAAGCTCCTAGGTGATCTACTTGGTAAGCTCCCGAGTGAGATCAAAGGAGAGCTTGTCATTAATCTCTGAGGTTAGCTTACACATGAGCTACAAGATGAGCTCAAGGTGAGTTGCCAAGGTGAGCTCAAGGTAAGTTGGTAAGGTGAACTCAAGGTGAATTGGCAAGGTGAGCTATCAAGTGAGCTCCCAAGTGAGTTCCCAGGTGAGTTACTTGATGAGCTCCCAGGTGAGCTCAACTCAAGTTGATCACCAAGCTCCCATAAAAAATCCTAGGCGAGCTACTTGGTGAGCTATTTGGTGAGGTCCCAGGTGATCTGCTAGGTGAGCTCCCTAGCAAGCTACTTGGTAAGCTCCTAGGTGAGGTCCCCCATGAGCTACTTCAGTGAGCTCACAAATGAGCTCATGTCAACCTACTCAGTGCAAGCTACTCAGTGATTTCCAAGGTGTGTTATTAGGTGAGCTCCTCGGTGAGCTATTAGGTGAGCTCCGAAGTGAGCTACCAGTGAGCTACTTGGCGAGCTCCTAGGCACACTACTAGGCAATCAAAAAAGTGAACTACTTGGTAAGCTCCCAATCAAGGTCCTTGGTGAGCTACTTGGTGGGCTCACAAGTGACCTCAAGTCAACCTACTCAGCGAGTTGCTTAGTGAGCTCCCTGGGTGAGCTAAGTGAGCTGGTGAGTCACTCTTGACAAGCTCATAGGTGAGCTACCAGATGTGCTCAAGGTGAGTTGGCAAGGTGAGCTCCTTAGTGAGCTCAAAGCTAACTAGTAAGGTGAGCTGATAGGTGAGATCCCATGTGAGTTGGCAAGGCGAGCTATCAGGTGAGCTCCCATTCAAGTTTTCGATGAGATTCTTGTGAGCTCTGAGTAAGCTCAAGTCGAGCTGCCATACGAGCTCCTAGGTGAGATGCTTAATGAGTTCCCAGCCCATCTCCTAGGTGAGCTACTCCATGAGCTCCCAAGCAAGCTCAAAGGTGAGCTTTTCAGCAATCTCTAAGGTCAACTTACATGCACGCTACCAAATGAGCTCAAGGTGAGTTACCAAGGTGAGCTCAAGGACAGTTGGCAAGGTGATCTCAAGGTGAGTTTGAAAGGTGAGCTATAAGGTGAGTTCCCAAGTGAGTTACTTGATG
The DNA here is from genome assembly GCA_018340775.1 of Taxus wallichiana var. yunnanensis. NCBI lineage: Eukaryota > Viridiplantae > Streptophyta > Pinopsida > Cupressales > Taxaceae > Taxus > Taxus wallichiana. The sequence goes on along the minus strand of CM031237.1, from coordinate 29,764,336 downwards.
AGCTCCTAGGTGAGCTCAAATCAAGATGATTGGTGAGCTCCCAGAAGATCTCCCAAGTGAGCTACTTGGTGAGCTATTCTGTGAGTTCCTAGGTGAGATGCTAGGTGAGCTCCCAAGTGATCTATGTGGTGAGCTCCCATGTGAGGTACCTAGTGAGTTATTGGGTGAGCTCATAAGTGAGCTCAAAAGTGAGGTCAAGTTAACCTACTCAGCAAGCTGCTCCATGAGTTCCTAGGTGAGTTGTTAGGTGAGCTCCTAGGTGAACTACTTGGCGAGTTACTCGAAAAACTCCAAGGTGAGCTACCAAATGAGCTCAAGGTGTGTTGGTAAGGTGAGCTCAAGGTGACCTAGCAAGGTGACCATATAGGTGAGCTCCCATGTGAGTTGTCAGGTAGCTACTTGATGAGCTCCTGGGTGAGCTCAAGTCGAGCTACTCGGTGACATTTTGGGTGATCTATCACATGAGATCCAGGTGAGTTTCGAAAGCTCAAGTTGAGCTGCTGGATGAGCTCCTGGGTGAGTTACTTGCCAAGATCCCAACAGAGCTCCTAGGTGAGCCACTCTGTGAGCTCCCATGTGAGTGTCGGTAATCTCTAAGGTGAGCTTACATGTGAGCTACCACATGAGCTCAAGGTGAATTGACAAGGTGAGCTATTAGGTGAGCTCTAGGTGAGTGAGTTACTCGAGGAGCTCCCAAGAGAACTCAACTTGAGCTCATCAGTGACCTCATAGAAGAGCTCCTAGGTGAGCTACTAGGTGATCTGTTTGGTGAGCTCCTAGGTGAGTTGCTAGGTGATCTCCTAGGTGAGGTCCCCTGAAGATCTCACAAGTCATCTCAATTAAACCTACTCGGTGAGCTACTTAGAATGCTCCCAAGTGAGCTGTTAGGCAAGCTCCCAGGTGAGTTGTTAGGTAAGCTCCCATGTGAGCTACTTGGTGAACTACTCAATGAACTCCGAGGTGAGCTACCAGATGGCTCAAGTTGAGTTGGCAAGGTGAGCTCCTCATCAAGCTCAAGGCAAGCTAGCAAGGTGAGATGATAGGTGAGTTTCCATGTGAGTTGGCAAGGTGAGTTGTGAGGTGAGCTCCCATGTGATTTTTCAGGTGAGCTACTTGACGAGCTCCCGGGTGAGCTCAAGTTGAGTTACTCAGCGAGCTCCTAGGTGACCTCAAGGTGAGCTATCAGGTGAGCTCTTAGGTGAGTTTTCAGACAAGCTCAAATCGAGCTGCTAAACAAGCTCCTGGGTGAGCTACTTACCGACCTCTAGAAGATCTCCTAGGTGACCTGCTTGGTGAGTTCACAAGAGAGATCAAATGTAAGCTTGTCAGTAAGATCTAAGGTGAGCTTACATGTGAGCTATCAGATAAGCGCAAGAGTGAGTTGGCAAGGTGACCTCTGGTGATTTTCAGGTGAGTTACTCGATGATCTCCCGGTGAGCTCAACTCGATCTGATTGGTAAGCTCCCGAGAAGAGGTCCCGGGTGAGCTACTTCACGAGCTATTCATCGAGATCCCAGGTGAGCTACTAGGTGAGCTCCAAAGCAAGCTAATTGGTGAGGTCCTAGGTGAGGTCCGGGTGAGCTGCATGGTGAGCTCACAAGTGAGCTGACAAGTGAGATCAATTCAACCTACTCGGTGCGCTACTTCATGAGCTCCTGGTGAGTTACTATTTGAGCTATCAGGTGAGCTACTTGGCAAGTTTATCAACAAAATTTGAGGTGACCTACTAGATGAGCTCAAGGTGAGTTGGGAACATGAGCTCCTCAGTGAGCTCTAGTTGAGCTAGCAAGGAAAGTAGATAGGTGAGCTCCCATGTGATTTTTCACATGAGCTACTTGACGAGCTCCTAGGTGATCTCAAGTTGAGCTACTCGATGAGCCTCTGGGAAAGCTCAAGGAAAGCTAGCAAGGAAGCTCTCTAGGGTTAGTTTTTTAGGAAATCTTAAGTCGAACTAGTGACAAGCTCCGGGTGAGCTACCTATCGAGCTCCTAGCCTAGCTCCGAGGTGAGCTCCTAAGTGAGCTCAAAGGTGAGCCATTTGGAAAGGTGATCTCAAGGTGAGTTGGTAAGGTGAGATGTCAGTGCGAGCTCCTAGGTGAGTTCGAAGGTGAGTTACTCGATGAGCTCGGCGTGAACTCAACTCGAGCTGCTTGAAAAAATCTTAGGTGAGCTACCACCTGAGCTCAAGGTGAGTTAGTAAGGTGAGCTCCTCACCGAGATCAAGGTGAGCTGATAAGGTGAGTTGATAGGTGAGATCCCATGTGAGTTGGTAAGGTGAGCTGTCAGGAAATCTCCAATGTGAGTTTTGGGTGAGCATTTGCTTGATGAGCTCAGGAGTGAGCTCAAGTTGAGCTACTCACCGAGCTCGGGTAAGTTCAAGGTGAGCTGGCAAGGTGAGTTGTCAGGTGAGTTCCTATGTGAGTTTTTGGTAAATCTCAAGTCGAGATGCTTGATAAGCTCCTAAATGATATGATTGTCAAGCTCCCAGCTAAGCTCCTAGGTGAGCAACTCGGTGAGATCCTAGGTTAGCTCAAATTTGAGCTTTTAGTAATCTCTTAATTGAGCTTACATGTGAGCTACCAGATGAGCTTTAGGTGAGTTGGTAAGGTGAGGTCAAGGTGAGTTGGCAAGGTGAGCTCAAGGGAAGTTGGCAAGGTAAGCTATAAGGTGAGCTCCAAGGTGATTTCCCAAGCGAGTTACTTGATGAGCTCCCAGTGAGTTAAACTTGAGTTGATGGGTGAGCTCCCGATAAGAACTCCTAGAGTGAGCTAGTTGGTGAGCTATTGGTGAGCTCCTAGGTGAGCTACTAGGTGAGCTCCCAAGCAACCTACTTAGCAAGCTCCAAGGTGAGGTCCCTGGTGAGATTTTCAGTGAGCTCACACATGAGCTCATGTCAATCTACTTATTGAGCTGCTTGGTGAGATCCAAGGTGAGCTATTAGGTGTGCTCCCAGGTGAACTATTAGGTGAACTCCGTGCAAGCTCATTAGGTGAGATACTTGATGAACTCGAGGTGAACTACTAGATGGGCTCAATGTGAGTTAGCAAGGTGATCTCCTTAGTGAGTTCAAGGTGAGCTGATAGGAGAGGTCCCATGCGAGTTGGAAAGGCAAGTTGTTAGGTGAGCTACCATCCAAGTTTTGAGTGAGTGAGCTACTAGGAGGTGAGCTATGGTGAGCTAGCAAGGCAAGCTCCTAGGTTAGTGTCCAAGAAATTGTTTGGGTGAGTTCAAGGTGAGCTATCAAGCAAGCTATTAGGTGAGTTTTTGGGTAAGCTCAAGTTGAGATGCTCGATGAACTCCTGGGTGAGCTCAAAGGTGAGCTTGTCAGCAATCTCTAAGGTGAGCTTACATGCAAGCTACCAGATGAGCTTAAGGTGAGTTGGCAAAGTGAGCTCAAGATGAGTTGGCAAGGCGAGCTCGAGGTGAGTTAGGAAGGCGAGCTCAAGGTGAGTTAGTAAGGCGAGCTATCGTGTGAGTTCTAGGTGATCTTCTAAGTGAGCTACTTGGCGAGCTCCCAAGCGAGGACCCGGTGACCTACTCAGTGAGCTCACATGCAAGCTCAAGTCATCTTACTCGATGAGCTACTTAGTGAGCTCCTAGGTGAGCTATTAGGTGAGCTACTCGACAAACTCCAAGGTGGCTACCAGATGATCTCAAGGTGAGCTCCTCAGTGAGCTCAAGGTGAGCTACTCAATGAGGTCCTGGGTGAGCTACTTGTCAAGCTCCCAGCCAAGCTCCTAGGTGAGCTACTTGGTGAGCTCCCAGGTGAGCTTATCAGGTAGTCTCTGAGGTAAGCTTACATGTGAGCCACCATATGAGCTCAAGGTGAGTTGGAAAAGTGAGCTCAAGGAAATTTGGCAAGGCAATCTCAAGGCAAGTTGGCAAGGTGAGCTATCAGGTGAGCACCCAAGCAAGTTCCCAGGTGAGTTACTCGACGAGCTTACGGGTGAGCTCAACTTGAGCTAATTGTCAATCTCTAGAAGATCTCCTTGGTGAGCAACTTTGCCAACTATTCGGTGAGCTCCTAGGTGATCTTCTAGGTGAGATCCCAAGCGAGCTACTTGGTGAGCCCCCAGGAAAGGTCCCTAGCGAGCTGCTCGGTGAGCTCACAAGTGAGCTCAAGTCAATCTACTCGGTGATCTACTCATTGAGCTCCTAGGTGAGCTGTTAGGTGATCTCCCGGGTGAGCTACTTGGTGATCTTCTCGAAAAACTCAAAGGTGAGCTACCAGATGAGCTCAAGGTGAGTTGGAAATGTGGGCTCCTCAGTGAGCTCAAGGTGAGTTGGCAAGGTGAGCTCCGATTCGAGTTGGTAAGGTGAGCTGTCAGGTGAGCTCTCATGTGAGATTTTGGGTGAGATACATGACAATCTCAAGTCTAGATACTCGTAAAAATCCTAGATGAGCTCAAGGTGAGCTAGAAAGATGAGCTCCCAGGTGATTTTTGTGGAATCTAAGGTCAAGCTACTCAATGAGTACTTGGGTGAGATGCTTTCCAAGCTCCCAGCTATGCTCCTAGGTGAGCTACTTAGTGGAATATTAGGTGAGCTCAATGGTGAGCTTGTCAGCAATGTTTTAGGTGAGTTTATATGTGAGCTACCAGCTTAGCCCAAGGTGAGTTGGCAAGGCAAGTTGTCAGGCATGCTCCAAGGTGAGTTCCCAGGTGAGTTACTCGACAAGATCTCAAGCAAGTTTAACTCAAGCTAATCAGTGAGCTCCAAGAAGAGCTCCTAGGTGAGCTACTTAGTGAGTTATTTGGTGAGATCCCAGGTGAGTTTCTAGGTGAGTTCCTAAATGAGCTACTTGGTGATCTCCCAAGTGAGGTCCCTGGCGAGCTCACAAGTGAGCTATTAGGTGAGCTCCCACGTAAGTTGTTATGTGAGCTCCCAGGTGAGCTACTTAGCAAGATACTCAATGAACTCGAGGTGAGATGCCTAGATGAGCTCAAGGTGAGTTGGCAAGGTGATCTCCTCAGTGAGCTCAAGGTGAGATAGCAAGGTGAGCTCCTATGTGTTTTTTAGGTGAGCTCCCATCTAAGTTTTCAGGTGAGCTACATGACAAGCTCCTCGACAAGCTGTGAGTTCCCAGTGAGTTACTCGATGAGCTTCTAGGTGAGATCAACTTGAGATGATTGGAAAGCTCCCAGAAGAGCTCCTAGGTGAGCTACTTGACAAGCTTTTCGGTGAGCTTCTACGTGAGCTACTAGGTGAGCTCCCAAGTGAGCTACTTGATGAGCTCCCATGTGAGGTCCCAGGTGAGCTACTTGGTGAGCTCACAAGTGAGCTCAGATGCAAGTTCAAGTCAACCTACTTGAAGAGTTACTCGGTAAGCTCCCAGGAAAGCTATTAGATGAGCTCCTAGGAAAGTTACTTGTGGAGCTACTCGACGAACTCTGAGGTGAGCTACCAAAAAGCTCAAGGTGAGTTGGCAAGGTGATCTCATAAGTGAGCTCAAGGTGAGTTAGCAAAGAAACCTGATAGGTAAGCTCTCACGTGAGTTTCGGGTGACTGTCGGAGGTGAGCTCCCATGTGATTTTCGGGTGAGCTGCTTGATGAGCTCCCATGTGAGCTCAAGTTGAGCTGCTCGGCAAGATCCTATATGAGCTCAAGGTGAGCTGGAAAGGTAAGTTATCAGTTGAGCTCCCAGGTGAGTTTTTAGGCAAGCTCAAGTTGAGTTGCTCGAGGAGCTCCTTGGGTGAGTTACTTGCCAAGCTCCTAGCTGAGCTATTAGGTGAGATACTCGGTTAGCTCCCAGGTGAGCTCAAACCGAGCTTGTTTGCAATCTCTCGAGTTGAACTTACATGCGAGCTACCAGATGAGCTCAAGGTGAGTTGACAAGGTGAGCTCAAGGGGAGTTGGCAAGGCAAGCTGTCAGGAAAGCTCCCAGGTGAGTTCCCAGGTGAGTTATTTGATGAGCTCCTAGGTGAGCTCAACTTGAGCTAATCAGAAAGCTCCCAGAAGAGATCTCACGCAAGCTCCTTAGTGAGCTATTTGGCGAGCTCCAAGGTGAGATGTTAGGCAAGCTCCCAAGTGAGCTACTTGGTGAGCTCCTAGGTGAGGTCCCCGGTGAGCTACTCGGTGAGTTCACAAGTGAGCTCAAGTAAACCTACTCGGTGAGTTACTCGGTGAGCTCCCAAGTGAGTGTTAGGTGAGCTCCCAAGTGAGTGATTAGGTGAGCTCCAAGCCGAGGTACTTGGCAAGCTACTCGATGAACTTTGAGGTGAGCTACCAGACGAGTGCAAAGTGAGTTGGCAAGGTGATCTCCTTAGCATGCTTAAGGTCAGCTGGCAAGGTGAGCTAATAGTTAAGCTCCCATGTGAGTTTCTGGGTGATCTATTAGGTGACCTCCCATGTGAGTTTCTGGGTGAGCTGTCAGGTGAGCTCCCATGTGAGTTTTAGGGTGAGCTGCTTGATGAGCTCTCGGGTGAGTTGAAGTTGAGCTGCTTGGTGAGCTCTTGGGAGAGCTTAAGGTGAGTTATCAGGTGATCTCCTATGTGAGTTTCTGGGCAAGCTCAAGTCGAGAGTTCTTTGGACGAGCTCCTGGGTGACTGTTTCGAGTTCCTATCCAAGCTCCTATATGACCTACTTGGTGAGCTCAAAGGTGAGCTTGTCGGTAATCTCTGAGGTGAGATTACATGTGATCTACCAAATGAGCTCAAGGTGAGTTGGTAAGGTGAGCTCAAGGTGAGTTTGCAAGGTGAGCTGTCAAGCAAGCTCTTAGGTGAGTTCCTAGGGGAGCTACTTGGTGAGCTATTCCGTGAGCTCCCACGCGAGTTGCTAGGTGAGCTCCTAAGCAAGCTACTTGGTGAGATCAGTGGCGAGGTCCCTTGTGAACTACTTGGAAATCTCACAAGTGAGCTCAAGTCAAGTTGCTCGTTGAGCTCCTAGGTGAGCTATTAGGTGAGCGAGGTGAGTTAGTCAAGTTCACAAGTGAGCTACTTGGCAAGCTGGTCAATGAACACTAATAAGGGAGATGATAGGGGCTCCCATGCAAGTTGGCAAGGAAAGATATCAGGCAAGCTCCTATGCACATTTTTGGGTGAACTTCTTGACAAGCTCTAGGTGAGCTCAAGTCAACCTACTCGGTGAGCTACTTGGTGAGCTCCCAAGTGAGCTCCTAAGTGAGATACTTGATGAGTGGTTGAAGAAACTTGAGGCGAGCTACGGACAAGCTCAAGGTGAGTTAGCATGGTGAGCTCCTTAGCTAACTCAAGGCAAGTTGATAGGTGAGCTCCCATCCGAGTTGAGTTAGGTGAGCTGTCAGCAAGCTCGTATGCAAGTTTTCATGCTAGCTATTTGACGAGCTCCTAGGTGAGCTACTTGACGAGCTCCCAGTGAGCTCAAGTTGAGCTGTTTGGCGAGCTCTTGGACAAGCTCAATGGTGAGATGGTAGGTAAGCTATCAGGTGAGCTCCTAGGTGAGTTTTTTGGTAAGCTCAATTTGACGTGGTCGACGAGCTCCTAGGTGACTCGCTTATTGAGCTCCTAACCAAGCTTCTAGCTGACCTACTCGGTGAGCTCCCGTGCGAGCTCAAAGATGAACTAATTGGCAAGGTGAGCTCAAGGTGAGTTGGTAAGGTGAGCTGTTAGGTGAGCTCCTAGGTGATTTTCCAGGTGAGTTCGAGGTGAGTTACTCGAAGAGCTCCCGGGTGAGCTCAACTCAAGCTAATCGGTGAGCTTCTAGAAGAGCTCTCAAGCAAGCTACATGGTGAGCTATTCGATAATTTTCGAGGCGAGCTACTAGTCAAGCTCCCAAGCAAACTATTTGGTGAGCTCCTAGGTGAGGTCCCCGATGAGCTACTCGGAAAGCTCTCAAGTGAACTCAAGTTAACCTAATCAATGAGTTGGTCAGTGAGATTTGAGGTGAGTTGTTAGGAGAACTCCCAGGCGAGCTATTAGGCGAGCTACCTGGCAAGCTGCTCAATAAAATCTAAGGTGAGCTACCAAACGAGCTTAAGGTGAGTTGGTGAGGTGAGCTCCTCAGCGAGATTAAGGTGAGCTTATAGGTAAGCTCTCATGTGAGTTTTTTGGTGAGCTATTAGGTGACCTCCCATGTGAGTTTTCAGGTGAGCTATCAGGCAAGATCCCATGTGAGTTTTAGGGTGAGCTACTTGACGAGCTCTTGGGTGAGCTTGAGTCAAGCTACTTGGTGAGCTCCTGGGTGAGGTTAAGGTGAGTTGGCAAGGTGAGATGTTAGGAGAGCTCCCAGAAAGTTTCTAGGAAAGCTCAAGTTGAGTTTCTCGACGAGCTCCTAGGTGACCTGTTTTCGAGCTCCCGGTTGAGATCCTAGGTGAGATACTTGTTAAGCTCCGAAGTGAGCTCAAAGGTGAGATTTTTAGTAATCTCTCGAGGTGAGATTACATGTAACCTACTAGATGAGCTCAAGGTGAGCTCCCAGGTGAGTTCCTAGGTGAGTTGCTCGATGAGCTGCTGGGAAAGCTCAACTTGAGTTGATCGGTGAGCTCCTAGAAGAGATCCCAAGTGAGCTACTTAGCAAGCTCCCAGGCTAGATGCTAGGTTATCTCCGAGAAAGCTACTTGGTGATCTCCCAGGTGAGCTACTCGGTGAGCTCACAAGTGAGCTCAAGTCAACCTACTCGGCGAGCTTCTCGGTGAGCTCCTAGGAAAGCTCTCAGGTGCGATGTTAGTCAAGTTCCCAAGTGAGCTACTTGGCAAGCTACTTGATGAACTCTAATAGGGGAGCTTATAGGGGAGCTCCCATGTGAGTTAGCAAGGCAAGCTGTCGGTGAGTTCAAGTCAACCTACTCAAAGAAGCTACTTGGTGAGCTACAAGGTGAGCTCTTGGGTGAGCTACTTGGTGAGATACTTGACAAACTCTGATGTGAGCTACCAGATGAGCTCAAGGCGAGATGGCAAGGTGAGCTCAAGGTGAGCTGGTAAGGTGAGCTAATAGGTGAGCTCCCATGTGAGTTTTCACATGAGCTGCTTGACAAGCTCAAGGGTGAGCTCAAGTTGAGCTGCTTGGTGAGCTCCTTAGTAATCACAAGGAAATCTCAAGGCAAGATGATAAAGTGAGTTGTTAGGAAAGCTCAGGAGGCAAGTTTTCAGGCAAGCTCAAGTTGAGTTGGTCAATGAGCTCCTAGGTGAGCTGCTTGCTAAGCTCCTAACCTAGCTCCTAGGTGAGCTACTAGGATAGCTCTTAGGCAAGCTAAAAGGTGATCCATTTAGCAAGGTGAGCTCAAGGTGAGTTACAAAGGTAAGCTCCTACATGAGCACCTTGGCGAGTTCCCAGGTGAAAGTTACTCAATGAACTCCTGGGTGAGTTTAACTCAAGCTGATTGGTGAGCTCAAGTCGAGATGATCAGTGAGCTACTTTTTGAGCTATTCGGTGAGCTCCCAGAAAAGTGCTAGGTGAGCTCCTAAGTGAGCTACTTGGTGAACTCCCAGGAAAGGTCCTCGGTGAGCTACGCGATGAGCTCACAAGCAAGCTCAAGTCAACCTACTCGGTGAGCTCCCAGAAAGCTATTAGGTGAGATCTCGGGAGAGTTGTTAGGTAAGCTCCTGTTTCGCTTGAAATGTTTTAGCTTTTGGGCATAGAGTTGCTTCTATCCTTTCATTCATTTTAGAAATAGATAAGGGTTAGGGCTAGGAGGAATACTGTTTAATGTCAAGATGGTGTGCGCGCACCGTAGAGAAAGATCATGTTGATTGTGAAGAACTCCTTTTTGTCTTGGAAGGACTACCTGCAAATAAGAACACAAGACCACAAGATTTTGATTAGACAATAAATGAGGAAACCGCCTTGGACCAAAGAAATATAAAACTTCCTTTCGAAGGTGGTCAGTTTCCCTGCTAATATGAATTAACACCAAAGACTGTAAAATATCGAATAAATTGCTTCGTTGAAACAGGTAGGGGAAAGGATGATTTCTGGTTTTGAATCACAATAACCGATACCGGTTTCTGATAACCGATATCGGTAGGGTCTAGGATCTGTAGGTTGGTTGTGTTGTGGGGTGGTTGTGTTGTAGGGTAGCTGTGTTGTTTGTAAGGCTAGTATATGAGTGATATTAGGTAATGAGGTGATGAGAGGTAAATGAATGATAGTTAGATGCAATGGCACGCTGGGTAGTGGATCTAGGAATGGATTTATGAGGACTGTGATTCAAAAAGTCTAAGAAATGTTATTAAAGAGGACATGCAAGATGTAACTTATCTAGTTGTTATTGACGAAGATGCAGTCCAAGAACTCGATGACAAAGGCGAGAACTCGGGTAGGATGGTCTCGACACACGAAGATGAGATATCTCCCTCCCAATGATCGGTGAGTATCACAGGGCTCGGTTATCGATTCTGACGCCTTGGGCTTGATCTCCTTTGCTGCAAACTCTTCTTGTCTCTTCACTTGTCTCTACTCAAAGCAAAGTAAAGATCCGATTCTCTTGATCACTTCGATGATCCCCCTTGATCAAAAATCCTTCGACGTTTGTTTCGGTTAGGGAGCCCATTTATAGGAACCGATGGCGGTTTCGTAACCGACGGCGGTCGAGTAGAACCGGTATCGGTAAGGAAAAAGTAGGCTATTTTTAGTAAAATAGCCCACTTTCCCTAACTTTTCTCCCAAGAGATTAGTTGCGGGCACAGTCAAGTGACTAGAAGGTCGGTTTTGGGTGTGAGAAAGGGGTCATTAGTCATGGGTGTAGATGTGGACCAAGTTATAGGTCTCAATCAAGTTAGTTTAGGGTTAGGACTAGGTCATGATGAGGTGGAAAAATGAGGTGGTAGGTAAGGTGATGTGGATTTATCAATTACAAGGTAATTAATAAATAATTGTGTAAGGTTTAGGTGATGAGGTTAGGTTGCGAAATGAGAAGCGGGTCACAAGGGGTCATAAGACACAAATTTGGTGTCTACATTAGCCCTTATTGTCGTGTAGCTTGTTTTGTAAAGCGCACGGACAATAATATGAAGTGGTTTCTCTGTTAAGGGTATAGGTAATCCCCTCAAATCTATAACAGATTGAGAGAACATGAAATCGGGGATAGGGTGATAAAGGGTAAATGGTGTAGAGAGGATGGTGAGATGGTGGGGTAGGTCCAAGGAAGCAGACACATGTTGAAATGCAATTGTGTGACTAGGGTTTATGATTTGAAGAGCAAACCAAGAATGCATAGGAAAAGGTTGATAGTTTATCCAAACAAGGGTGATATAATCCCGGTATCCAAGGCATAGGAAGTAGCTCCGAGGGTATATAACGGGTAAGGCACAGAATGTTTAGGCTTGTTCGGTAGTACCAACTAGTTGGTTTGGTTGAGATAAACGCGTCACCAGTCTAGGTCTAGGCAAAGTTGGTCCTACGATCAAGTCAAGGACCCTAATCATGCTAAAACACGAACAGTGAACTCGATTGAACAAAAACTACATGATGGGTGGATAAAAGTGTATGTTGTTGATGTTGGGTAAGGTATTGAAGTGGTATGGCCGTAGGTTGGGCCAAGTTGTTGGGTTGCGGCCTTGGGTGGGCCGGATGGGTAGGGTGAGGCCTTGGGTCGGGTCGGATGGGTAGGTTGGGGCCTTGGGTCGGGCCAAATGGGTAGGGTGAGGCCTTGGGTTGGGCGAATGGTTAGGGTGAGGCCTTGGGTCGGAGCCGGATGGTAAGGGTGAGGCCTTGGGTCAGGCCGGATGGGTAGGGTGAGGCCTTGGGTCGGAGCCAAATGGTTAGGGTTGTGGCCTTGGGTCGGGCCAAATGGTTAGGGTTCATGCCTTGGTCGGGCCAAATGGGTGAACAAATGGTGTTCAAGCAAAATTGGATATAGGCGATGTTGTGAGAAATGGGAATTAATAAATAAAGGAAATTGGGGAGAAGTTGGAATAAAGCGATGTTGATTCTCTATGAGTGACATTGGTTAGGGACCGATACCGGTTCCTTAGGGCACAATACAACCGATATTGGTTAGGGGCGAAAAACCTATAAAAAGAAAAATACGGACTATCATTGTCACTTTGTCAATTTGAAAACCAAATTA
>CM031237.1:29723303-29752255 GCA_018340775.1 Taxus wallichiana var. yunnanensis | reverse complement strand
AACTTTTATTTCAGTATGTTTTTAATTTTTGTTTCATTCTCATGTTACAATATTGTGTTTGGGATATTTATTGGTCATACATGGTCCTATTTCTTATAGAGGGTTTGAAGGCATATGCAATATTCCATTCAAAAGAGCATTCATTTCAGAGTGAAGATAAATAGATTTAAATTCATCTTACCTTCCTTGTAAATTGAGGGTGTTTGTAAACCTTTGGGTGTACCTTAGGTCATGATCTAACAAGGTTTTCTAAATGCTTCATTGATATTTTACTTCAAGCCTTTGTGGCAGGTTATCAAATTTTGTATGGAATAGTGTAGATTTGGGCATCCATGTGTGCACACATCACAGGTTGAAAGAGCACTTCAAATTCATTGAAACATCTATGTTGTTTAGGTGTTGTAATTAATTTACAAAGCTTCCCAAAGAAGGTGATGATTTCTAGCTACTCTTTTTCCAACATCTCTCATTAGAATTTCATTTTAAACTAACTCATCCTACCTACAATACCCCTACATTTGAATTGTGTGTCCACAAAAGAATTCAATCCTTCCACTAAAATGCACAAAGTTGATCAGGGTTTCATCATGTCTTTAGCAGGTCTAGATTTGTTTTGAAAACATTTCCATCATTTAGTAGTGACAAATCCTTTGAGTTTGGATAATGGATATTTGATCATGTTTTCACAAAGGCTCTTCCATATCATATGTAAAACACAAGGATATCTCCATCTCCTTACCATATAGGGGCTACAATATAGGTTCTATTGCCTTGGTTGATAGGGACAACCTAAAATATTGAGGGTTAGATAAAAACCCTCTTGAAGGTGTTATCCACTCCCTCAATTCTTGAATGTAAACAAGCAGATAAGTGTGCTTCCCCATCTACAAATGACATAAAAAACATCTATCTATCCTCGAGTTTCTTATGTAACATCATGATGTTGTTCAAGTTATGAAGGAGATTAAATCTAGATACCAACAAGCTCAAGGAGAGATGCCAAGGCAAGCTGTCAGGTGAGTTCCGGTGAGTTTCTAGGAAAATTCAAGTCAAGTTGCTTAACGAGCTCTTGGGTGAGCTACTTTTTGAGCTTCCATTTGAGCTCCTAGGTGAACTACTCGGTGAGATCCCAGGTGAGATTCAAGGTGAGCTTGTCAGAAATATTTTATGTGTGCTTACATATGAGCTCTAGATGAGTTGGTAAGGTGAGCTCAAGGTGAGTTGGTAATGTGAGCTCAAAGTGAGTTGGCATAGTGAGCTATCAGTTGAGCTCCCCGGTGAGTTCCCAGGCGAGTTACTCGATGAGCTCCTGGGTGAACTCAACTCGAGTTGATCGGTAAGCTCCCAAAAGAGCTCCTAGGTGAGCTACTTTGTGATCTATTCAGTGAGCTCCTAGGTGAGGTAATAGGTGATCTCCCAATCAAGCTACTTAGCGAGCTCCAAGGTAAGGTTCTCAGTGAGCTAATCAACGAGCTCAGACATGAACTCAAGTCAACCTACTCAGTGAGCTGCTTGGTGAGATCCCAGGTGAGCTATTAGGTGATATCCTAAGTGAGATACATGGCAAGATACTTGATAAATTCTTAGGTGAGATACCGGACCAGCTCAAGGCAAGTTAGCAAGGTGAGCTCCATAACGAGCTCAAGGTGAGCTCCTCAAAGGCAAGCTCAAGGTGAGTTGGCAAGGCAAGATGATAGATGAGGTCCCATGTGAGTTGTTAGTGTGAGCTATAAGGAAATCTCTTATGTGAGTTTGTAGGTGAGCTAATTGACGAGCTCTTAGGAAAGCTTAAGTCAAGCTGCTCGATGAGCTCTTGGGTGAGCTCAAGGTGAGCTAGTAAGGAGATCTATTAGGTGAGATCCCGGTGAGTTTCCGGGAAGCTCAATTCAAGCTACTCGATGAGCTCCCCGGGTGAGCTACACATCAAGTTCCCATCCGAAATCCTAGGTGAGCTACTTAGTGAGATCCCATGTGAGCTCAAAGGTGATCTTATCAAGCAATCTCGAGGTGAGCTTACATGGAACTACTAGATGAGCTCAAGGTGAGTTGGCAAGGTCAGCTCAAGGTAAGTTTACAAGGTGAGCTCAAGGAAAGTTGCTAAAGAAAACTCCCAGTGAGCTCCTAGGAAAGTTCCCATGTGAGTTACTCGAACGAGCTCCTGGGTGAGCTCAAATCGAGTTGATCATCAAGATCCTAGAAGAGATCTTTGGTTAGTGACTTTATGAGCTATTGAGAGCTCCCGGGTGAGCTGCTGCTGAGGTAAGATCACAAGCGAGCTACTTGGTGAGCTCTCAAGTGAGGTCTCTCACGAGCTACTCGCCGAGCTCACAAGTGAACTCAAGTCAACCTACTTAGTGAGTTTCTCGTTGAGCTCCCAGGTGAGTCATTAGGTGAGCTCCCGATGAGCTAGTTAGAGAGCTACTTGATGAACTCAAATGTGAGGTAACAAATGAGCTCAAGGTGAGTTGACAAGGTAGGCTCCTTAGTGAGCTCAAGGCAAGCTAGCAAGGAGAGCTCCCATTCAAGTTGGTAAGGTGAACTATTAGGAAAGCTCCCATGTGATTTTTTTGTGAGCTACTTCATGAGCTCAAGTTGAGCTATTCGCAGAGCTCTGGTGAGCTCAAGGTGAGCTAACAAGGTGAGCTCCCAGGTGAGTTTCCATGCAAGCTCAAGTCAAGCTACTTGATGAGCACCTAGGTGAGCTACTTTCCGAGCTCCCAGCTGAGCTCCTAAGTGAGCTAATCGATGGGCTCTTAGGCTAGCTCAAAGGTGAGCTTGTCGGTAATGTCTAAGGTGAGCTTATATGCAAGCTACCAATTGAGCTCAGGGTGAGTTGGTAAGGCAATTTGAAAGGTGAGCTCCTGGTGAGTCCTCGGTGAGTTACTTGACAAGCTCTTGAGCGAGCTCAACTTGAGCTGATCGGTGAGCTCCCAGAAGATCTCCTAGGTGAGCTACTTAGCGAGTTGTTCGGTGAGCTCCTAGGTGAGTTACTAGGTGAGCTCCCAAATGAGCTACTTAGTGATATCCCAAGTGAGGTCCTTGGTGAGCTCACAAGGGAGCTGTTAGGTGAGCTCCCGGGTGATCTATTAGATGAGCTCCTAAGTGAGCTACTTGGAAAGCTACTCAATGAACTCTGAGGTAAGACACCAGATGAGCTCAAGGTGAGTTGGAAATTTGAGCTCCTCTGTGAGCTCAAGGCAAGCTAGCAAGGTGAGCTCCCATGCGAGTTTTCAAGTGAGTTGCTCGAGAAGATGTGAGTTTCCAAGTGAGTTAATCGACGAGATTCTAGGTGAGATCAACTTGAGATGATTGACTAGCTCCTAGAAGAGCTCCTAGCTGAGTTAATTAACAAGCTAATTGGTGAGATGCTAGGTGAGCTCCCAAGTGAGCTACTTGGTGAGATCTCATGTGAGGTTCCCGATGAACTACACTGAGTGAGATCATAAGTGATCTCATAAGTAAACTCAGGTCAACCTACTCAAGGAGCTACTCGGTGAGCTCCTTGGTGAGCTATTAGGTGAGCTCCCAAGTGAGCTCCTTGGGGAGCTGCTCGACGAACTCCAAGGTGAGCTACTGACAAGCTCAAATCAAGTTGGCAAGGTGATCTCCTAAGCGAGTTCAAGGAGAGATGGCAAGGCAAGCTGATAGGCAAGATCCCACACAATTTTTGGGTGAGTTGTTAGGTGAGCTCCCATGTGAGTTTTTGGATGAGCTACTTGACGAGATCCCGTGTGAGCTCAAGTCGAGCTGCTCGGTGAGCTCCCGTGTGTGAGCTTAAGGTGAGCTGTCAAGGTGAGCTCCCAGTGAGCTCCCAAGTGAGTTTTTTGAGTAAGCTACTCGTCAAACTCTAAGGAAAGCTACCTTCTAAGCTCAAGGTGAGTTGGTAAGGTGAGCTCCTCAATCGAGCTCAAGGTGAGCTAGCAAGGTAAGCTGATGGGCGAGCTCCCATATGAGTTAGGGAAAGGTGAGCTATCGTGAGCTCCCATGCGAGTTTTGGGTGAGTGACGAACGAGCTCCTAGGTGAGCTCAAGTCAAGCTACTCAATGAGATCCTGGATGAACTCAAGGCTAGCTAGCAAGGTGAGATGTCAGGTGAGTTCCTAGGTGAGTTTCTGGTAAAGCTCAAGTCGAGATGCTCGACGAGCTCCTGGGTGAGTAGCTTACTGAGCTCCCAACTGAGCTCCTAGGTGAGCTTCTTAGTGAGATCCCATGTGAGCTCAGAGGTGAGCTTGTTGGCTATCTCTTAGGTGAGCTTACATGTGAACTACCGATGATCTCCAGGTGAGTTGACAAGGTGAGCTCAAGGTGAGTTGGCAAGGCAAACTCAAGGTGAGTTAGCAAGGCGAGATTTCAAGTGAGCTCCCGTGTGAGTGAGTTACTTGACAAGCTCCCAAGTGAGCTAAACTCAAGTTGATCAGAGAGCTCCTAGAAGACCTCCTAGGTAAGCTACTTGGTGAGCTATTTGGTGAGTTCTCATGCAAGCTACTAGGTGAGTTCCCAAGTGAGATACTTAGCAAGCTCCCGTGAGAGGTCCCCAGTGTGCTACTAGGTGAGCTTACATGCAAACTCAAGTCAACCTACTCAGAGAGCTTCTCGGTGAGTTCCAAGGTGAGTTATTTAGCAAGATCCCAAGTGAGATATTAGGTGAGCTCCCATGTGAGTTGTTAGGTGAGCTCCCAGGTGAGCTACATGGTGAGCTACTTGAAAAACTCAAAGGTGAGTTGGTAAGGTGAGCTCCTTAATGAGCTCAAGGTGAGCTAATAGGTGAGCTCCCATGCGAGTTGGCAAGGTGAGTTATCGGAAAGTTCCCATGTGAGTTTCCCAAAGCTGCTAGGTGAGCTCAAAGGTGAGATCAAGGTGAGTTAGCAAGGTGAGCTCCCATGCAAGTTTAAGGGTGAGCTATTGGGTGAGTTCTTGGGTGAGCTCAAGGTGAGCTAGCAAGGTGATCTATTAGGAGCTCCTAGGCATGTTTCTACTCAAGCTCAATTCAAGATGCTCAAAAACTCTTGGGTGAGCTCAAAGGCAAGGTTATGAGCTTGTTAGTAATCTATGAGGTGAGCTTACATTGATCTCAAGCTGAGTTGACAGATGATCTCAAGGTGAGTTGGAAAGGTGAGCTCGGTGAGCTTCGAGGAGTTCCTATGTGAGTTCAGTGAGTTTCCACGTGAGCTACTTGACGAGCTCCCAGGGAAAGCTCAACTCAAGCTTATTAGCAAGATCCCAAAATAGCTCCTAAGCAAGCTACTTGGTGAGTTATTCGGTGAAATCCTAGGTGAGATGCTAGGTGATCTCCTAAGTGAGCTACTTGGCAAGCTCCTGGTGAGGACACCAGTGAGCTGCTCGGAAAGCTCACAAGCGAGCTCAAGTCAACCTGCTCAATAATGCTTCTTGGTGAGCTCCCAGGTGAGCTATTAGGTGACCTCCCGAGTGAGATGTTAGGTGAGCTACTTGATAAAATCTGAGGTGAGCTATAAGACGAGCTCAAGGTGAGTTGTCAAGGTGAGCTCCTCAAATGAGCTTGAACCTGATAAAGGAGAGCTCCCATGTGAGTTGGCAAGGCAAGCTGCCATGTGAGCTCCCATGTGAGTTTTCGGATGAGATGCTTGATGAGCTCCCAGTGAGCTCAAGTCAAGGTGCTTGGAAGGTGAGCTAGCAAGGTGAGCTCCTAGGTGAGTTTCTGAGGAAAGCTCAAGTTGAGCTTATTGATGAGCTCCTAGGTGAGTTGCTTGTGGAGATCTCACCGAGCTCCTAGGTGAGCTTACATGTGAGCTACCAGATGAGCTCAAGGTGAGTTAGCAAGGTGAGCTCAAGGTGAGTTGGAAAGGTGAGATCAAGGTGAGTTGGTAAGGTGAGATGACAGTGAGATCCGATGTGATTTCCTATGCGGAGTTACTTAACGATCTCTCTCGTGAGCTCAACTCGAGCTAATCCATGCAAAAATCTCAGTCCTCTTCATGCCCAAGCTGCCAAGAATACTTCTTCATCTGATGAACCTTCTTGTCTCCCTTCCAATGTTATCTTACCAAAGAATGTTCCATATGATATAGCCTAGGTTTTGAGCCAAATTAAAGTGAGTGTTCCAATTATTGAATTGCTTAGAATTCTTGAGCATAAGAAGAGAGCATTCGAGTACTTGGGATTGAAAGAAGAAAAGATTACCCCAAGTAAAAATGTAATGTTGTTGAGAATCCTCTTCAAAGTATTGCTGGCCTTGAAACACCACCACCAATGGAAGATTTTGGAGAGGCACTGAAGTATATTTGGGAACATCCTTGGTTGATTCCCAATTGAATGTTGATCCATTCTTCACAACTTTTCTCATAAAAGATAGGTTGCTTCACAATTTCATGTTTGATTCTAGTGCATCATGTAATGTCATGCCTCTAGAAGTCATGAATGAGTTGGATATCAAGGTGACAGTAGCATATGGGAAGTGTACAGCCATGGATTCAAGGGAAGTGTTGGTTGTTGGATGTGTGAAGGGTTTAGTAGTGTAACTTGCAGCCTATCCGGGTAAGAATTTAAAACTTGATGTTGTAATTATTGATTGCCCTGCCAAATGGGGTATTCTTTTGTCAAGAAAGTGGGCTGTGAGTGTTGGTGGTAGTGTTCAAATGGAATGTCTTTTTCCACCATTCCCATTGAGGGAGCTTGTCAAACTCTATGGTGAAAAGAAGATGTTACACTTGATTGAAGATCCCAACAATGCTTCTTTGAAGTTTTGTTTGCTGATGTAGATGTTGACAACTTCATTGGTTTTGCTGATGGAATGGAGAATAAAATGGACAAAATCAGAGTACCTTGGTATGGTATGGTTCTCCATGGACATTACTATTTGATGGAACTTGCTCCAAATTTGGCAAATGGTACTGATATAGTGTTGGTTTCTCCTAGTTTGGAAGAGTTTCCTTTCTCCTTCAAGCTCAATTTTGAATACACTAACAACATTACTAAGTATGAGGAATTATTATTGGGATTAAGGATTACATGGAAATATGGAGTGAACGATATTGTTTCCAAGGGGGATTCAAAGTTGGTTGTCAAGCATGTAAGAAAGTTATATGCCACAAAAAATCAATGTATGAAACAATAGAAGCATGTTGTTTTGGACTTGATTGTAATGTTTGATTCCTTTAACATTACTTACCATGATAGAAGTATTAATGCTATTGATGATAAGCTGGCTATCCTTGGTTCTAGATTTGATAGTTACACCATTTCACCTTTTTGTGAATATGACATTGAAGTGCTAACAAGGCCAACTGTCCCGATAATGTGAAACATTGGTAGGTTTTTGATAATGATGCCCAAGTGTTGAGATTCTTACAATGCCAAGGTGAGTTTTCTGGTCATAATATTGATTGGGAACCAATGGTATGCATGAATGAAGGTAGAGAAACTTTTTTTGACAAGGATATTATACAATTGAAGACAAACACCATTCCCAAAGGTCTTGTTGCACTTGAATCCAATTTTAACAATGTTGATTGCATCATAAATAGAAAGATGTCTACTTCAAGGGATGTGGAAGAGCACAACTTGGGAACCAAGGATAAACCAAGGAAGATCTGGTTGGGCAGCCATCTCAGCAAAGAGGAAAAATAGTCCTATGCCCAACTTTTAAAGAAGTATCAAGACTACCTTGCCTGGTCTTATTCAGAGCTGAAGGCATATAGAGAAGATTTATTTCAGCATGAGATTCCTCTTGAGGCCAAAACCAAGCCATTTAGACAAAAACAAAGGCCTATTAACCCACTACTTTCCATGAAAATGCAAGAAGAATTGAAGAAATTGAGAGATGGTGGCATCATTCAGCCTACTAGATACTCATCTTGGGTGGCAAACCTTGTGCCAATTAGAAAGAAGAACAAAGATATCAGACTTTGTGTGGATTTTAGGAATCTAAACAAAGATCTTGAAGGACAATTACCCCTTGCCAAACATGGAGAATATGTCTTGTAATAATCAAGTTTCTACTTTGGATGGTTTCTCCGGATACAATCAAGAGTTGTCGGAAAGACTTAAGACAACCTTCACTACTCCTTGAGGGACTTATGTTTTTGTAAGGATGCCTTTTGGATTGATGAATGTTGGTGCTACTTTTCAAAGGGAAATGGATGTTGCCTTTGCTGGTTATATCAATGAATTTATTGTAGTTTACCAAGATGATGTGACTATTTTTTCAAGGTAGTGAGCAGACCATTTGCAACACCTAGAGAAGATGCTAATCAGATGTAGAGAGTATGGAATTTCACTTAATCTAAAGAAATGTCATTTTTTCATACAAAAGGCCAAGTTGTTGGGGCATATTGTCTCCAAAGAAGGTGTTATGATAGACCCTGAGAGAGTGGAAGCAATCAGCAAAGTGCCCATTCCAAGAACCAAGAAAGGTATCCAATCTTTCTTTGGCCAAATAAATTTCATTAGAAGGTTTGTTTCCAATTTTTCTGAGATAACTCTTCCAATCAAAAGCATGCTAAGAAAGGATCAAGTTATCAAGTGGGAGGAGGCTGCCATTCAAGCTTTTGAAGGAATAAAGGATGCACTTAAGCATGCACCTATTTTAGCAGCCCCAAACTACAAGAGACCTTTCCAAATCTTTTCTTTTGCCTCTGAATTCACTATTGCTTTAGTTTTGTTACAAAAGGATGAGAATGGAGCTAAGAGGCCTATTGCCTTATTTAGCAAGGCTTTACAAGTAGTTGAGTTGAAGTATACAATCATGGAAAAATAGGCATTTGCATTGGTAAAAGCAACAAAGATTTTCAGGCCCTATATACTAAGTTCAAAATTTGTTGCTTATGTTCCCCACACCATGGTTAAAGACATCTTATCAGACATGGATATATTAAGCAAGAGATGTAGATGGGTCAAAAAATTACAAGAATATGATATAGATATCCAAACAACAAAGATGGTAAGAGTTTTGGGTCTTGCTAAGCTCATGGCTGAGAGTAATTTGAAAGATGTAGAAGTAAATTTGCTGGAGGAAGAAAGGGATGATTTTATTGATAAATTGATGGGGTCTGAATGGTACAAAGATGTGATCTTCTACCTCAGACACCTATGCTATCCTAGTCACTTGAATAAAAATAAGAAAAGAGCCCTCAAGCTAGCTTCTCAGAAATATATCATAATAGACCTTAGGCTGGCTTGGAAGAACCCTGAAGGTGTCCTCTTGAAATGCATAACTGAAGATGAAGCTCCCAAGTTGATTTCTGATTTCCATGGGGGAGTTTGTGGAGGACATTTTTCTAGGAGTTTGTGATAATGCATAAGATTTTAAGAGTTGGTTATTGGTCACCTACTCTTTTTAAGATGCAACCTCAGTTAGTTAGAAAGTGTGATAGTTGCCAACATTTTTCAGGAAGATTGAAAGCTTCAAGTTCCCTTCCTTTGCATCCTGTATCAATTGAATCTCCTTTCAAACAATGGGGAATGGATTTCATTGGTGAGATTTCAGATCCTTCTAGTGCTGGTCATAAATGGATCCTTGTAGCAACTAATTATTTTACAAAATGGGTTGAGGAAATTCCATCTAGAAAAGAAACACACCAAGTGGTAATGGATTTCTTATTGAATCATATCATATGCAGATTTGGAGTTCTAGTTAAGATTGTATCTGATAATGCCATGTTTTTTAGAGCCAAGCCTTTGATGGCAATGTGTAATGAATATGGGATAAATCTGACTTATTCTTCAAACTACAATCCACAAGGGAATGGACAAGTTGAGTCAAGTAACAAGAACTTTCTCAAGATCATCAGAAGGACCTTGGAAATCAACAAGAAGAAGTGGAGAGAGAAATTGAAATTTGTAGTTTGGGCTGATAGAATAACTCCTAAAAGAGCAACTGGTAAAAGTCCATTTGAATTGGTATATGGAACTCAGGCTTTGCTGCCATTACACCTACAATTATACACTTTTCAGTTTTCCCAATTGGAAGATCATGAACATGGCCCATATGAATCAAGGATCAATCAAATCATTGAGTTGGATGAAGAGAGAAGAGCTTCTCACCAAAGGCATATCAGATTTAGAGAAAAATTGAAGAAATTGTTTGATAAGAAGGTCACTCCTAGAACCTTCAATGTTGGAGATCTTGTTTTGTTGTGGGATAGTAGGCATGAAGACAAGGGAGAGCATGGCAAGTTTGATTCTCTATGGATGGGCCCTTATGCCATTGATATCAGGATTGGAGAGCATACATTCTTTCTCAAAGATTTGGATGGAGATTTTCTAGAGCTGCCTGTTAATGGCAGACATTTAAAACACTTCTTGGATTAAACCCCCAAGTGAGGTATGCACAATTTGTTTATTTTTTATAGTCCTTTTTCTTGCTTTGATTTTGCTATTGTTGGCTTGTGGTTTTCCCTTTTGTCCTTAGCAACCATTTCTGGTTTGGTTTCTAGGGTTATTTTTGGTGAAAGTTCTGGTTTTGGGTTACATCTATCTGTTTTGACTCCTTACCCAATGGATTTTTGGCACTTTGTCTACATTGTGATCTTGTGGCACTCACTGGGAGTGCCCATCCCCAAACAGGAGCCAATGTTGGTGCAAATTTTGGGTTTATACACTTTTCCCTAATTCTCTATATTTGTTTTACTCAAAAACATATTTTTGGCTCGAGTTGGTGACCTACAACTTGATTTTCTAGTTGAATGCCTTTGGAATACTCACAATCTTATCATTCTACCCTATATTGAAAAAAATTTCCAAGTTCCCCTCTTTTTTTCCCTAATTTCTTCATTTTTTTCAGCGAGTCATTTTCCTTTTCAAAATCATGAAAAGACTCAAAATGGATCAAATCTAAGTTATTTTCTATTAAAATCTCATGCCCCATGTCAAAATCATTGTTAAATCATGTTTCATTGGATTCAAAACCAAAAATCTGCCTTCCTTGTGAAAAAATTCAATTTCTAGGGCATCTTCTATATTTTTACTTTTTAATGGGCATACGGGTGTCATTTTCCCATCAAATTAATCATCACAAGCTTTTGGTGACGTGGCAGGCTCCTATTGGTCAAGGATGTGTGGGAAAACATTACTAACTTGTCATTTTTGAGTTTTTTTTTGCAAAAGGAAAATTTTTCCCTGAAGGCCCGCAGCGAATGGTATGATGACACGTGGCTCAGAGGATAGGTGGAAGGGGGTTTTATGAAAAGTTTGAATTTTTAACTTCAAAATGTTGAATTCAAATTCTGCCCAAGGACCCACATCGAATGGGATGAGGACACGTGTCCAGGGGAGCCAAGGAGAAGTAGGGTTTGGGATGTTTTTGGGATTTTTGCCTTGAGGCAAAATCTCAAAGTCAAATTTCTGAATGAAGGTCCACAATGAATCACAGTGCGACATATGCAAAAGGTTGAAATGGATGGGTGGAAGTTTGAAGGAATTTTAAGTTTTTTAACTTCAAAGGGTAAAAGAATTTTTTGGGGCAAGTCCCACCACCAATGAACAAAGGACACGTGTCCAACATTTGATGGAGATTTGAGTGTGGAGAAAAGATGGAAATTTTTCCAAACTTTGGCAAAAAATATCAAGGTGAAAAATGAACCCATGGAAAATTTAAAGGTGTCTCCTTGTAGCTAATCAGGGGGTGACACATGGCACTTTCCAAAAGTCAAAAAGGGGAGTGTGGGCCTGTAGGAGGTTTTGTGCTCATGGAGGGTTGAAGGTAAAAATTGGAAGAGTTGGCTCCGTAGCGAATGGGAGACCACCACGTGGTAGAGGAGATAGTGGGTGTTCGGGCCCATGGGGTTTTCAGAGAAAATTTTTTTCTCAAAAAAGGAGAAAAATTCATCATTTTGGCCCATGGTTTTTAGTAGGGCCCATAGGAGGACACATGGCATGTCTAGGTGGGCTCACGGGGAAAATGTTCAAAATTTCTCAAAGTCAAAAAGGTTCAAAATGCATTTTTAAGGTTGGATGCCTAGTCCAATGGTATTTGGACATGTGTCCACCTTATCCAGAAGTCAAAGAAGATATTTTTGAGCCTACATGTTGAATCTCATCAAGACACGTGGAGGGTAGAAATTTAAAGTTGATTTTAAATCGACGACAACTATGCATTTTGGTTTTTGGCCACCATTGGAGCTCCAAAGAACTTGGAATCATCATTTTTACACCAAATCACATGAAATTTTATATGAATCACATCCCCTCAACCTTTTGATGCAATGGCATCATTCATTTGAGCTATTTCGGTGCCCTATAGTGATTTTCATGAAATATTTTTCTCGGCCCGTGTAAAAATGTGAAAAGTAAAAACTAAAAGTTGTAGAGATGAAATGATGAAGGTAAAGGGTGGAAAATGATTGCAAATGCATGTTGGCATGGTGGAATGACAAAAACATGACCCTGGATGGATAAGGATCTGAATCCATGCAATATTTTAAAATATTTGTGCATCTCTAGCATTTTACGAGCTGTTTTATAGTTTTATATCATTTTTCATCAAATGGATAAGGTTTTGTAACAAATTTGATCCCTTGAGCATATTCTTTGCTTGGGATGCAAGGATCCAAGTGGGCATAGGGTATATTATGTAATTTGGAGGCATTTTGTAGAGTCTGTTGAGAATTTTGGAGAAAGAGAGAAGAATTAGCACGAGGAAAACTAGAAGAAGTCCATTTTCTTTTGGAGAAACTACCTAAGAGCCATTTTTTATTCCTGTTTGCATCAAATGTTCATCATGTTGAGTTGGTTTCAGCTGTAAAGCCATCAAAAATCTTTGAGATTTTCTAAATAACATTCCCTTGTTGATATATTTGATCAAATTCTTGGATTAATTGGTTTTATCTCTTAGCAAAGCTTACATACACTTGTATTTCAGTATGTTTTCAATTTGTGTTTCATGCTCATGTTGCAATCTTGTGTTTGGGATATTTATTGGTCATACATGGTCTCATTTCTTGTAGAGGGTTTGAAGGCATCTACAATCTTCCATTCAGAAGAGCATTCATTTGAGTGAAGATAAACAGATTTAAATTCATCTTACCTTCCTTGTAAATTGAGGGTGTTTGTAAACCTTTGGGTGTACCTTAGGTCATGATCTAACAAGGGTTTCTAAATGCTTCATTGATATTTTGCTTCAAGCCTTTGTGGTAGGTTATCAAAGTTTGTATGGAATAGTGTAGATTTGGGCATCCATGTGTGCACACATCCTGGTTGAAAGAGCACTTCAAATTCATTGAAACATCTCTGTTGTTTAGGTGTTGTAATTCATTTGCAAATCTTCCCAAAGAAGGTGATGATTTCTAGCTACTCTTTTCCCAACATCTCTCATCAGAATTTCATTTTAAACTAACTCATCCTACCTATAATACCCCTACATTTACATTGTGTGTCCATAAAAGAATTCAATCCTTTCACTAAAATGCACAAAGTTCATCAGGGTTTCATCATGTCTTTAGTAGCTCTAGCTTTGTTTTGAAAACATTTCCATCATTTAGTAGTGACAACTCCTTTGAGTTTGGATAATGGATATTTGATCATGTTTTCACAAAGGATCTTCGATATCATATGCAAAACATAAGGATATCTCCATCTCCTTACCATATAGGGGATGCAATATAGGTTCTCTTACCTTGGTTGATAGGAAAAACCTAAAATAGTGAGGGTTAGATCAAAACCCTCTTGAAGGTGTTATCCACTCCCTCAATTGTTGAATGTAAACAAGTAGATAGGTGTTCTTCCCTAGCTACAAATGACATACAAAACATCTATCTATCCTCGAGTGTCTTGTGCAAGTTCATGATGTTGTTCAAGTTATGAAGGAGATTAAATATGGATACCAAAAGCTTAAGGTGAACTGGAAAGGTGAGCATAGGTGATTTCCAGTGAGTTTCTGGGAAAGCTCAAGTCGAGCTCCTTGACAAGCTCCTCAGTGAGTTTCTTGTTGAGCTTCCAGCCAAGCTCCTAGGTGAGCTACATGGTGAGATCCCTGGTGAGCTTAAAGGTGATATTTTCAGGAATCTCTTAGGTGAGCTTACATACGAGCTACCAGATGAGCTCCAGATGAGTTAGTAAGGTCACCTCAAGGTGAGTTGTTAAGATGATCTCAAGGTGAGTTAGCAAGGTTAGCTATCAGGTGAGATCCCTAGTGAGTTCCCAAGTGAGTTACTTGGCGAGCTCCTAGGTGAGCTCAACTCGAGTTGATCGGTCAGCTCCCATAAGAGCTCCCAAGCAAGATACTTGGAAAGCTATTTGGTGAGGTCCAAGGTGAGCTACTAGGTGACCTCCCAAGTGAGATACTTGCCAAGGTCCCAAGCGAGGTCCCCGGTGAGCTTCTCAATGAGCTCACAAGTGAGCTCAAGTTAACCTACTCGTCACGCTACTCAGTGAGATTTTAGGTGAGTTGTTAGGTGAGCTCCTAGGTGAGCTGTTAGTCGAGTTCCTAGGTGAGCTACTTGGTGAGCTGCTCGATGAACTCGATAGGGAGCCGATAGGGGAGCTCCCATGAGTTGCAAGGTAAGCTATCGAGTGAGCTCCCATGCATATTTTTGGGTGAGCTGCTTGGATGAGATCCCAAGTGAGCCTCAAGTTGAGCTGCTTGAGAAAGATCCTAGGTGTGCTTAAGGTGAGCTTGCAAGGTGAGTCACAGTGAGCTATTAGGTGAGTTTTTAGGTAAGTTCAAGTTTAGCTACTCGATGAGCTCCTGGTGAGCTACTTCTGAGCTCCTAGGTGAGCTCCCAGTGTGAGCTCAAAGGTGAGCTTGTCGAAATATCTAAGGTGAGCTTACATGTGAGCTATTAGATGAGCTCAAGGTGAGTTGTCAAGGTGAGCTCAAGGTGAGTTGGGTGAGCTCTCGGTGAGTTCCCAGTGAGTTACTCAAGAGATCCTAGAAGAGCTCAACTCGAGCTGATCGGTGAGATCCTAGAAGAGCTCCTAGGAGAGCTTGTGAACAATATTTGGGGTGAGCTTACATGCGAGCTACCAAATTAGGTCAAGGTGAGTTTGCAAGGTGAGATCAAGGTGAGTTGGCAAGGTAAGCTCAAGGTGAGTTGACAAGGTGAGCTATCGTAAGCTCCAAGGTGAGTTCCTGGTGAGCTTACTCGATGAGCTACTCAGGTGAGCTCACAAGAAAGCTCAAGTCAACCTACTCGGAGAGCTACTCGGTGATCTCCTAGGCGAGCTGTTAGGTGAGTTCCACGATGAGTTGTTAGGTGAGCTACTTGGAGAGCTACTCAATGAACTATAAGGTGAGCTACCAAATGAGCTCAAGGTGAGTTGGTAAGGTGAACTCCTAAGCTGAGCTCAAGGTGAGCTGGCAAGCCGAGCTAATAGGTGAGCTCCCATGAGAGTTCGCAAGGTGAGTCAAAGTGAGCTCCCATGTGAGTTTTTGAGTGAGCTACTTGATGAGATCCCAATCAAGCTCAAGTCAAGCTGCTTGGAAAGCTCAAATTGAATTCGGCAAGGTGAGATGTCATGTAAGCTCCCAGGTGAGTTTCTATATGCTTAACTCGAGCTACTTACGAGCTCCTCGGACGAGCTTCTTACGAGCTCTCAACCGAGCTCCTAGGTGAGATACTCGGTGAGCTCATAGGTGAGCTCAAAGGTGAGCTTGTCAACAATCTCTGAGGTAAGCTTATATGGGAGCTAATAGATGAGCTCAAGGTGAGTTGGCAAGGTGAGATGTCAGGCTAGCTCTAGGTGAGTTACAGTGAGTTACTCAACGAGCTCCCTGGTGATCTCAACTCGAGGTAATCGGTGAGCTCCCGTAAGAGATCCCAAGTGAGCTACTATGTGAGTTATTCGGTGAGCTCCCATGTGAGCTGCTAGGAAAGCTCCTAGTGAGATCCTGGTGATTTTCTCAAAGAAGCTCACTAGTGAGATCACAAGCCAACTCAAGTAAACCTACTCGAGTGAGCTACTCGGTGAGCTCCTAGGTGAGCTACTTGATAAGCTACTTGAAAAACTCTAAGGTGAGATACCGATGATGAGCTCAAGGTGAGTTGGGAAGGTGAGCTCCTTAGAAAGCTCAAGGTGAGGTTTTAAGGTGAGATCCCATGTGAGTTTTTGGGTGAGCTCATGTCGTGTGAGCTCCCATGTGAGTTTTTGGTGAGTTACTTGATGAGCTCTGGGTGAGCTCAAGTTGAGCTAGTCTCGGTGAGCTTGTAGGTGAGTTCAAAGTGAGTTGGCAAGGTGAGTTGTTAGGCGAGATCCCAGTGAGTTTCTGAGGATGCTCAAGTCAAGCTCTGCTCAACAAGCTCCTAGGGAGCTACTGCCAAGCTCCCAACCGAGCTCTAGGTGAGATGCTAGGTGAGATCCTTGGTGAGCTCAAAGGTGAGCTCAAGGTGAGTTGGCAAGGTGAGCTCAAGGTGATTTGGGAAGGAATGTCAAAGTGAGTTAGCAAGGTGAGTTATCAAGTAAGCTCCTAGGTGAGTTACTCGATGAGCTCCTGGGTGAGCTCAACTCGAGCTAGTCGGTGAGCTCCAAGAAGAGCTCAAGGTGAGCTACTTGGCAGCTACTTCAGAGCTCCCGGAAAGCTACTAGGTGAGTTCCCAAGTGAGCTACTTGGTGACCTCCTAGGTGAGGTCCCTAGAGAGCCGATCGGTGAGCTCACAAGCGAGCTCAAGTCAACCTACTCGGTGAGTTGCTCGGTGAGCTCCCAGGTGAGCTGTTAGGTGAGCTCCCAGTGAGCTGTTAGGTGAGCTCCTATGAGAGATACTTGGAGATTTACTCAACAAACTCCGAGGTGAGCTACCGAGATGAGCTCAAGGTGGTTTGATAATGTGAGCTCCTCAAAGAAACTAAATGTGAGATGGTAAGGAAAGCTCCCATGTGAGTTGTAAGGTGTGTCTTTGTTGGGTGAGCTCCCATACAAGTTTTCAAGTAAGCTGCTTGACAAAATCATGGGAGCTTAATTCGATTACTTGAGAGCTCTTGGGAAAGATCAAGGTAAGTGGCAAGGAAAGCTATAAGGCGAGATCCCGTGAGTTTCTAGGCAAGCTCAAGTCAAGATGCTCGATGAGCTCCTAGCTAAGCTACATGTCGATCTCCCGCTTAAGCTCCTAGGTGAGCTACTCGTGAGCTCCCAGAGAGCTCAAAGGTGAGATTTTTAGTAATCTTTGAGGTGAGCTTACATGCAAGCTACTAGATGAGCTCAAGGTGAGTTGGAAAGGCAAGATCATGTCGAGTTAGATAGATGAGCTCAAGGTGAGTTGGTAAGGAGAGCTTTCAGGAGAGCTCCTAGGTGAGATCCCGGTGAGCTCCTAGGTGAGTCCCGGTGAGCTCAAGGTGATCTATTAAGTGAGCTCCCTAGGTGAGCTCCTAGGTGAGCCAGCTACTTGGTGATCTATTTTGTGAGCTTCCAGTGAGCTTCTAAGGTCTAGGTTGGTAGATGAGGTTCTAAGATAGCTACTTGGTGAGATCCTAAGCAGGTCCCTAGTGATCTATTTGGTGAAATCATAAGCAATCTCACAAGTGAGTTCAAGTCAACCTACTCAAAGAGCTACTCAAGTGAGCTCCCGGTGAGCTACTTGGTGAGCTACTCAATGAACTCGAGGTGAGCTGCTAGACAAAATCTCAAGGTGAGTTGGTAAGGTGAGCTCCTTAGTGAGCTCAAGGTGAGCCTGGTAAGGTGAGCTCCCATGTGAGTTTCGGTGAGCTATAAGTCAAGTTTCGGGCGGAGACCTCGGTGAGCTCTTGGGTGAGCTATCAAGGTGAGTTGTGGTGGTGATCTCTTAGGTGAGTTTCTAGACAAGCTCAAGTTAAACTACTTACCGAGCTCCCAGCCAAGCTCCTAGGTGATTTTCTTGATGAGCTCCTAGGTGAGCTATAAGGTGAGCTTTTTGGCAATCTCTAAGGTGAGCTTACATGCAAGCTACTAGATGAGATCAAGGTGAGTTGGAAAGGTGAGTTGGGAAGGTGAGCTCAAGGTGAGTTGGTAAGGTGGTGATCTGTCATATGAGCTCCTAGGTGAGTTCCCAGTGAGTTACTAGATGAGTTCCCATGCGAGATCAACTCAAGCTTGATCAGGTGAGCTCCCGTAAGAACTCCCAAGTGAGCTCCCTTGGTGAGCTTACTTGGTGAGCTCCTCAGTGAGCTGCTAGGTGAGCTCCCAAGTGAGCTACTTGGTAAACTCCCACGTGAGGTCCCTTATGAGCTACTTGGTGAGCTCACAAGAGAGCTCAAGACAACCTACTTGGTGAGCTTCTCGGTGAGATCCCAAGTGAGTCATTAGGTGAGCTCCCAAGTGAATCACAGGTAAGCTCCTAGGTGAGCTAATTGGTGAGCTACTTGACGAACTCGAGGTGAGCTACTAGAAAATCCCAAGGTGGGTTGGCAAGGTGAACTCCTGACAAAGCTTAAGGTGAGCTAGAAAGGTGAGCTAATAGGTAAGCTCCCAAGCAAGTTGGTAAGGCGAGCTCGTATGTGAGTTTCCAGTGAGCTACTTGATGAGATCCGGGTGAGATCAAGTCAAGCTACTTGGTGAGCTGTTGGGTGAGATCAAGTTGAGCTACTCGATGAGCTCAAGTTGAGCTCTCGATGAGCTCCTAGGTGACTTCAAGTGAGTTGGCAAGGTGAGTTATCATGTGAGCTCTTGGGCGAGCTACTTTCTAAGCTCCCATCCGAGCTCCTAGGTGAGATGCTCGGTGAGCTCTCCCAGTGAGCTCAAAGGTGATATTATCAGCAATCTCCGAGTTGAGATTACATGTGAGCTACCACTTGAGCTCAAGGTGAGTTGGCAAGGTGAGGTTAAGGTGAGTTAGTAAGGTGAACTCAAGGTGAGTTGGTAAGATGAGTTTTTAGGTGAGCTCCTAGTCGAGTTCCCAGTGAGTTACTTGACGAGCTCCCGGTTGAGTGCAACTTGAGCTGATCGACGATCCCCTCGTGAGCTATTAGGAAATTTACCAGATGAGCTCCTAGGTGAGCTACTTGGTGAGCTCAAGTCAACCTACTCAGTGAGATACTTGGTGAGCTCCCAAGAAATTAGTTAGGTAAGGTTCTAGGTGAGCTCCTAAGTGAGCTACTTGGAGATTTACTCGATGAACTCCAAGATGAGCTACTAGACAAGCTCAAGGAAAGTTGGCAATATGAGCTCCTAAGTGAGCTCAATGTGAGCTGGTAAGGTGATATCCTATGTGAGTTGGCAAGGTGTATTATCAAGCGAGCTCCCATGTGAGTTTTTAGGTAAGCTTCTTGACAAACTCATGGGTGAACTCAAGTCGAGTTACTCGGCAAGCTCCTAGGAAAGCTCAAGGTAAGCTGGCAAGGAAATCTCCCAGGTGATTTTCCAAGAAAGATCAAGTCGAGATGCTCAATGAGATCCTAGGTGAACTACTTGTCAAGCTCCCAGGGGAGTTCTTAGGTGAGCTTCTCTGTGAACTCCCAGTGAGTTCAAAGGCAAGCTTGTTAGCAATCTATGAGGTGAGCTTACATGTGAGATACCACATGAGCTCAAGGTGAGTTGGCAAGGAGAGATCAAGTCGAGTTGGATAGGTGAGCTCAAGTCAAGTTGGCAAGGTGAGATGTCGGTGAGCTCCCAAGCTAGTTCCTAGGTGAGTTACTTGATGAGCTCGCAAGCAATCTCAACTTGATCTGATCGAAAAACTCCCGAAGGAGCTCCTAGGTGAGCTACTTGGAAAGCTATTCGGTGAGATTCCAAGTGAGCTGCTAGGTGAGGTTCCAAGTGAGCTACTTGGTGAGCTCCCATAAGAGGTCCACTGGTTAGCTACTCGACAAACTCACAAGCAAACTCACAAGTGAGCTCAAGTCAACCTACTCGAGAGAGCTTCTCGGTGAGATCCTAGGTGAGCTACTTCACAAGTTGTTTAATGAACTCTAAGGTGAGCTACCGATGACAAGCTCAAGGCAAGTTTGCAAGGTGAGCTCCTTTGCAAGCTCAAGGAGAGATAGTTAGGTGAGCTCCCATGTGAGTTTCTGTGTGAGTTATAATGTGAGATTTTAGGCAAGCTACTCGACGAGATCTAGAATGAGCTCAAGGTGAGATGGAAAGGTGAAATATTAGGTGATATCCAAGGTGAGTTTCTAGACAATCTCAAGTTGAGCTACTTGTTGAGCTCTCGGGTGAGTTGTTCAGTGAAATCCCGGTGAGCTGCTAGGTGAGCTCTGAAGCGAGCTACTTGGTAAGCTCCTAAGTGAGGTCCCAGTGAGATTTTTGGGAGCGTCAAGTGAGATCAAGTCAACATACTCGGTGAGCTTCTCGATGAGCTCCCAAGTGAGTTGTTAGGTGAGCTCCCAGGTGAGCTACTTAGTGAGCTACTTGATGAACTCTAAGGTGAGCTACCAGACAAGCTCAAGGAGAGTTGGTAAGGTGAGATCCTAAGAGAGGTTAAGGTGAGCTCCCATGCAAGTTGGTAAGGTGAAATCCCATGTTAGTTTTCAGGTGAGCTACTTGATGAGCTCCTAGGTGAGCTTAAGTCATGCTACTTGGCAAGCTCTTGGATGAGCTCAAGGTGAGTTGGCAAGGCAAGCTGTCAGGTGAGCTCCTAGGTGAGCTACTTTCTGAGCTCCATACTCCTAGAGATCTAGGTGAGCTTCTCGATGATCTCCCAAAGGTGATATTATCAGGTAATCTCGAGGTGAGATTACATGTGAGCTACCGAGATGAGCTCAGGCAATTTGTCAAGGAAAGCTTAAGGTGAATTGACAAGGTGAACTCAAGGCAAGTTGCTAAGGTGAGTGTCGGGTGAGCTCCTAGTCAAGTTCTTAGGTGAGTTACTCAACGAGCTCCCACGTGAGCTCAACTTAAGCTGATCGGTGAGCTCCAAGAATAGTTCCTAGGTGAGCTACTTGGCAAGAAGTTTGGCGAGCTCCTAGGTGAGCTCGGTAGGTGAACTCCCAAGTGAGCTACTTGGCAAGATCTTAGGTGAGGTCCCTAATGAGCTACTCGGTGACCTCATAAGCAAGCTCAAGTCAAACTACTAAGTGAGATGTTTGATGAGCTTAAGGTGAGTTGGTAAATCAAGCTGGTTAACAAGCTCCTAGGTGAGTTGCTTGTCGAGATCCCACTAGCTCTAGGTGAGCTCAAAGGTGAACCATTTGGTAAGGTGAGCTCAAGGTGAGTTGGTCGGTGAGCTCCAAGGTCAGTTCAGGCAAGTTAATCAATGAGCTCCTAGGTGAACTTAACTCAAGTTACTCAAAAACTCTAAGGCAAGCTACCTTTCGAGCTCAAGGTGAGTTGGCAAGGTCATCTCCTCATCGAGATCAAGGTGACTGGCAAAGGTGAGTTAATAAGTGAGCTCCCATGTGAGTTGGCAAGGTGAGTTGTTAGGTGACCTCCCATGTGAGTTTTGGGGTGATTTACTTGACAAGCTCCAAGGTGAGCTCAAGTTGAGCTGCTCACCAAGCTCTGGGCCGAGCTCAAGGTGGTGGCCGGCAAGGAGAGCTATCATGCAAGTTCCTAGGTGAGTTTCTAAGAAATCTCAAGTCGAGCTATTCAACAAGCTCATAGATGAGTTGTTTGATGACCTCCCACTTAGCTCCTAGGTAAGCTACTTGGTGAGATCCCCAGTGAGCTCAAAGGTGAGCTTATTGGCAATCTCTTAGGTGGGCTTACATGTGAGCTACGGATGAACTCCAGTGAGTTGACAAGGTGAGCTCAAGGTGAGTTGGTAAGGTGAGCTCAAGGTAAGTTGGAAAAGTGAGTGTCAGTGTGACCTCCTAGGAGAGTTCCCAAGTGAGTTACTCGACAAGATCCCGGGTGAACTCAACTCAAGTTAATCAGTGAGTTCCCAAAAGAGCTCCTAGGTGAGCTACTTCGCGAGCTATTCATTGAGCTCCTAGGCGAGCTACAAGGTGAGATCCTAAGTGAGCTACTTAGTAACCTCCCAAGTAAGCTCCCTGGTGAGCTACTCAGTGAGCTCATACGTGAGGTCAAGTCAACCTACTCAGTGAGCTCCAAGGTGAACTATTAGGTGAGCTCTAAGGTGAGCTATTAGGCAAGCTCCCAGGTGAGCTACTTGACGAACTATGAGGTGAGCTACCGAGACAAGATCAAGGTGAGTTGGCAAGGAGGACTCCTCAAGCGAGCTCAAGGTGAGTTGGAAAGCTAAGCTAATAGGTGAGCTCCCATGTGAGTTGGCAAGGTGAGCTCAGGTGAGCTCCCATGAGAGTTTCCGGTGAGCTACTTGATGAGCTCCCGATCAAGCTCAAGTCGGGATGCTCGGTGAGCTCAAAGCAAAGTTTTCAAGGTGAGATGTCATGTGATCTCCTAGGTGAGCTTTTCAGCAATCTCTGAGGTAATCTTACATGGGAGATACCGAGATGAGCTCAAGGTGAGTTAGCAAGGTGAGATGTCAAGCTAGCTCCCAGGTGAGTTACTAGGGAGTTCTAATGGATAAGATCCTAGGTGAGCTTAACTCAAGGTAATTAGTGACCTCCTAGAAGAGCTCCCAGGTGTGAGCTACTTTGTGAGCTATTCGGTGAGCTCCAAGGTGAGTTACTAGGTGATTTCCCAAATGAGATACTTGGTGAGCTACCTAGTGAGTTTCTAGGTAAGATCAAGTCAAGCTCCTCGATGAGATCCTAGGTGACTTACTTGCTGAGCTCCTAGGTGAGATGCTCGGTGAGCTCCCAGTGTTAGCTCAAAGGTGAGCTCAAGGTGAGTTTGTAAGGAGAGCTCAAGGTGATTTGGGAAGGTGAGTTGGTAAGGTGAGCTATAAAGTGAGCTCCCGGGTGAGTTACTCGATGAGTTCCTAGATGAGCTCAACCCAAGCTAATCAGAAATCTCCTAGAAGAAATTAAGGTGAGCTAATTGGTGAGTTGTTTAGCGAGCTCCCGGGCAAGCTACTAGGTGAGCTCCCAAGTGAGCTACTTGGCGAGCTACTAGGTGAGGTCCCAGGTGAGTGATGATCGTGAGCTCACAAGAAAACTCAAGTCAACCTACTCAATGTGCTACATGGTGAGCTTGAAGGTGAGCTATTTGATGAGCTCCTAAGTGAGCTATTAGGTGAGCTCCTAGGAGATCTACATGGAGATTTTCTCGATGAACTATGAGGTGAACTACCAAATGAGCTCAAGGTGAGTTGTGGGCAATGTGAGCTCCTCAACGAGCTCAATGTGAGCTGGCAAGGCAAGCTGCTATGTGAGTTAGCAAGTCATACTATCAAGCAAGCTCCCATGTAAGATTATGGGTAAGCTACCTAACGAAATCATTTGTGAGCTCAAGTTGAGTTACTTTGCGAGCTCCCGGGAAATTTCAAGGAAAGCTCGGCAAGGCGAGCTCCCAGGCCGAGTTTCTAGGAAAGCTCAAGTCAAGCTGGTCAACAAGCTCCCAGGTGAGCTACTTGTTGAGCTCCCAGTCGAGCTCCTAGGTGAGCTACTCTGTGAGCTCCTAGGTGAGCTCAAAGGTA
Organism: Taxus wallichiana var. yunnanensis; assembly: GCA_018340775.1. NCBI lineage: Eukaryota > Viridiplantae > Streptophyta > Pinopsida > Cupressales > Taxaceae > Taxus > Taxus wallichiana. Next base: position 29,728,935 of record CM031237.1, on the reverse strand, counting down.
ATCTTGTCGGTAATCTCTAAGGTGAGCTTACATGCACACTACTAGATGAGCTCAAGGTCACTTGGCAAGGTGAGATCAATTCGAGTTAGATAGGTGAGCTCAAGGAGAGTTGGCAAGGCAAGCCGTAAGGTGATCTCCTAGGTGAGTTCCTGTGTGAGTTCCCAAGTGACTTACTCAACAAGCTCCCAGTGAGCTCAACTTGATCTGATCAGCAAGCTACTTAGTGAGTTGTTCGACGAGCTCCTAGGTGAGCTGCTAGGTGAGATCCCAAGTGAGATACTTGGTAAGCTCCCAAGTGAGGTCCCCAATGAGTTTCATGGCAAGCTCACAAGTGAGATAAAGTCAACCTACTCAGTGAGATCCCAAGCGAGTTGTTAGGTGAGCTCTAAGGGAGCTATTAGGTGAGCTACTTGATTAGTTGCTCAACAAAATCTGAGGTGAGCTACTAAACAAGCTCAATTTGGGTTGGCAGGGTGAGCATCCGAGTGAGCTTAAGGTGAGATGATAGGAAAGCTACCATGTAAGTTGGTAAGGTGAGCTCCCATGTGAGTTTTCAGTCGAGCTACTTGATGAGATCCTAGATGACCTCAAGTTAAGCTACTCGGTGAGCTCTCTGGGTGAGCTCAATGTGAGCTAGCAAAGTGAGTTGTCGGTGAGCTCCTAGTGAGCTACTTTCTGAGCTCCCACCAAGCTCCTAGGTAAGCTTCTTGGTGAGCTCCTAGGTGAGCTCAAACGTGAGATTGTTGGTAATATCTAAGATGAGATTACATGTGAGCTACTAGATGAGCTCCTAGGTGAGATGTTATGCGAGTTCCTCAATGAGCTCCTAGGTGAGCTGTTATGTGAGCTCCTAGGTGAGATACTTGGAGATTTTCTCAATGAATTCCGAGGTGAGCTATTAGAAAGCTCAAGGTAAGTTGGCAATGTGAGCTCCTCAAATCTTAATAGAAGCCGGCAAGGTGAGCTCCCATGAAAGTTGGCAAGGCATGTAGTCGGGAGCTCCCATGTGAGTTTTTGGGCAAGCTAATTGATGAGCTCATGGGTGAGCTCAAGTCAAGTTACTCAGCAAGCTCCTAGGAAAACTCAAGGAAAGCTACCAAGGAAAGTTGTAAGGTGAGATCTTAGGCAAGTATTTGGGAAAGCTCAGGTCGAGCTACTCAATGAGCTCCTAGGTGAGCTACTTGTCAAGCTCCAAGGGGAGCTCTTAGGTGAGCTACTCTGTGAGCTCCTAGGTGAGCTCAAAGGTGAGCTTCTTGGCAATCTATGAGGTGAGCTTACATGCAAGCTACCACATGAGCTCAAGGTGAATTAGCAAGGTGAGATCAAGTCAAGTTGGATAGGGAGCTTAAGGAAAGTTAGTAAGGTGAGTACATCGCTTGATCTCCCAGGTGAGTTACTCGACAAGGTCCTAGGTGAGCTCAACTTGATCTGATTGGTGAGCTCCCAGGTGAGATACTTGGTGAGATATTTGGTGAGATTCTAAGTGAGCTACTAGGTGAGGTTCCAAGTGAGCTACTTGGCCATCTCCCGTGAGGTCCCTTGCATGAGCTACTCGGTGAACTCACAAATGAGTTCAAAAGTGAGCTCAAGCCAACCTACTCGGAGAGCTACTTGGTGAGCTCCAAGGTGAGCTACTTAGTAAGCTGATTGAAAAAATCCAAGGTGAGCTCCCAGACGAGCTCAAGGCGAGTAAGCAAGGTGACCTCCTTAGCAAGCTCAAGGTGAGTTTTGGCAAGGCTAGCTACTATGAGAGTTTCGGCGAGTTGCTTGGCGAGCTCTTACATGAGCTCAAGGTGAGCTGACAAGGTGAGTCATTAGGTGATCTCTCGAGGTGACTTTCCGCACAAGCTCAAGTTGAGTAGCTTGCTGAGCTCCCACCGGATCCTAGGTGAGCTACTCGATGAGCCCACCACATGAGCTCAAAGGTGAGCTTGTAATATCCGAGGTGAGATTACATGCGAGCGACCGATGAGCTCATGGTGAGTTGAGAAGGTGAGCTTAAGGTGAATTGGCAAGGTGAATTGAAGATTAGTTGGTAATGTGAGCTATCGAGCAAGCTCCTAGTCAAGTTCCCAAGTGAGTTACTCGATGAGCTTATGGGTGAGCTAAACTTGAGCTGATCGAGAGAGCTCCAAGAACAGATCCCAAGTGAGTTACTTGGAAAGCTATTTAGTGAGCTCTAGGAAAGCTACTAGGCAAGCTACTAAGTGAGAAACTTGGTGAGCTCCCAAGCGAGGTTCCCCCGAGCTGAGTACTTGGTGAGCTCATAAGCGAGCTCAAGTTAACCTAATCACCGAGCTACTCGGTGATCTCCTAGGTGAGTTGTTAGATGATCTCCCAAGTGAGCTATTATTAAAGCTCCCGGAAAGCTAATTGACAAGCTACTCAATGAACTCTAATGTGAGCTTCTAGCTGAGCTCAAGGCAAGTTGGTAAGGTGAGCTCCTCAATGAGCTCAAGGAAAGTTGGCAAGGCGAACCGATAGGGGAGCTCCGATGTGAGTTGGCAAGTTAAGTTGTTAGGTGAGCTCTCATGTGATTTTTAGGTGAGATGCTCTATGAGCTCCCGGTTGAGCTCAAGTTGAGCTACTCATTGATCTCTGGGTGAGCTCAAGGTGACCCGACAAGGTGAGCTATCAGGTGAGCTCCTAAGCGAGTTTCCATGTAAGCTCGAGTTGAGCTATTCGATGAGTTCTTGGGTGAGCTACTTGATGAGCTCTAAGTTGAGCTCCTAAGTGAGCTACTTGGTAAGCTCCCAGGTGAGGTTATCAGTAATCTCTGAGGTGAGCTTACATACGAGCTACCAAATGATCTCAAGGTGAGTTGGCAAGGTGAGCTATCAGTGAGCTCCCAGGTGAGTTCTCATGCGAGTTACTAGATGAGCTCCTAGGTGAGCTCAACTCGTGCTGATCAGCTGAGCTCCCAAAAGAGATCCTAGGTGAGCTACTTGGTGAGTTTTTCAGTGATCTCCTAGGTGAACTGCTATGTGAGCTCTAAAGTGAGGTTTTGGTGAGCTACTAGGTGAGGTCCCCAATGAGCTACTCTGGGGCTCACAAGTGAGTTCATGTCAACCTACTCGGTGAGCTACTCAGTGATTTCCCGTGAGCTATTAGGTGAGCTCCCGGTAAGCTATTAGGAAGCTCGAGGTGAGCTACTAGGTGAGCTACTTGGCGAGCTATTCAAAAATCCCAAGTGAGTTGCTAGGTGATCAAAAAAATTAACTACTTGGTGAGACCCGGTTGAGGTCCTCGTGAGCTGCTCTATAAGTTCACAAGCAAGCTCAAGCCAACCTACTTGGAAAGTTGCTTGGTGATCTCTCAGGTGAGCTACTAGGTGAGCTACTTAGCGAGCTACTCGATGAACTCATAGGTGAGCTACCGATGCACTCAAGGTGAGTTGGCAAGGTGAGTTCTGAGTGAGCTCAAGGTGATCTAACAAGGTAAGTTGATAAGTGAGATCCCATGTGAGTTGGCAAGGTGAGTCAGCGGTGAGTGTGAGCTCCCATTTGAGTTTTCAGTGAGCTTCTTGATGAGATCCCAGGTAAGCTCAATTCAAGCTACTCTATGAGCTCCTAGGTGAGCTGCTTGAACTCAATGTGAGTTACAATATCTCGAGGTCAACTTACATGCACACTACCAAGTGAACTCAACGTGAGCTTCTAGGTGATTTTCTCGGAAAACTCAAGTCGAGCTACTCTATGAGCCCCTAGGTGATCTCGCTTATCGAGCTCCTAGCTAAGCTCCTAGGTGAGCCACTAGGTGAGCTTCAATGTGAGCTTAAAGGTGAAATTTTTGGTAATCTCTAAGGTGACCTTACATGCGAGCTACCGAGATGACCTTAAGGTGAGTTGGCAAGGTGATCTCAAGGGGAGTTGGCAAGGTGAGGTCTAGGTGAGTTGGTAAGGTGAGCTATCAAGTGAGTTCCCAGTGAGCTCTAAGGTGAGTTACTCGATGAGCTCAAAGGTGAACTAAACTTGAGCTGATCGGTGAGCTCCTATAAGAGCTCCTAGGTGAGCTACTTGGCAGCTACTAGTTGAGCTCCTAAGTGAGCTAGTTGGTGAGCTCCCAGTGTGAGGTCCCCAATAAGCTCACAAGCGGCGAGCTCAAGTAAAGTGACTTGGTGAGCTGCTAGGTGAGCTCCTAGGTGATTTGTTATACAAGCTCCAAGATGAGCATGTTAGGCGAGCTCTCGGGTAAGTTATTAGGTGAGCCTCTAGGTGAGCTACTTGGGTAGCTACTCGACGAACTCCGAGGTGAGTAACTAGATGAGGTCAAGGTGAGTTGGTAAGGTGAGTTCCTCGGTGATCTCAAGGAAAGCTAGCAAGGTGGTGCCGATAGGTGAGCTTCCATGTGAGTTGCAAGGTGAACTGCCAGTGAGCTCCCATGTGAGTTTTCAGCAGCTGCGCTGACATGCTCCTAGGTGATCTCAAGTCAAGTTGTAAGGTGAGCTCCTTAGAGAGCTTAAGGTGAGCTACCAAGGTGAGTCCGTCAAGAAAGCTCCTAGGTGAGTTTCTAGGTGAGCTCAATTCAAGCTACTTAATGAGCTCCGGTGAGCTGCGCTTGATGAGATCCTAGCTGATATCCTAGGTGAGCTACTCGATGGGCTCACAAGCAAGCTCAAAGGTTAGGTTCTCAAAGCAATCTATGAGGTGAGCTTACATGTGAGCTACTAGATGAGCTCAAGGAAAGTTAGTAAGGTGATCTTTCAAGTGACCTCCAAAGTGAGTTACTGTGAGTTACTTGATGAGCTCCGGTGAGCTCAACTTGATTTGATCGATGAGCTCCTGAAAAGCTCCCAGTGAGGTATTTTGAGAGTTATTCGGTGAGATCCCGGTAACTGTTAGGAGAGCTTTCAAGTGAGCTACTTGGTGAGCTTCCGAGGCGAGGTCCCCAGGTGACTGCTTGGTGAGCTCACAAGTGAGCTAACATTTGAGTTTTCACACATGCTACTTGATGAGTTCTCAGGTGATCTCAAGTTGAGCTACTCGGTGAGCTTCTAGGTGAGCTATCGTGCTAGCTCCCAGTGAGTTTTCAAGAAAACTCAAGTAGATTTGGTCGATGAGGTCCTAGGTGAGCTGCTTATCAAGCTCCTAGCCTAGCTCTTAGGTGAGCTATTAAGTGAGCTCCTGGCACACTCAAAGGTGATCCATTTGGAAAGGTGAGCTCAAGGTGAGTTGGTAAGGAAAGTTGTCAGTGAGCTCTCGGAGTGAGTTCCTAGGTGAGTTACTCGATGAGCTCATAGGTGAACTCTACTTGAGCTACTCGAAAAAATCTTAGGTGGGCTACCTTCTGAGCTCAAGGAAAGTTGGTAAGGTGAGTTGTTAGGTGAGCTCCCATGTGAATTTTGGGTGAGCTACTTGACGAGCTCCTAGGTGAGCTCGAGTTGAGTCAGTATCTTTGAGATCCTAGGTGAGCTCTAGGTGAGCCGTCGGGTGACTTCCTATGTGAGTTTCTCGGGAAAGCTCAAGTCAAGCTGCTCAACAAGCTCCCCGGATGAGCTACTTTCCAAGCTTCCAAGAGAGCTCCTAGGTGAGCTACTCGGTGAGATCCTAGGTGAGATCAAAGGTGAGCTGTTTGGAAATCTCTTAGATGAGCTTACATTCCAGCTACCATATGAGCTCCATGTGAGTTAACA
>CM031237.1:29632300-29723203 GCA_018340775.1 Taxus wallichiana var. yunnanensis | reverse complement strand
GATGTTTCATGTTGCATTTCATGAAATTTTGTCAATTTTCATGAACAAGAAGTGTTCACCACTCCTTTGGTGTATCACCTATTAGTTTAGTTTCAATTTTTGCACTTTCTATCTCTGTCTCCTTGGAATTTAGAGTAGGATTAGGATTCAAACCTCTACAATTGTACAAATAATAGATCTGATCGGAGGAGCTTGAGGAACTAGCCTCTAATCTAGATATTCCTCTCTCATTTTACAAGTCCCACACTTGGAGAGAGGTTTCAATGTTTTGTAATCACACTGGATGCTTGAAACATCAACTTAGAAACTGATTTGCATCCGGGGATGCTATTGATTTGCAACAACAATAACTCACTGGGAACTTGACTAGGAGCTCACCTAACAACTCATCTTACAAACTCACCTTGAGTTCACCTTAATAACTCACCTTAAGATCACCTTGCCAACTCACCTTGAGCTCAACTTGCCATCTCCTGATCTAATTCATCCAACAACCAACTCCTGAAAACATGTACAACTCTGCTCAGCCACACATTACATTGGACACTTAAATCGACACTCGATTCACAAGAAAACACTAGTCTACTTCTACTCTTCCTAACCATGTTGGTGTCCCACCCATCTGATCACCAACGATGTTGATTGCATTGGCTCCCTAGTCTGCCAACTCGTTCTTCAATCAACATCCCACACGCTTGAAGTTGAGAGCTCTTTTTCCAACTACTCACGTTGGTTTACACTCTGTTCCCAACTCCAGCACCGATGCTCATTGTGCTCTATGTACCAGAGAGAGCATCACCTCAAATGCTTCAATATCAGCTATCACACTGAGTATCAAAGAGAGTAATACACATCCAGAAGCTCTGATACCAGTTGTCACGGGGCTAGCTATGCAGCAGATTTCACTAGCCAACGTGCGGCACTGAGACACTAATTTTTCACTCACCTTAGAGGATCAAGCTACTCCAGCAGTCCTAGACTACACCTTTCTCCATCTTCATCCACCACCCATTCCCAACTACATCTCCAACTATGCACAAGTGAACCCTTCCAACACCTTTCATAGCTTCCCATACAACTACTCCAGAAGACCACTCGCCGAATGCCATGGCTGCCCATACAAATGCTTTGGGAGCTCTTAATATTCCTTCTTAGTTCACTTGAGGGAATGCACAACTCATGCCTCTGGTGATCATCGACCCGACTCTGTGCCGCTAGCCGGCTCACTGTCAAACATCCAATTATTTTGCACAAGGACACTAAGGAACATCACATGCACCTTTCTATCATCAATCCATGAGTCTACCTAAGTTTCCACATCGGTCACCTATGCATGCACCAAAAGAGGGGATGTCCTCCTCATGAGTCCTTCCTAGGTGTGAGCCTCTACTCACCTCAACTTTTGACTATCTTGTCACCCAAGTCCACAAAGACAAAGATCCCTACGGGAGCACTGAAATCTCACCATCCTTGTAGACCACATCACATGTGGGTGAGGTAATATTCTTCCCTTGGCTTGATACAACCTACGATCTTGCCTGATGCCATGGCCACCGACATTGTCATGCCTACTCTTTGAGACACTGTCACGTCTAGACCACCTTGAATCCTACTCAAGTGTTCTGCCTTAGTTGTCAACTCACCACACTATAACCATATCCATGATGTTCTTGACTCAGCCCACCATGTTGTGCATCACCGTGTGAACCATCCTCTATCCACTTCCATGAGTCTCAGCCACTACTTCTACACCCACTGTATCCATGCTTCCATTGCACCTCTGATACATATATGTGAGCACTCAACTCATCTATCTTGTTTTAACCTCTGCAAGGTTGAGGAGCTCACCATACTTGGCTCACTTACATCTGAGTTAATTCTCCTTTGTGTCGACCCCCAGATCCCAGTCTCACTCCATCACACCTCTTGGCTACTTTCCACATGAAATCTACTTCTAAGGACGTTGCCACCTTAAAGGTCTCCCCAAGTCCACTATCACTTAACTCTAGAGTCCCACTGCTGATCCACGAAGCACATCACTGCATGGACATACTCCGTAAGGGTAGAGTATATCTCTAAGGTATTTTGAACACCCCATCCTCTAAATGTCCAGTGCACCAAGTGTTCCACGCTCCACTTGGTGGGGTTGTGAGTTCACCGCATTGGTCTTATTGTCTACCATGCTCATCGGCTCATTAGGCTTACGTTGCACTCTCAACACAAGGCCTCTATCATGCAAGGTCTTCATGCTTCAAACCAACTCACTCTACCACTGCATTTCCCTCATGAGTTTCCCAACTCACTCCATGTACATTGGGTAAGTTCTTTTCTCCAAGACACCCTACACTCTTCCTAAGTGCAACCAACTTTGCTCACCAACCCATCTGAACTAAACCTTGATTCTGAGACATCCTTGGGCTCACAGCATGGTGCTTTCAAACCCCCATGCACAACTCTTTCTCACTACATAGCCCTCAAGAGTTGCATTAGTGTGCCACCGGGAACTTCCTGGGAGGTCACCCATTTTCTGCCTGCTTGCTTAACTCACCCAACTCACCCAGATCTTTTGTAGGCCAATGTATGTGAGGTTTTCAACCCCAAACCATGCCTAGAAAACTATTTTCCTTTGTTGGGAGTCCTCTTGGCTCCCTGGATAGCGCCTCATGCACTACCCTACTCGGATGGGGTCTGCCCATCTTGGGGGAGGTAGTCACTCTATGAGCATGGAGACGCACCCCCCTTATAGCTCACTAGGTAGCTCACTTAGAAACTCACCTATCAACTCACCTAGAAGATCACCAAACATCTCACCAAGTAGCTCACCTAGGAGCTCTTCGAGGATCTCACCGATCAGATCGAGTTGAGCTCGCTTGGGAACTCATTGAGTAACTCACCTAGGAACTTGCTTGGGAGATCACCTGACAGCTCTCCTTGCCAACTCACCCTGAGCTCACCTATCCAACCGGACTTGATCTCACCTTGCGAACTCACCTTGAGGTCATCTGGTAGCTCGCATGTAAGCTCACCTCAAAGATTTCCAATAAGCTCACCTTTGAGCTCTCCTAGTAGCTCACAGAGTAGCTCACCTAGGAGCTCGGTTGGGATCTCGGCAAGTAGCTTGACTGTAGCTTGCCCAGAAACTCATATTACAACTCACCTTACTAGCTCACCTTGAGCTTTCAAGAACTCAGCGATCAACTTGACTTGAGCTCACCCATGAGTTCATCAAGTAGCTTACCCAAAAACGTGCATGGGAGCTTTCGACGGGCATGTCTTACCAAATCTCATGGAAGCTCAAATTTCCAGCTCGCATTAAGCTTCTTGAGGAGATCACATTACCAACTCACCTTAATTTTGTCTCGGTAGATCACCTCGGAGTTCGTCGAGTAGATCTCCAAGTAGCTCACCTAGGAGCTCACCTAATGACTCACCTAGGATCTCGTCGAGCAGCTCACCGAGTAGGATGACTTGAGTTTGCTTGTGAGCTCTCGATCAGCTCACCAGGGAGCTCACGGGAGCTTACCAAGTGGCTCACTTAGGAGCTCACCTAGCGGTTTTACGGGAGCTCTCGAATAGCTTGCCAAGTAGCTTTCCTTGAGCTCTTCTAGGTGATCACCTTACATATTACCTAGAAACTCATATGGGAGCTCACCTATCAGCTCATCTTGAGCTCACTTAGAAGCTAACCTTCCCAACTCACCTTGAGCTTGTTTGGTAGCTCACCTTAGATTTTGTTGAGCAGCTCGTAAAGTAGCTCACCTGGGAGCTCACCGAGTAGCTCACCAGAGTAGGTTGACTTGAGCTCACCTTACTAGGGACCTTGCCTAGGAGCTCACTAAGTAGCTCACTTGGGAGCTCACCTGAAAGCTCACCTTGCAAACTCACCTTGAGCTCACCTTGCCAACTCACCTTGATCTCATCTGGTAGATCACATGTAAACTCACCTCAGAGATTACCGACAAGCTCACCTTTGAGCTCACCTAGGAACTCACCAAGTAGCTCACCTAGGAGCTCAGCTGGGAGCTCGGTAAGAAGCTTACCTAGGAGCTCATCGAGTAGCTCACATGACATCTCACCTTTCCAACTTACCTTGAGCTCACCAAGCAACTCTACTTGAGCTTGATCAGGATCTCATCAAGCAGCTCACTTGAAAACTCATATAGGAGCTCACCTGATAGCTCACCTTTCCAACTCGCATGGGACCTCACCTATCAGCTCAACTTTCCAGCTCACCTTGAGCTCATTGAGGAGTTCACGCTGCAAACTTAGCTTCATCTTGTCTTGTGAGCTCACTGAGCAGCTCGTCGAGTAACTCACTTGGGAACTCACCTTGGAGCTCACCTAATAGCTCACCTTCCTAACTCACCTTGAGCTCACCTTGTCAACTTGCGTTGAGCTCACCTTGCCAACTCACCTTGAGCTAATCTGATAGCTCACATGTAAGCTCACCCTAGAGATTTTTCACAACCTCACCTGGGATATCTTTTGGGATCTCGTTGATCACCTCGAGTTGAGCTTACCTAGGATCTCTTCAAGTAACTCACCTAGGAACTCACCTGGGAGCTTTCCTAAGAGTTCACCTTATCAACTCACCTTGAGCTTGCCTTGCTAGCTTACCTTGAGCTCATCTGGTAGCTTGCATGTAAGCTCACCTCAGAGATTGCTAACAAGCTCACCTTGAGCTCACCTAGGAGCTCACCTAGGAGCTCGGCTAGGAGCTCAGCAAGTAGCTCACCCAAGAGCTTGTCGAGAAGCTCAACTTTAGCTTGTCCAAAAACTCACCTATGAGCTCACCTAACAGCTCACCTTGAGCACACCCAAGATCTTACTCAGTAACTCAACTCAATCTCACCCGGGAGCTTGTCAAGTAGCTCACCTGAAACCATGCATGGGAGCTCACCTGAGAGCTTACCTTGCCAACTCACATGGGAGCTCCCCTATCGAGTTCATCAAGTATCTCACCAAGTAGCCTACCTAGGAACTCGACTAACAACTCACATGGGAGCTCTCCTAATAGCTCGCATAGGAGCTCATTGAGGAAATCGCCGAGTAGGTTAACTTAAGCTCACTTGTGATCTTACTGAGTAGCTCACTGGGGATCTCTCCTGGGACCTCGCCAAGTACCTTGATTGGGAAGTCTCCTAGCAGCTCACCAAACAAATCACTAAGTAGCTCACTTGGGATCTCTTAAGGAGCTCATCGATCAATTCAAGTTGAGCTCACCCAGGATATCGTCAAGTAACTTGCCTCGGAACACACCCGGAATCTTTCCTAACATCTTGCCTTGCCAATTCACCTTGAGCTCATCTAGTAGCTTACATGTAAGCTCACCTTAGAGATTTCGATAAGCTCACCTTTGAGATCACCGGGAGCTCATCAAGCATTTCACTTGAAAACTCACATGGGAGCTCACCTGATAGCTCACCTTTCTAACTCACATGGTATATCCCCTATTAGCTCACCTTGCCAACTCACCTTGAGCTCACCGAGGAGCTCACCTTGCCAACTCACCTTGAGCTCATCTGGAAGCTCACATTAGAGTTGATCGAGCAGCTCACCAAGCAGCTCACTAGGGAGCTTGACTAACAACTCACTTGGGAACTTGCCTAACAACTCACCTAGGAGCTCACCGAGCAGCTCACCGAGTAGGTTAACTTGAGATCGCTTATGAGCTCACCAAATAGCTCATTAAGGACCTCACCTGGGAGCTCGCCAAGTAGCTCACTTAGGAGCTCACCTAGCAGCTCACCGTGAGCTCACTAAATACCTTTCCAAGTAGCTCATTTGGGAGTTATTTTTGGAGCTCACTGATCAGCTCGAGTTGATCTCACCCGTAATATCATCAAGTAACTCACCTAGGAAATCAAATAGGAGCTTGCTCGATAGCTTTCCTTACTAACTCACCTTGAGTTTGCCTTGCCAACTCACCTTAAGCTCACCTTGCTAACTCACCTTGAGCTCATCTCGGTAGCTTACATGTAATCTCACCTCGAGATATTTTTGATAAGCTCACCTTTGAGCTCACCTTGAAGCTCATCGAGTACCTCACCTAGGAGCTCACCTAATAGCTCAACTTGCCAGCTTAGCTTAAGCTCACCTAGGGGCATGCCGAGTAGCTCAAATTGAGCTCACTCAGGATCTCCTCAAGTAGCTCACCCAAAAACTCACATAGGATCTCACCTTACTAACTTGCATGGGAGCTCACCTATCAGCTCTCCTTAAGCTTGCTCAGGAGCTCACGTTGCCAACTCACCTTGAGCTTGTCTGGTAGCTCACCTCAGAGTTCCTCGAGTAGCTCACCAATTAGCTCACCTAGGAGCTCACCTAACAGCTCATGTGGGAGCTTTCCTAACAACCCCTTGGGAGCTCACCGAGAAGCTCACTAAGTAAGTTGACTTGAGCTCACTTGTGAGCTCGCTGAGTAGCTCACTAGGGACCTCACCTGGGAGCTTGCCATGTTGCTCACTTGGGAGCTCACCTACCAACTCACAGGATCTCACCAAAAACTCACCAAGTAGCTTTCTTGGGTGCTCTTCTAGGAGCTTGGCGATTAGCTTGAGTTGAGCTCACGCAGAGCTCATCAAGTAACTCTCCGGGAACTCACCTAGGAGCTCACCGATAGCTTACCTTACCAACTCACCTTGAGCTTGCCTTCCGACTCACCTTGAGCTTGCATTGCCAACTCACCTTGAGCTCATCAGTAGCTTACATGTAAGCTCACCTTAGATATTACCGATGACAATCTCACCTTTGAGCTCATCGATCAGCTCAACTAGGAGCCCACCAAGAGCTTGGCAAGATGCTCGACTTGAGATTGTCTAAAAACTCACATCAAAGATCACTTGACACTCACCTTGTTAGCTCACCTTGAGCTCACCCACAAGCTCACCGAGTAGCTCACCTAGAAAATCACCTTACAGCTCATTCAAAAACTCTCATGGGAGCTCTCCTTGCTAGCTTACCTTGAGCTTACTAAGGAGCTCACCTTTCTTACTCACCTTGAGCTTGTCTAGTAGCTCACCTTGTAGTTCGTTGAGTAGCTTACCAAGTAACTCACCGGGAGATCACTAAGCATTTCTTTGAGTAGGTTGACTTGAGCTCACTTGTGAGATCATTTGTTTGTTCACCGAGTAACTCACCGGGGACCTCACGGGAGCTTGCTAAGTAGCTCACTTGGAACCTCACCTAGCACCTCACCTGGAATCTCACCGGATAGCTCGCCAATCAGATCAAGTTGAGCTCACCTGGGAGCTTGTCGAGTAACTCACTGGGAACTCGGTCAATAGCTCACCTTACCAACTTACCTTAAGCTCAACTATCCAACTTGACTTGATCTCACCTTGCCAACTCGCCTTGAGCTCATATGGTAGCTAGCATGTAAGCTCACCTTACAGATTTCCAAGAAGCTCACCTTTGAGCTCACCTAGGATCTCATAGAGTAGCTCACCTAGGAGCTCCCCTTGGAGCTCGGTAAGTAGCTCACCTAGGACCTCATCGATTAGCTCGACTTGATCTTTCCCAAAAACTTGCCTGGGAGCTTGCCTTATAGCTCGCCTTAGCACCTTGCCTTGAGCTTACCTAGGAGATCACTGAGCAACTTGACTTGAGCTTTCCCATGTGTTCATAAAGTTGCTTCCCCAAAAAATCACATGGGAGCTCCCCTTATAGCATTCCTTGCCAACTTGCATGGTAGCTCACCTTGCCGGCTTGCATTGAGCTCACTGAGGAGCTCACATTTTAACTCACCTTGAGCTCATTTGGTATCTCACCTCAGAGTTTGTTCATCAAATCTCCAAGTAGATTTCTTAGGAGCTCATGTAACAACTCACCTATGAGCTCATCAAGTAGCTCACCGATTAGGTTGACTTGGGCTAGCTTGTGAGCTCGCCGATCAGCTCATCGGGGACCTCACCTGGGAGTTCACAAAATGGCTCACTTGGGAGCTCACATAGTAGCTTACCTGGGAGATCCCCAAATAGCTCACAAAGTAGCTCACTGGGAGCTATTTTGGGAGCTCACAAATCAGCTTGAATTGAGCTCACCCGGGAGCTCCTCGAGTAACTTACCTGGGAACTCGACTAAGAGCTCACCTGAAAATTCACCTTACCAACTCACCTTGAGTTTAACTTAACAACTCTACTTAAGCTTGCCTTGCTAACTCACCTTGAGCTTATATAGTAGGTCACATGTAATATCACCTCAGATATTGCCAACAAGCTCACATTTGAGCTCACCTGGGAGCTCACCGAGTAGCTCACCTAGGAGCTCGGTGGGAGCTCGAGAAAACAACTCACCCAGAGCTCACCTAACAACTCACCTTGCCATCTCACCTTGAGCTCACCCAAGAGATTTCCAAGTATCTCAACATGAGCTCACCTAAGAGCTCACCGAGCAGCTCAACTTGAGCTCACCTAGGAGCTCATCAAGTAGCTACTTTGAAAAAATCACATGGGAGCTCACCTTACCAACTTGCATGAGAGCTTGCCTATCAACTCACCATTCCAGCTCACCTTAAGCTCGCTTAGTTTCTCACCTTTGCAAACCCACCTTGAGCTTGTTTGGTATCTCACCTAAGATTTTTTCGAGCATCTCAGCAAGTATATTGCCTATGAGCTCCCCTTGGAGCTCTCCTAACTACTCACTTGGGAGCTCATTGAGTAGGTTGAAAAGCTCACTTGTGAGCTCATTGAGTAACTCATTGGGGACCTCAGCTAGGATCTTACCAAGTATCTTAGTTGGGATCTCACCTTGAATAAATCACAAAGTAGCTCACCGGGAGCTCTTGGGAGCTTCGATTAGATCAAGTTGAGCTCACACACACGAGCTCATCGAGTAACTCACTGGGAACTCACCTAGGAGCTCACATAACAGCTCACCTTACCAACTCACCTTGAGATCTTACGTTTCTAACTCACCTTGACCTTTCCTTACCAACTCATCTTGTGCTCATCTAGTAGCTCACATGTATGCTCACCTTAGATATTGCCAACAAGCTCACCTTTGAGCTCACCTTGGAGCACATCAAGCAGCTCAACTAGGAGCTCGAAAGTATCTTGACTTGAGGTTGTCTAGAAACTCACCTCGGAGATAACTCGATAGCTCACCTTGCCAGCTCACATTGAGCTCATCCAAGAGCTCACCGAGCAGCTCACCCGAAAAATTGACTTATAGCTCACCCAAGAATAACTCACATAGGAGCTCACCTTGCCAACTCACCTTGAGGTTGCTAAGAATCTCACCTTACCAACTCACCTTGAGCTCATCTGGTAGCTCACTATCAGATTTCATTGAGCAGCTCACCTAGTAGCTCACCTGGGAGATCACCTAGCATCTCTCTAAGTAGATTGACTTGAGTTCACTTGTGAGCTCACGTGTGACTTCACCGAGTAGTTCACTAGGGACCTCACCTGGGAGCTCGCCAAGTAGCTCACTTGGAACCTCACCTAGCATCTTGCCTGGAAGCTCACCGAATAGCTTGCCAAGTAGATCACCTGGGAGCTCTTCGAGGAGCTCGCCAATCAGATTGAGTTGAGCTCACCTAGGAGCTCGTAGAGTAACTCACCTAGGAACTCACCTGGGAACTTGCCTAGGAGCTCACCTGACAGCTCACCTTGCCAACTCACCTTGAGCTCATCTGGTAGCACACATGTAAGCTCACCTCAGATATTACTAACAAGCTCGGCTTTGATCTCACCTGGGAGCTCATAGAGTAGCTCACCTAGGAGCTTGGCTGGGAGCTCAATAAATAGCTCACCTAGGAGCTCGTCAAGTAGCTCAACTTGAGCTTGCCTAGAAACTCACCTAGAAGGTCACCTTTTAGCTCACCTTGCTAGCTTTCCTAGATCTTTTCCAAGAGCTTACCGAGAAACTCAACTTGAGCTCACTCGTGATTTCATCAGGAAGCTTACCCAAAAACTTGCATGGGAGTCTCACCTGATAGCATGACTTGCTAACTTACATAGGAGCTTGCCTTTCCAACTTGGATTGAGCTCATTAAGGAGCTCACATTGCTAACTCACCTTGAGCTCATCTAGTAGCTCACCTCAGAGTTCATCGAGAAAATATCTCCAAGTAGCTCTCCAAGGAGATTACCTAATAACTCACCGGGAGCTCACCTAATGACTCACTGGGAGTTCACCAAGCATCACACCTGAGTAGGTTGACTTGAGCTCACTTATGAGCTCACCAATCAGCTCGCTAGGGACCTCACCTAGGAGCTCACCAAGTAGCTCGCTTGGGAGCTCACCTAGCAGCTTGCTTGGGAGCTCACCGAATAGCTCGCCAAGTAGCTCACCTTGATTTCTTCTAGGAGCTCACCGATTAGCTCGAGTTGAGCTCACCTAGGAACTCATTTAGTAACTTTCCTAGGAAATTTCTTGAGAGCTCACCTTTCCAGACTTACTTTGAGCTTGTCTTCCCAAATCACCTTGATCTCACATTACGAACTCACCTTGAGCTCACCTTTGAGCTCAGCTGGGAGCTCACCGAGCATCTCACCTAGGAGCTTGGAGGCTTGGGAGCTCGAAAAGTAACTCACCCAGGAGCTCATCGAGTAGCTCAATTTGAGCTTACCTAGAAACTCACTGGGAGCTCACCAAGTAGCTCATTTGGGAGCTCATCTAGTAGCTCACCTAGGAGCTCATTGAATAGCTCACAACGTGTAGCTCACCTAGGAGCTCTTCTACGGGAGGTCACTGATTACCTCGAGTTGAGCTCACCTAGGATCTTGTCAAGTAACTCACTTGGTAACTCGCTTGGGAGCTAGCTTAATAGCTCACCTTACCAACTAACCTTGAGCTCATCTGGTAGCTCCCATGTAAGCTTACCTCATAGATTGCTAACAAGCTCAGCTAGGAGCTCACATTACATCTCACCTTGACAACTTCACTTTGAAACTCACCAAGTAGCTCGACTTGAGCTCGATCGGGAGCTCGTCAAGCACCTCACTCAAAAACACACGTGGGAGCTCACCTAATGACTCACCTTGCTAACTCACATGGGAGCTCACCTATCATCTCAGCTTGCCAGCTCACCTTGAGCTTGTTAAGGAGTCCACCTTGCCAACTCACCTTGAGCTCATATAGTAGCTCGCCTCGAGTTCATCGAGTAGCTCACATGGGAGCTCACCTAACACTCACCTAATAGCTCACCTTGGAGCTCACCGAGTAGGTTGACTTGAGCTCATGTATGAGCTCACCGAGCATCTGCCAAGGACCTTGTGTTGGAGGTTCTAAGTAGCTCATTTGGGAGCTCACCTTGGGAGCTCACCTAGGAGCTCGGTGAATAGCTCGCCAAGTAGCTAGCTCACTGGGAGCTCTTCGAGAACTCATTGATAAACTCGAGTTGAGCTCACCTAGGAGCTCATCGAGTAACTCACCCGAGAGCTCACGGGAGCTCACCGATAGATCACTTTGCCAACTTGCCTTGAGCTCACCTTACCAACTCACCTTGAGCTCACCTTGTCAACTCACTGGAGCTCATTTGGTAGCTCACATGTAAGCTCACCTAAGAGATTAGCAATAAGCTTAGCTTTGATCTCACTAGGATCTCACCTAGTAGCTTTCTTAGGAGCTCAATTGGGAGCTCAACAAGTAACTCATCTAGGAGCTTGTTGAGTAGCTTCGACTTGAGACCCACCTAAGAACTCACATAGGAACCCACCTTTAGCTCACCTTGAGCTTACCTTGAGCTCATTTGAGCTCTCGGTGAGTATCTCAACTTGAGCTCACCTGGGAGCTCGTCAAGTAGCTCACCCAAAAATCACATGGGAGCTCACCTGATAGCTCACCTTGCTAACTCGCATGGGAGCTCACCTATCAACTTGCCTTGCAAGCTCACCTTGAGCTTGGTGATGAGCTCACCTTGCCAACTCACCTTGAGCTAGAAGGTAGCTTGCCTTAGAGTTTTTTAGTAACTTGAGTTAAGTTCACCTAGGAGTTCATCGATTAACTCACCCGAGAATTGACCTTGGATCTTTGACTGTGACTCACCTTGCAAACTCACCTTGAGCTCACCTTACCAAATGGCTCACCTTTGAGCTCACATAGGAGCTAGGTTGGGAGCTTGAAAAACAACTCACCTAGGATCTCGTTGACCAACATGATTTTCCAACTCACCTTAATCTCACTTATGAGGTCACCGACCAGCTCATTGGGGACCTCACCTAGGAGCTTGCCTAGCATAGCTCACTTGGGAGCTCTAAAAGCAACTTGCCAAGTATCTCAATTGGGAGCTATTCTTAGAGGTCGATGATCAGCTTGAGTTGAGCTCACACAGGAGCTCATCAAGTAACTCACCTGGGAACTCGACTGGGAGCTCACCTAATAGCTCACCTTACCAACTCACCTTGAGGTCACCTTACCAACTCACCTTAAGCTCACATTTCCAACTTCCCTTGAGCTCATCTAGTAGTCTCACATGTAATCTCACTCGAGATTACCAAAATCTCACCTTTGAGCTTGCATGGGAGATCATCGAGCAGCTCACCTAAGAGCTTGCATGGAGCTTAGAAATTAGATCACCCAAGAGCTCACCGATAGCTCGCCTTGCCAACTCGACTTGATCTCACCTAGGAGCTCATCAAGTATCTTGACTTGAGCTCACCAAGGAGCTCATCAAGTAGCTCACCTAAAAAATCACATGGGAGCTCACCTTACCAAATTACATGGGAGATTGCCTATCAGCTAGCCTTAAGCTCACTCAGGAGATCACCTTACCAACTCTACTTGAAATTGTATGGTAGCTCATCTAAAAATTCATCAAGTAGCTGACTAAGTAGCTCACCTAGGAGCTCACCTAATAACTCACTTGGGAGCTCACCGAGAATCTCACCAAGTAGGTTGACTTGATCTCACTTGTGAGCTCACCGTGAGAAGCCCACTTGGGGACCTCACTGGGAGAAATTACCAAGTAGCTCACTTTGAGCTTGCCTAGCAGCTCACACCGGGATCTCACCAAAAAACGGGAGCTCGAAAAGTAGCTCAACTTGAGATTGTCTAAAAATCACCTTAGATATCACCTGATAGCTCACCTTTCCAGCTCACCTTGAGCTAACCCAAGATCTCATCGAGTAGCTTGCCTAGAAACTCACCTTTCAGCTCACCTAGAAACTCACATGGGAGCTCGCCTTACCAACTCACCTTGAGCTCACTAAGGAGCTCACCTTGCCAACTCACCTTCCCAAATCACCTTGATCTCACCTTGTGAACTCACCTTGAGCTCACCTTTGAGCTCACCTGGGAACTCACCGAGCATCTCACCTAGGAGCTTGGCTGGGAGCTCGGCTAGTAACTCACCAGAGCTCATTTGAGTAGCTGATTTGAGCTACCAAAAACCCACCTGGTAGCTCACCAAGTAGCTCATTTGGGAGCTCTCCTTGCAGCTCACCTAGGAGCTCATTGAATAGCTCGCAAATTAGCTCACCTAGGAGCTCTTTTGGGAGCTCACTGATTACCTCAAGTTGAGCTCACCTGGGAGCTTGTCGAGTAACTCACCTGGTAACTTACTTGGGAGCTATCCTGATAGCTCACCTTGCCAACTCACCTTGAGCTCATCTGGTAGCTCCCATGTAAGCTTACCTCAGAGATTGCTAACAATCTCACCTAGGAGCTCGCATGACATCTCACCTTGACAACTTCACTTTGAGCTCACTGAGTAGCCTGACTTGAGCTCGATCGGGAGCTCATCAAGCACCTCACTCTAAAACTCATGTGGGAGCTCACCTAACAGCTCACCTTGCTAACTCACATGGGAGCTCACCTATCATCTCGGCTTTCTAGCTCACCTTAAGCTCGCTAAGGAGTCACCTTGCCAACTCACCTTGAGCTCATCTGGTAGCTCACCTTAGAGTTCATCGAGTAGCTCACCTGGGAGCTCACCTAACAGCTCACCTAATAGCTCACCTTGGAGCTCACCGAGTAGGTTGAATTGAGCTCATGTATGAGCTCACCGAGTAGCTCACTAGGGACCTTGCCTGGGAGGTTGCTAAGTAGCTCGCTTGGGAGCTTTCCTTGTAGCTCACCTAGGAGCTCGGTAAATAGCTCACCAAGTAGCTCACTTGGGAGCTCTTCTAAGAGCTTGTTGATTAACTCGAGTTGAGCTCACCTAGAGCTCATCGAGTAACTCACTTGAGAGCTGGGAGCTCACCTGATAGATCACTTTGCCAACTTACCTTGAACTCACCTTGCCAACTCACCTTGATCTCACCTTGTCAACTCACTTGGAGCTCATTTGGTAGCTCGCATGTAAGCTCACCTAAGAGATTACCAATAATCTTGCTTTGAGCTCACCTAGGATCTCACCGAGTAGCTTTCTTAGGAGCTCAACTAGGAGCTCATCAAGTAGCTCATCTAGGAGCTTGTTGAGTAGCTCGACTTGAGATTTCTGAAACTCACCTAGGAACTCATGTCACAACTCACCTTGAGCTCACCAGGAGCTTGGTGAGTAGCTCAACTTGAGCTCACGGGAGCTTATCAAGTAGCTCACCAAAAACTCACATGGGAGCTTTTGCCATGATACTCACCTTGCCAACTCGCATGGGAGCTCACCTATTAACTCACCTTGCCTTGCAAGCTCACCTTGCCAACTCACCTTGAGCTCGGAAGGTAGCTTACCTCGAGTTTTTTTAGTAACTTGAGTTAAGTTCACCTGGGAGTTCATCGAGTAACTCACCGAGAATTGACCTTGGAGCTTGCCTGACAGCTCACCTTGCCAACTCACTTGAGCTCACCTTACCAAATGGCTCACCTTTGAGCTCACATAGGAGCTAGTCTAGGAGCTTGACAAGCAGCTCACCTAGGATCTCATCGACTACCTCGATTTTCTAACTCATCTTAAGCTCACTTATGAGGTCACCGAGCAGCTCATTAGGGACCTCACCTAGGAGCTTCACAAGTATCTTTCTTGGGACCTTGCCTAGCAGCTCACTTGGGAGCTCACTAATAACTTGCCAAGTAGCTCACTTGGGAGCTATTCTTAGAGGTCGTTGATTAGCTTGAGTTGAGCTCTCTCATGAGCTCATCGAGTAACTCACTGGGAACTCGAATGGGAGCTCACCTGACATCTCACCTTACCAACTCACCTGAGGTCACCTTACCAACTCATTTTAAGCTCACCTTTCCAGCTTCCCTTGAGCTCATCTCGGTAGCTCACATGTAATCTCACCTCGAGATTACCGAAAAAGCTCACCTTTGAGCTTCATGGGAGTCACCGAGCAGCTCACCTAGGAGCTTGTCATGGAGCTTAGAATTACCTCGCCCAGGAGCTCACTGATAGCTCGCATTGCCAACTCGACTTGATCTCACCTAGGAGCTCATCAAGTAGCTTGACTTGAGGTCACCAAGGATCTCATCAAGTAGCTCACCTAGAAACTCACATGGGAGCTCACCTATCAGCTAGCCTTAAGCTCACTCAGGAGATCACCTTACCAACTCTGCTTGAACTTTTATGGTAGCTCACCTTAAAATTTGTCAAGTAGCTAACTAAGTAGCTCACCTGGGAGCTCACCTAATATCTCACTTGGGAGCTCACCGAGAATATCACTAAGTATGTTGACTTGATCTCACTTGTTAGCTCATTTGAGAAGCCCATTGGGACCTCACCTTGGAAGCTTGCCAAGTAGCTCACTTGAGCTCAGTAGCTCACTGGGATCACACCAAACAAAGCTCGATAAGTAGCTCAACTAGGATTGTCTAGAAACTCACCTCAAAAATATCACTGATAGCTCACCTTTCTATCTCACCTGAGCTGAGCTAACCCAAGAGCTCGTCGAGTAGCTTGCCTAGAAACTCACCTTTCATCTCTACCTAAACTCGCATGGGAGCTCGCCTTACCAACTCACCTTGAGCTCGCTAAGGAGCTCACCTTGCCAACTCACCTTCCCAAATCACCTTGATCTCTCCTTGTAAACTCACCTTGAGATCACCTTTGAGCTCGCCTAGGAGCTCACCGAGCATCTCACCTAGGAGCTTGGCTGGGAGCTCAGCAAGTAACTCACCCAAGAGCTCAAGTAGCTCGATTTGAGCTTACCTAAAAACTCACTGGGAGCTCACCAAGTAGCTCTCCTAGGAGCTCACCTAGGAGCTCATTAAGCAACTAACAAAGTAGCTCACATAGGAGCTCTTCTCGGGATCTCACTGATTACCCAAGTTGAGCTCACCGGGAGCTTGTAGAGTAACTCACCAGTAACTCACTTGGGAGCTATCACGATAGCTCACCTTACCAACTCACCTTGAGCTCATCTCAGTAGCTCCCATGTAAGCTTACCTCTTAGAGATTGCTAACAAGCTCACCTAGGATCTCGCATGACATCTCACCTTGACAACTTCACTTTGAGCTCACTGAGTAGCGAATTGAGCTCGATCATGATCTCATCAAGCACCTCACTCGAAAACTCATGTGGAGCTCACTTGATAGCTCACCTTGCTAACTCAAATGGGAGCTCACCTATCATCTCATCTTTCCATCTCACCTTGAGCTATTTGAGGATTCCACCTTACCAACTCACCTTGAGCTCATTTGGTAGCTCACCTAAGAGTTTCATCGAGTAGCTCACTGGGAGCTCACCAAATTGCTGCTACCTAATATCTCACCTTAGAGCTCACCGAGTAGGTTGACTTGAGCTCACGTATGAGCTGTTGAGTAGCTCACGGGGACCTTTCTGGGAGGTTGCTAAGTAGCTCACTTGGAAGCTCACCTTGTAGCTCACCTAGGAGCTCGGTGAATAGCTCACTAAGTAGCTCACCTGGGAGCTCTTCTGGGAGCTCGTTGATTAACTCGAGTTGAGCTCACCTAGGAGCTCGTCGATTAACTCACTGAGAGCTCACCTGGGAGCTCACCTTATAGCTCACTTTTCTAACTTGCCTTGACCTCACCTTGCCAACTCACCTTGAGCTCACCTTGTCAACTCACCTAGAGCTCATTTGGTAGCTCACATGTAAGCTCACCTAAGAGATTACCAATAAGCTTGCCTTTGAGCTCACCTGGGATCTCACCGAGTAGCTTTCCTAGGAGCTCAACTGGGAGCTCAACAAGTAGCTCATCCAGGAGCTTGTCGAGTAGCTCGACTTGAGATTTCTTGGAAACTCACCTAGGAACTGCGTGATAGCTCATCTTACTAGCTCACCTTGAGATTTCCCAGGAGCTTGGTGAGTAGCTCAAGTTGAGCTCACTGGGAGCTTGTTAAACAGCTCACCCAAAAACTCACATGGGAGCTCACCTGATAGCTCACCTTGCCAACTCACATGGGAGCTCACTTATCAACTTGCCTTGCAAGCTCACCTTGATTTCAGTGAGGAGCTCACCTTTCCAACTCACCTTGAGCTCGGAAGGTAGCTTACCTCAAATTTTTTTAGTAACTTGAGTTAAGTTCACTGGGAGTTCATCGAGTAACTCACCTAGAGAATTAACCTTGGAGCTTTGCTGACTCACCTTGCAACTCAACTTGAGCTCACCTTACCAAATGGCTCACCTTTGAGCTCCCATAGGAGCTAGGCTGGGAGCTCGACAAGCAACTCACCTAGGATTGTGTTGACTAGCTCGATTTGCCAACTCACCTTAAGCTCACTTATGAGGTCACCGAGTAGCTCATTGGGACCTCACCTAGGAGCTTGCCAAGTATCTTGCTTGGGACCTTTACCTAGCAGCTCACTTGGGAGCTCACCAAACAACTTCACAAGTAGCTCACTTGGGAGCTATTCTTAGCTCTGATCAGCTCAAGTTGAGCTCTCATGGGAGCTCATCGAGTAACTCACTTGGGAACTCACTAGGAGCTCACCTGACAGCTCACCTTACCAACTCACCTTGAGGTCACCTTACCAACTCACCTTAAGCTCACCTTGCCAACTTCCCTTGAGCTCATCTGGTAGCTCACATGTAATCTCACCTCAGAGATTACCGACAAGCTCACCTTTGAGCTCATGGGAGATCACCAAGTAGCTCACCTAGGAGCTTGGCATGGAGCTTAGAAAGTAGCTCACCCAGGAGCTCACCTGACAGCTCACCTTGCCAACTCAACTTGAGCTCACCTAGGAGCTCATCAAGTAGCTTGACTTGAGCTCACCAAGGAGCTCATCAAGTAGCTCACCTAAAAACTCACATGGGAGCTCACCTTACCAACTTGCATGGGAGCTCACCTATCGGCTAGCCTTAAGCTCACTCAGGAGATCACCTTACCAACTCTTCTTGAACTTGTATGGTAGCTCACCTCAAAATTCATCGAGTAGCTCACTAAGTAGCTCACCTGGGAGCTCACCTAATATCTCACTTGGGAGCTCACCGAGAAGCTCACCGAGTAGGTTGACTTGATCTCACTTGTGAGCTCACCGAGCAGCCCACTGGGGACCTCACCTAGGAGCTTGCCAAGTAGCTCACTTTGAGCTCTCCTAGCAGCTCACTGGGATCTCACCAAACTCAACTGGGAGCTCGACAAGTAGCTCAACTAGGATTGTCTAGAAAACTCACCTTAGATATCACCGATAGCTCACCTTTCCAGCTCACCTTGAGCTAACCCAAGAGCTTGTCGAGTAGCTCTTACCTAGAAACTCACCTTTAGCTCACTAGAAACTCACATGTGAGCTCCTCTCACCTAGCTCACCTTGAGCTCGCTAAGGAGCTCACCATGCCAACTCACCTTCCCAAATCACCTTGATCTCACCTTGTAAACTCACCTTGAGCTCACCTTTGAGCTCACTTGGGATCTCACCGAGCATCTCACCTAGGACCTTGGTTGGGAGCTCGGCAAGTAACTCACATAGAAGCTCGTCGAGTAGCTTGATTTGAGCTTACCCAAAAACCCACCTGGTAGCTCACCAAGTAGCTCATTTGGGAGCTCTCCTAGCAGCTCATGTAGGAGCTCATTGAATAGCTCACAAAGTAGCTCACCTAGAAGCTCTTCTGGGAGCTCACTGATTACCTCAAGTTGAGCTCACCTGGGAGCTTGTCGAGTAACTCACCTGGTAACTTACTTGGGAGCTATCCTGATAGCTCACCTTACCAACTCACCTTGAGCTCATTTGGTATCTCCCATGTAAGCTTACCTCAGAGATTGCTGACAAGCTCACCTAGGAGCTCACATGACATCTCACCTTGACAACTTCACTTTGAGCTCACCGAGTAGCCTGACTTGAGCTCGATCATGAGCTCATCAAGCACTCACTCGAAAACTCATGTGGGAGCTCACTTGATAGCTCACCTTGCTAACTCACATGGGAGCTCACCTATCATCTCATCTTTCCATCTCACCTTGAGCTCACCGAGGAGTCCACCTTTACAACTCACCTTGAGCTCATTTGGTAGCTCACCTAAGAGTTCATCGAGTAGCTCACCGGGAGCTCACCTAAACAGCTCACTTGCCTAATATCTCACCTTATGGAGCTCACCGAGTAGGTTGACTTGAGCTCACGTATGAGCTTGTTGAGTAGCTCACTAGGGATCTTTCCTGGGACGTTGCTAAGTATCTCACTTGGGAACTCACCTTGTAGCTCACCTAGGAGCTCGGTGAATAGCTCACCAAGTAGCTCACCTAGGAACTCTTATGGGATCTCGTTGATTAACTCGAGTTGAGCTCACCCAGGAGCTTGTCGAGTAACTCACCTGGGAGCTCACCTGGGAGCTCACCTTATTGCTCACTTTTCTAACTTACCTTGACCTCACCTTGCCAACTCACCCTGAGCTCACCTTGTCAGCTCACCTAGAGCTCATTTGGTAGCTCACATGTAAGCTCACCTAAGAGATTACTAATAAGCTTACCTTTGAGCTCATCTAGGATCTCACCAAGTAGCTTTCTCGAGGAGCTTAGCTAGGGAGCTCAACAAGCAGCTCATCCAAGAGCTTGTTGAGTAGCTCGACTTGAGATTTCTTTGAAACTCACCTAGGAACTCACGTGACAGCTCATCGCCTTGCTAGCTCACCTTGAGCTCACCCAGGAGCTTGGTGAGTAGCTCAAGTTGAGCTCACCTAGGAGCTTCATCAAGAAGCTCACCCAAAAACTCACATGGGAGCTCACTGACAGCTCACCTTGCCAACTCGCATGGGAGCTCACCTATCAACTTCGCCTTGCAAGCTCACCTTGATCTCGGTGAGGAGCTCACCTTACCAACTCACCTTGAGCTCGGAAGGTAGCTTACCTTAGAGTTTTTAGTAACTTGAGTTAAGTTCACCTGGGAGTTCATCGAGTAACTCACCTGGGAATTGACCTTGGAGCTTTCTTGACAGCTCACCTTGCCTAACTCACCTTGAGCTCACCTTACCAAATGGCTCACCTTTGAGCTCACATAGGAGCTAGGCTGGGAGCTCAAAAAGTATCTCACCTAGGATCTCGTCGACCAGCTTGATTTTCCAACTCATCTTAAGCTCACTTATGAGGTCACTAAGTAGCTCATTGGGGACCTCACCTAGGAGCTTTCCAAGTAGCTTTCTTGGGAGCTTTGCCTAGCAGTCACTTGGGAGCTCACCAAATAGATTGCCAAGTAGCTCACCTAGGAGCTATTCTTGGAGCTCGCCAATCAGCTCGAGTTGAGCTTGCTCGAGATCTCGTCAAGTAACTCACCTGGGAACTCGACTAGGAGCTCACCTGAAAGCTCACCTTACCAACTCACCTTGAGTTCACCTTACCAACTCACCTTAAGCTCACCTTGCTAACTTGCCTTGAGCTCATCTAGTAGCTCACATGTAATCTCACCTAAGAGATTACCGACAAGCTCACCTTTGAGCTCGCATGGGAGATCACCGAGTAGCTCAGCTAGGAGCTTGGCATGGAGCTCAGAAAGTAGCTCACCCAGGAGCTCACCTGACAGCTTGCCTTGCCAACTCGACTTGAGCTCACCTAGGAGCTCACCGAGCAGCTCGACTTGAGCTCACCAAGGAGCTC
Organism: Taxus wallichiana var. yunnanensis; assembly: GCA_018340775.1. Taxonomy (NCBI): domain Eukaryota; kingdom Viridiplantae; phylum Streptophyta; class Pinopsida; order Cupressales; family Taxaceae; genus Taxus; species Taxus wallichiana. The sequence goes on along the minus strand of CM031237.1, from coordinate 29,702,337 downwards.
ATCAAGTAGCTCACCTAAAAACTCACATGGGAGCTCACCTTACCAACTTTCATGGGAGCTCACCTATCAGCTAGCCTTAAGCTCACTCAGGAGCTCACCTTACCAACTCTGCTTGAGCTTGTATGGTAGCTCACCTCAAAGTTCATCGAGTAGCTCACTAAGTAGCTCACCTAGGAGATCACCTAACAGCTCACTTGGGAGCTCACCGAGAAGCTCTTTGAGTACATTGACTTGAGCTCACTTGTGAGCTCACCGAGTAGCCCACTAGGGACCTCGCTTGGGAGCTTGCCAAGTAGCTCACTTCAGAGCTCACCTAGCATCTCACCTGGGATCTCACCAAACAACTCGACTGGGAGCTCGACAAGTAGCTCAACTTGAGATTGTCTAGAAACTCACCTAAGATATCACCTGATAGCTCACCTTGCTAGCTCTCCTTGAGCTAACCCAAGAGCTCATCGAGCAGCTTGCCTAGAAACTCACCTTTCAGCTCACCTAGAAACTCACCTTTGGGACTCACCTTACCATCTCGCCTTGAGCTCACTAAGGAGCTCACCTTGCCAACTCACCTTGAGCTTATCTAGTAGCTCACCTTAGAGTTCATCAAATAGCTCACCATATAAGCTCATCTGGTAGCTCACATGTAATCTCACCTTAGAGATTTCCAACAAGCTCACTTTTGAGCTCCCCTAGGAGCTAACCAAGTAGCTCACCTAGGAGCTTGGTTGGGAGCTCAGAAGTAGCTCACCCAGGAGCTCCTCAGAAGCTTGACTTGAGCTTTCCCAGAATCTCACAGGAGCTCACTTGATAGCTCACCTTGCCAACTCACCTTGAGCTCACATAGAGGAGCTCACCGAGCAGCTCGACTTGAGTTCACATAGGAGCTCGTCAAGTAGCTCACCTAAAAACTTGCATGGGAGCTCACTTGATAGCTCACCCAAAATTTCACATGGGAGCTCACCTATAACTTGCCAAATCACCTTGAGCTTGTCTGGTAGCTCACCTCAGAGTACGTCGAGTAGCTCCCCAAGTAGATAACCTAGGAGCTTTCCTAACAGCTCACCTCAGAGCTCACTAAGTAGCTCATTGAGTAGGTTGACTTGAGCTTGCTTGTGATCTTACCGAGTAGCTCACCAAGTAGCTCACTTGAGAGCTCACTGAATAGCTTGTAGAGTAGCTAGCCTAGGAGCTCTTTTGGGAGCTCATATCATCTCAAGTTGATTTCACCCAGAATATCATTGAGTAACTCACCTAGGAACTCACAGTTTGTCCAGGATCTCGTCAAGCTAGCTCAAACTTACATGGGAGCTCACATGAGAGCTCACCTTGCTGAGCTCACTTGAGGAGCTCACCTTGCCAAGCTCACCTTGAGCTCATCTCGGTAGCTCACCTTAGACTTTGTCGATCATCTTGCCAAGTAGCTCACCTGGAGCTCACCTAATAACTCACTGAGAGCTCACCTAATAGCTCACTTGTGAGCTCGCCGAGACCTCACTTGGGAGATCGCCAGGAGCTAGCATGTTTGGGAGCTCACCTAATAACTCACCACGGGAGATCACCAAACAACTCGCTAAGTAGCTCACCTAGGAAATCTTCTAGGAGCTCACCGATCAGTTTGAGTTGAGCTCACCTGAGAGCTTGTCAAGAAAATCACCTAGGAACTCACCTGGGAGCTCACCTGATAGCTTGCCTTGCCAACTCACTTTAAGCTTAGTTGGTAGCTCACATATAAGCTCACCTCAAACATTACCAATAAACTCACCTTTGCACTAACCTAAAAGCTCACTAAGTAGCTCACCTAACAAATCAGATGAGAGCTCAATAAACCATTCACCTAGGTGCTCGTCAAGTAGCTTGACTTGAGCTTACACAAAAAATCACCTGGGAGCTCACCTTGTCATATCACCTAGAGAACCTAAGAGCTCACTTGATAGCTCACCTTACCAGGAGCTCCCTTGAGAGCTCGCCTTACCAACTCACCTTAAGCTCATCTAGTTACTCGCATGTAAGCTCAACTTAGATATTACTGAAAATCTCACCTTTGAGCTCACCTAGGAGCTAACCGAGTAGCTCACCTTGGAGCTTGGCTAAGAGCTCAGTCAAGCAGCTCACCTAGTAGCTCCTCGAGTAGCTCAACTTGAGATTACCAAAAACTCTCCTAGGAGCTCACCTGACTCACCAGAGTCATATTGATCTTACACAAGAGTTCACCAAACAACTTGACTTGGGCTCACATAGGATCTCATCAAGTAGCTTTCCTAAAAACTTAGATGGGAGTTCACCTGATAGCTCACCTAGAAACTCACGTGGGAGCTCACCTAGCAAGCTAGGAGTCACTGACGATAGCTCGCTTAGTAGATCACCTTGCCAACTCACCTTGAGTTTCTTTGCGACTTAGCTCATAGGACTCTCAAGTAGTTCATCTTGGATGGGAGTAGCTCCCAAGTAGCTCACGTGGGAGCTCACCTAACTGAGCTCAGCTAGGAGATCACCTCAACTCACCTTGAGCTTGTCGGCTAGCTACCTCGAGTTCATCGAGTAGCTTCAAGTAGCTGAGCTCACCTTGCTTGTGAGCTTACTTGTAGAGCTTGACCGAGTAGCTCGCTTGGGACCTCGCATGGGAGATCGACTAGAAGCTCACCTAAAAGCTCACCAAACAGCTTATCAAGTAGATCACCTAGGAGCTCTTCTAGGATCTCTAATCATCTCAAGTTGATCTCACCCAAAAGCTCATCAAGTAACTCACTTGGGAGCTCAGAGCTCGTCTAGGAGCTCATCAAGTAGCTCACTCAAAAACTCACATGGGAGCTCACCTTGCCAGTTCCCCTTGAGCTCATTGAAGAGGTCACCTTGCCAACTCACCTTTAGCTCATCTGGTAGCTTGCCTCGGAGTTTGTTGAGTAGCTCACCAAGTAGCTCACTTTAGAGCTCACCTAACAACTCAGTTGTGAGCTCACCAAGGACCTCACTTGGGAGATCACCAAGTAGCTGGTTTAGGAGCTCACCTAGCAACTCAGTTGGGAGCTCACTAAACAACTCATTAAGTAGCTCACCTAGGAGCTTTCCGATCAGCTCGAGTTCAGCTCACTCCTAAGAGCTTATCGAGTAACTCACCTGGGAACTCACCTGGGAGCTCACCTGGTAACTTGCCTTACCAACTCACCTTGAGCTCAGCTGGTAGCTTACATATAAGCTCACCTTATACATTGCTGACAAGCTCACCTTTGAGCTCATCTAAGAGCCCACCGAGTAGGTCACCTAGGAGCTGAAGCTGGGAACTCGGCAAGTAGCTCACCTAGGTGCTCATCGAGCAGCTTGACTTGAGCTTGAATAGAAACTCACCGAGAACTCCCCTTAGCATCTCGCATTGAGCTCACCCAGGAGCTCATCGAGAGATCTCGACTTGAGCTCGTCAAGTAGCTCACCCAAAAACTCACATGGGAGCTCACCTAATAGCTCACCTTACTAACTCAAATGGGAGCTCACCTTGCCAACTCACCTTTAGCTCACTGAGGAGCCACCTTGCCAACTCACCTTGATCTCATCGATAGCTCACTCTTTGATATTTTTGAGCATCTCACCAAGTAGCTCACCTATGAGCTCACCTAACAGCTCTCCTGGGAGCTCAATAAGTAGCTCACTAAGTAGGTTGACTTGAGCTTACTTGTGAGCTCACCATGGACCTCACCTGGGAGCTCACCAAGTAGCTTGCTTGGGAGCTTTCCTAGCAGCTCAACTAGGAGCTCACCAAATAGCTCACAAATTAACTCACCAGGGAGCTCTTCTAGGAACTCAAGGATCAGCTTGAGTTGAGCTCACCCTGGAGCTCGTCAAGTAACTCACAGGGAACTTACCTTAGAGCTCACCTGACAGCTCACCTTGCCAACTTACCTTGAGCTCACCTTGCAAACTCACCTTGTGCTCATCTGGTAGCTCACATGTAAGTTCACCTCTAAGATTGCTGATAAGCTCACCTTTGAGCTCACCTAGGAGCTCACCATGAAGCTCATCCTTAGCGAGGGAGCTTGATAAGCCAGAGCTCACCATGAGCTCATCAAGCAACTTGACTTAAGCTTTAATGGAAACTTACCTAGGAGGTCACCTGACTGCTCGCCTTGAGCTCACCCATGAGCTCTCCGAGCATCTTGACTTAAAAGCTCACATTAGATCTCATAGAGTATCTCACCCAAATAACTCCCATAGTAACTCACCGAGCAAGAGTTGACTTGAGCTCACTTGTGACCTCACCAAGTAGCTCGCTAGGGACGCTCACCAGGAGCTCACCAAGAGCATCACTTAGGAGCTCAGAGCTCACTAAGGAGCTCTGAAAACTTAAAGTAGCTCACTAAGGAACCTTGACAATTAACTCGAGTTGAGCTCACCTAAGAGCTTTCGAGTAACTTCACCTGGGAAATTTTTTGGGAGCTCACCTCAGAGACTCTTGCCAACTTACCTTGAGCTCACCTTGCCAACTTGCCTTGAACTTGCCTTGCCAACTCACATTGAGCTCATCTAGTAGCTCGCATGTAAGCTCACCTCAGATATTTCTGACAAGCTCACCTTTGAGCTCACCTAGGAGCTCATCGAGAAGCTCACCTAGAAGCTTGGCTAGGAGCTCAACAAGAAGCTCCCCTTTTGCTCACGCAGGAGCTCACCAAGCACCTTAACTTAAGCTCACCCAAGAGCTCATCAAGTAGCTCACCTAAAAAATTGCATAGGAGCTCACCTGATAGCTAACCCTAACAACTTGCATGGGAACTCTCCTATCAGCTCACCTTACCAGCTCACCTTGAGCTCACTGAGGAGCTCACCTTGCCAACTCACCTTGATCTAATCTGGTAGCTCACATCAGATTTCATCAAGCAGCTCACCTGGGAGCTCTCCTAACAAGCTCACTTAGGACCTCACCAAGCAGCTCATCGAGTAAGATGACTTGAGCTCACTTGTGAGCTCACCAAGTAGCTCACCGGGGTCCTCACCTAGGAGCTCACCAAGTAGCTCACTTAGGAGATCACCTAGCAGCTCACCTTGGAGCTTGCCTAATAGCTCACCTTGCTAACTCACCTTAAGCTTACCTTGCCAACTAACCTTGAGCTCATTTGAGCTCCCCTTGAGCTCATCTAGTCTCACATATAAGCTCACCTCAGATATTGCTGACAAGCTTACCTTTGAGCTCCCCTAAGAGCTTATCAAGCATCTCAAGTTGAGCTTTCCTAGAAACTCACCTAGGAGCTCACCTGACAGCTCACCTTGCTAGCTCACCTTGAGCTCACCCAAGAGCTCACCCAACAGCTTACCCAGAAACTAACATATGAGCTCACCTTGCTAGATCACATCAAGCTCACAAAGGAGCTCACCCAGTAGCTCGCTGAAAAAATCACATGGGAGCTCACTTTACAACTTGCCTTGCCAACTTACATGGGAGTTCACCTTGAGCTAATGAGGAGCTCACCTTGCCAACTCACCTTGAGCACATAGTAGCTCACCTTGTATTTCATCGAGTAGCTCACCTAATAACTCACCTCAGGAGGAGCTCACCTAACTCACCTAAGGGAGCTCACCTAATAGCTCACTTTAGAGCTCACTTTGAGCATCTCTCGTCAAGTAGGTTGACTTGAGCTTGCTCACCAAGGACCTTGCCTGGGAGCTTGCTAATTAGCTCACTTGGGAACTCACCTAGTAACTCACCTGGGAGCTCACCAAATAGCTCGCCAAGTAGCTCACCTGGGATCTCTTTTGGGAGCTCACCAATTAACTTGAGTTGAGCTCTCGGTAGCTCATCAAGTAACTTTCCTAGGAACTCACCTGGGAGCTCACCTGATAGCTTACCTTGCCAACTCACCTTGATCTCACCTTGCTAACTTAGCTTGAGCTCACCTTTCCAAGTCACCTAGAGCTCATATGGTAGCTCAGCATGTAAGCTCACCTAATAGACTACAAACAAGCTCACCTTTGAGCTTGCCTAGATCTCACCGAGTAGCTCACCTAGGAGCTTGACTAGGAGCTCAACAAGTAGCTCACCTAGGAGCTTGTCAAGTAGCTCAACTTAAGTTTCTTTAGAAACTTTCCTGGGATGTCACTTGATCAGCTTACTAGCTCACCTTGAGCTCACCTAGGAGCTCACCAAGCACTCGAATTAAGCTCGCCCGAGAGCATATCAAGTAGCTCAACGAAAACTCATATGGGAGCTCGCCTGACAGCTTACCTTGCCAAATCACATGGGATCTTACCTATCACATCACCTTACTAGCTCACCTTGAGCTTGGTGAGGAGCTCACCTTGTCAACTCACCTTGAGCTCTCAAGGTAGCTCACCTCAGAGTTTGTCGAGCAGCTTGAGTTTCGGTTCACCGAGAGCTCATCGAGTAACTCTCCTAGGAACTCACCTAGGAGCTCACCTTGACAACTCACCTTGAGCTCACCTTACCAAATGGCTCACCTTTGAGCTCACCTGGGAGCTCACCTAGCAGCTCACCTAGGAGCTAGGCTGGGAGCTCAGCAAGTAGCTCACCCAGGAGCTCGTCGACTAGCTCGACTTGAGCTTACCTGAAAACTCACCTTGCCAGCTTACCTTAAGCTTGCCTAAGAGCTCGTTGAGTAGCTCAACTTGAGCTCACCTAGGAGCTGTCAGTCGAAGTCATGTGAAAACTCACATGGGAGCTCACTTTATCAAATCGGATGGGAGCTCACCTATCAGCTCACCTTACTAACTCACCTTGAGCTTGCTGAGGAGCTCACCTTGCCAACTTGCCTTGAGCTTGTATGGTAGCTCACCTCAGAGTTCATCGATAAAATCACCATTATCTCGCCTATAACCTTGCCTAATAGCTCACTTGGGAGCTCACCTAACAGCTCACCTGGGAGCTTACCTAACAGCTCACTTGGAAGCTCACCGAGCAGCTAGCCTCAGATTTTTTCGAGTAGCTCACCTAAGAGCTCACATAACAGCTCACTGAGTAGCTTGCCATGTAGGTTGACTTGATCTCACTTGTCAACTTGTGAAGTAGCTCTCCTGGGAACTCTTCTAGGAGCTCACCGATCAGATCGAGTTGAGATCACCCAGGAGCTCATCAAGTAACTCACCAGGGAACTCACTTGGGAGGTCACCTAAAAGCTCACCTTACCAACTCACCTTGAGCTCATCTGGTAGCTCACATGTAAGCTCACCTTAGAGATTTCTGACAAGCTCACCTTTGAGCTCACTTATGAGCTCACCGAGTAGCTCACCTAGGATATCAGCTAGAAGCTCGGTAAGCATCTCACCCAGGAGCTCATTGAGTAGCTTAACTTTAGCTTAAATGGAAACTCACCTGGGATCTCACCTAACAACTACCCTTGAGCTCACCAAAGAGCTTGCCAAGTAACTCGACTTGAGCTCACCCAAGAGCTTGTCAAGTAGCTCACCTGAAAACTCACATCGGAGCTCACCTGACAGCTTGCCTTGCCAACTCACATGGAAGCTCACCTTGCTAGCTTGCCTTGAGCTCGCTGAGGAGCTCACCTTGCAACCTCACCTTAAGCTCATCTGGTAGCTTACCTTAGAGTTCATCAAGGAGCTCACCAAGTAGCTTGCCTAGAAGCTCACCTAACAGCTCACTTGGGAGCTCACCTAATAGTTTTCACTGGGAGCTTACCTAATAGCTCACTTGGGATCTCAATGAACAGCTCCCGAGTAGGTTTACTTGAGCTTACTTATGAGCTCATTAGGGACCTCACTTGGGAGCTCACAAAGTATTTGTTCTAGGAGCTCACTGATCAGCTCAAGTTGAGCTCACCTAGTAGCTCATTAAGTAACTCACCTGGGAGTTTGCTTGGGAGCTCACCTAAAAGCTCACATTGCCAACTCACCTAGAGCTCACCTTGCCAACTCACCTAGAGCTCACCTTGCCAACTCACCTTGAGCTCACCTTGCTAGCTCACCTTGAGCTCATCTGGTAGCTTGCATCTAAGCTCACCTCAAAGATTATTGACAAGCTCACATTTGAGCTCAAATGGGAGCTCACAGAGTGGTTCACCTAGGAGCTCAGCTGGGAGCTCTCAAGAGCTCACCCAGAGCTCGTTGAGAAGCTTGACTTGATATTTCCTAGAAACTCACCTGGGAGCTTGAGTGATAGATAGCATATAAAATCACCGAGCAGCTCGACTTGACCTCACCCAGAGCTCGTCAAGCAACTCACATGGGAGCTCACCTAGTAACTCACATGGGAGGTAACCTATAAGGTAACCTTGGACTTACCATGAGCTCGATGATAGCTCAACTTTCTATCTCACCTTGAGCTCATCTGGTAGCTCACCTTGGAGTTCATCGAGTAGCTCACCAAGTAGCTCACCTAGGAGCTCACCTAACAGCTTACCTAGGAGCTCACGAAGTAGCTCACCGAGTAGGTTGACTTGACCTTACTTTTGAGCTCACTTGTGTGCTCACCGGGTACCTCGCATGGGAGCTCGCCACGTAGATCACTTGGGAACTTTCCTAGTAGCTCACCTGGGAGCTCATGGAATAGCTCACTAAGTAGCTCACTTGGGAGATATTCTGGGAGCTCACCGATCAGCTCGAGTTGAGCTCACCCAGGAGCTCATTGAGTAACTCACTTGGGAACTTACCTGGGAGCTCACCTGATAGCTTACCTTTCTAACTCACCTTGAGCTCACCTTCCCAACTCTCCTTGAGCTTTCCTTGCCAACTCACCTTGAGCTCATCTGGTAGCGCACATGTAAGTTAACCTCAGAGATTGCTGAAAAGCTCACCTTTGAGCTCGCTTGGGAGCTCATGGAGTAGCTCACCTAGGAGCTAGGCTAGGAACTCAACAACCAAGTTACCCAGAGCTCATAGAGTAGCTCGACTTGAGCTTTCCGGGAGCTCCTCTAGCCACTCACCTTAAAACTTGAAAGGGAGCTCACGATAGCTCACTCACCGACAACTCACCTTGTAACTCACCTTGAGCTCATAGAGGAGCTCACATTACCAACTCACCTTAAGTTCATCTCGTAGCTCACCTATGAGTTCATCGAGTAGCTCACCAAGTAGCTCACTGGGACCTTGCCTAGCACCTCACCTAGGAGCTTACCTAGCAGCTCGCCCAGGAGCTCACTGAGTAACTCACCAAGTAGGTTGACTTGAGCTTGCTTGTGAGCTCACTAAGCAGCTCACCAGGGACCTCGACTAGGAGCTCACCAAGTAGTTCACTTTTGAGATCACCTAGCAGCTCACCTGGGAACTCACAGAGTATCACACCAAGTAGGTTGACATGAGCTCACTTGTGAGCTTACCAAGTAGCTCACCGGGAGCTCACCAAGTATCTTGTTTGGGAGCTCACCTAGTAGCTTGCCTGGGATCTCACCGAATAGCTCACCAAGAAGCTCACCTGGGAGCTCTTCTGGGAGCTCACGGATAAGATCGAGTTGAGCTCACCTAGGAGCTCATTGAGTAACTCACTTGGGAACTCACCTAGGAGCTCACTTGATAGCTCACCTTGCCAATTCACCTTGAGCTTACTTAGGAGATCACCTTGCTAACTCACCTTGAGCTTGTCTGGTAGCTCAGATCAGAGTTTCGTTGAGTAACTCACCAAGTAGCTCGCATAGGAGCTCGCCTAATAGCTCACCTGGGAGCTCACCGAGTAGCTCATCGAGTAGGTTGACATGATCTTATTTGTGAGCTCACCGGGTTCCTTGCATGGGAGCTTGCCAAGTAGCTCACTTAGGAGCTCGACTAGTAGCTCACCTAGAAGCTCACAGAATAGCTTGTCAAGTAGCTTACCTAGGAGCTCTTCTGGGAGCTCGATGATCATCTCAAGTTGATCTCACCTAGAAGCTCGTCAAGTAACTCACCTGGGAACTCACAGCTCGTCCAGGATCTCATCAAGTAGCTCACTCAAAAACTCACATGGGAGCTCACCTTGCCAGCTCACCTTGACCTCACTAAGGAGCTCACCTTGCCAACTCACCTTGAGCTCATCTGGTAGCTCACCTCGGAGTTCATCAAGTAGCTTTGCCTTAGAGATCACCTAACAAATCACTTGTGAGTTTTCCAGGGACCTCGCTTGGGAGATCACCTGGGAGCTCTCCGATCATCTCGAGTTGAGCTCACCCAAGAGCTTGTCGAGTAACTCACTAGGAACTCACCTGGGAGCTCACTTGATAGCTTTCCTTACCAAATCACCTTGAGCTCAACTGGTAGCTCACATATAAGCTCACCTCAGACATTACCGACAAGCTCACCTTTGAGCTCACCTAAGAGCCCACCGAGTAGCTCACCTAGGAGGTCAACTGGGATCTCAGAAAGTAGCTCACCTAGGTGCTCATCGAGCAACTTGACTTTATCTTACATGAAAACTCACTTGGGAGCTCACCTTTTCATCTCACCTTGAGGTCACCCAGAGCTCACCGAGTAGCTTGACTTGAGCTCATCAAGTAGCTCACCCAAAAACTCACATCGAGCTTGCTTGACAGGTCACCTTACTAACTCAAATGGAAGCTCACCTTGAGCTCACCGAGGATCTTGCCTTGCCAACTCCCCTTGAGCTCGTCTCGGTAGCTCACCTTTGAGTTTGTCGAGTAGCTCTCTCAAGTAGCTCACTGGGAGCTTCACCTAACAACTCACTGGGAGCTCAACGAGTAGCTCACCAAGTAGGTTGACTTGAGCTTGCTTGTGAGCTCACCGAGTAGCTCGCCAAGGACCTCACCTAGGAGCTTGCCAAGTAGCCCGCACTTGGGAGCTCGCTGGGAGCTCGAACAACTCGCAAAGTAGCTCACTAGGGAGCTCTTGGAGGTGCTCGACAATCAGCTCGAGTTGAGCTCACGTGGGAGCTCGTCGAGTAACTCCCCTAGGAAATTTCCGGGAGCTCACCTGACAGCTTACCTTGCTAACTCTCCTTGAACTCACCTTGCTAACTTACCTTGAGCTCACCTTTAACTCACCTTGAGCTCATTTGGTAGCTCACATATAATCTCACCTAAAATATTATCAACAAGCTTATCTTTGAGCTCACTGGGAGCTCACTAAGAAGCTCAGCTCGAGCCTGGGAGCTCAACAAACTGCTTGCCCAAGAGCTCATCAAGATCTTGAATTGAACTTCCTTGAAATTTACCTAGGATCTTGGCTAATATCTTAGCTTATCAGCTCACCTTGAGCTCACCCAGGAGCTCACCGAGCACCTTGACTTAAGCTCACCTGAAAACTCACATAGGATCTTGCCGAATAGCTTTCCCTACAACTCACATGGGAACTCACCTATTAGCTCACCTTGTCAGCTCACCTTGAGCTCGCTTGAGGAGCTCACCTTGTTAACTCACCTTGAGCTCATTTGGTAGCTCACCTCAAAGTTTTTGAGCAGCTCACCTAACAACTTACATGGGAGCTCGGCTATTATCTCACCTAGGAGTTCACCTAAAAGATAGCCTAGAAGATCACCAAGTAGTGCGTCAAGTAAGATGACTTGAGCTCACTTGTGAGCTCACTGAGTAGCTCGCCGGGGTCCTCGGCTGGGAGCTCACCAAGTAGCTCACTTAGGAGATTACCTAGCATCTCACCTAACAACTCGCCTTGCCAACTCACATTGAGCTTGCCTTGCCAACTCACCTTGAGCTCACCTTGATAACTAACCTTGAGCTCATATTCTATCTTGCATGTAAGCTCACCTCAAATATTGCTGACAAGCTTTCCTTTGAGCTCACCAGGAGTTCGTTGAGCATCTTGACTTGTGTTTGCCTAGAAACTCACCTAGAGCTCGCCTTTAGCTCACCAAGGAGCTCCGAGGAGCTCACCCACTTACTCACTTAGAAACTATCCTAGGATCTCACCTTGCTAGCTCACCTTGAGATTTCCCAGAGCTTGCACAGTAGCTTACTCAAAAAATCACATGAGAGCTCACCTGACAACTCACCTTTCCAACTTGCATGAGAGCTCACCTATTAGCTCACCGAGGAGCTCACCTTACCAACTCACCTTGAGCTCATCTAGTACCTCACCTCGAGTTCATCGAGTAGCTCACTTGGGAGCTCACCTAATAGTTCACCTTGGAGCTCACCGAGAAGCTCTCACCAAGTAGGTTGACTTAAGCTCACATGGGACCTTTCTTGGGAGCTTTCTAAGTAGCTCACTTGAGAGTTCACCTAGAGCTCACCTAGGAGCTCGAATAGCTTGCCAAGTATCTGACTTGGGAGATCTTCTGGGAGCTCAATGATTATCTTGAGTTGAGCTCACCTTGGAACTCATCGAGTAACTCACCTAGAACTCACCTAGAGCTTAAACTTGAGTTGAGCTCACTCGGGAGCTCATCGGAGTAACTCACCTTGGAACTCACCTAGAGCTCACCCGACAGCTCACCTTGCAAACTCACCTTGAGCTCACCTTTCCAACTCACCTTGAGCTCACCTTACCAACTCACCTAGAACTAATTTGGTAGCTCACATGTAAGCACACCTAAGAGATTGGTGAAAAGCTCACCTTTGAGCTCACCTGGGATCTCACAAAGTAGCTCACCTATGATCTTGGCTGGGAGCTCGACAAGCAGCTCAACCAGAGCTCGAATTGAGCTTCCTAGAAACTTACCTCAGATCTCACCGAAAGCTCTCACCTACTACTAGCTCACCTTGAGCTCACACAAGAGCTCGAGCACCTCGACTTAAGCTCACCCGAGAGCTCATCAAGTAGCTTTGCCAAAACTGCATAGGAGCTCGCTGATAGCTTTCACCTCGACAACTTACATGGGAACTCACCTATTAGCTCACCTTTATTAGTTCATGTTTAGCTCGCCTAGTAGCTCACCTCGGATTTCCTTAAGTAGCTCACCTAAGAGCTTGCCTAGGAGCTCACCTAATAGCTCACCTGGGAGTTTGCCTAAAAGCTTGCCTGGGAGCTCACCAAGGAGCTCGTTGAGTAAGATGACTTGAGCTCGCTTGTGAGCTCACAGAGCAGCTCACCGAGGTCTTCACCTAGGAGCTTACTAAGTAGCTCACTTAGGAGATCACTTAGGAGCTCACCTGATAATTTGCCTTGTAAAATTTCCTTGAGCTCACCTTACTAACTCGCCTTGAGCTCACCTTGCCAACTCTTATGGGAGCTCACCTGACAACTCACCTTACCAACTCACATGAAAGCTTGCCTTGCCAACTCACATTTAGCTCGGTGAGGAGCTCACCTTGCTAACTTTCCTTGAGCTCAAAAAGTAGCTCACCTCAGAGTTTGTCGAGCAGCTCGAGTTGAGTTCACCTGGGAGCTTGTCGAGTAACTCACCTGGGAGGTCAAATGATAGCTCACCTCGCCAACTCACCTTGAGCTCACCCTTCCAAATGGCTCACCTTTGAGCTCGCATGGGAGCTCACCTAGCAGCTCACCTAGGTGCTAGGCTGGGAGCTTGGAAAGTAGCTCACCTAGGAGCTTGTCTACCAGCATGACTTGAGCTTGCCCGAAAACTTTCTCGGGAGCTCTCCCGATATCTTGCATTGCCAGAGTTACCTTGAGCTTGCACAAGATCTCACCGAGAAGCTCAACTTGAGCTCACTCAGGAGCTCCTCAAGCTCACCTTCTCAAATCAAAGGGAAATCACCTAACTCAAATCACTTTAGCTTGCCAGGACTCACTCATCTTGATCTCATCTGGTATCTCACCTTGGAGTTCATCGAGTAGCTCGCAAAGTAGCTTTCTAGGGAGCTCAACTAACAGCTCGTGTGGGAGCTCACCGAGTAGCTCTCTAAATAGGTTGACTTGATCTTAATTGTTAGCTCACCTGTGAGCTCACCGAGCAGCTCTCCCGGGAACTCACCAAGTAGCTCACTTTAGAAATTACCTAGTGGCTCACCGTGGAGCTCATCGAATAGCTTGTGAAGTAGCTCTCCTATGAGATCTTTTGGGAGCTCACCGATTAGATCAAGTTGAGCTCACTGGGAGCTCATCGAGTAACTAACCTAGGAACTCCCCTAAGAGGTCACCTAAAAGCTCAACTTTCCAACTCATCTTGAGCTCATCTGGTAGCTCACATGTAAGCTCACCTCGGAGAGATTACTCACAAGCTCACTTTGAGCTCACTTGTGAGCTCACTGAGTAGCTCACCTAGGAGATTAGCTATGACCTTGGCAAGTAGCTCACCTAGAGCTCATTAGGAAGCTCGAATTGAGTTTTACCTAAAACTCACTGGGAGATCACCTAGCATCTCACGTTGAGCTCACCATAGATCTCTCTCGAGCAACTCAACTTGTGGTCACCCAGAGCTCATCGAGTAGCTCACCTAAAAATCACATAGGAGCTCACCGAGAGCTCGCCTTGCCAACTTGCATGGAAGCTCACCTATCATCTCACCTTAATATCTTACCTTGAGCTTTTGAGGAGAAAACTTGCCAACTCACCTTGAACTCGCTCGGTAGTTCACCTCGAATTTCATTAAGTAGATCACCTAGAATCTCACCTAATAGCTCACCTGGCAGCTCACTGAGAAGCTCACCGAGTAGGTTTACTTGAGCTCACTTGTGATCTCATCGAGAACCTCACTGGGATCTCACCAAGTAGCTCACTTGGGAGCTCACCTAGTAGCTCACACCGGGAGTTCTACGAACATCTTGCCAAGTAGCTCACCTAGGATCTCTTCTAGGAGGTCATTGATCGGCTCGACTTGAGCTCTCTTTCGAGCTCATCGAATAACTCACTTGGGAGCTCACATGAAAACTTACATTTCCAACTCGACTAGAGCTCTCTTTGGAGCTCATCGAATAACTCACTTGGGAGCTCACCTGACAGCTCGCATTGCCAACTTGACTAGAGCTCACCTTGCCAACTCACCTCGAGCTCACTTGGTAGCTTACATGTAAGCTCACCTCAGAGATTACTGACAAGCTCACCTTTGAGCTCACATGGGAGCTCACTGAGTGGATCACCTAGGAGCTCGGTTGGGAGCTTGGCAAGTAACTCACCTAGGAGCTCATCGAGTAGATTGACTTGAGATTTCCTAGAAACTCACCTAGGAGCTCACAAGATAACTCATCCTCCCAGAGCTCCCCCAGTAGCTCGACTTGAGCTTGCCTTGGAGATCGTTAAGAAGCTCACTTGAAAACTCACATGGGAGCTCACCTATAAGGTCACCTTGCTAGCTCACCTTGAGCTCGCTGAGGAGCTCACCTTGCTAACTCACCTTGAGTTCATCTGGTAGCTCACCTCAGAGTTTTTCGAGTAGCTCACCAACTAGCTCACACTGGGAGCTCACGCAGAGCTCACCGAGTAGTTTGACTTGACCTCACTTTTGAGCTCACTTGTGAGCTCACCAAGTAGCTTATCTAGGACCTCACATGGGAGCTCACCACATAGATCACTTGGGATCTCACCTAACAACTCACCTGGGAACTCACGAAATAGCTCGCCAAGTAGCGCACTTGGAAGATCTTCTAGGAGTTTCAGTGATCAACTCAAGTTGATCTCACCCATGAGCTCGCCGAGTAACTCACTTGGGAATTCACCGGGAGCTCACCGATAGCTCACCTTTCTAACTCACCTTGAGTTTGCATTTCCAACTCTCCTTAAGCTTACCTTGCCAACTAGCCTTGAGCTCATCTGGTAGCGTGCATGTAAGTTAACCTTAGATATTACTGACAAGCTCACCTTTGAGCTCACTTGGGAGCTCATGGAGTAGCTCACCTAGGAGCTAGGCTAGGAACTTGGAAAAATCTCCCCGATAGCTTGCCTATGAGTTCATCGAGTAGCTCACCAAGGATCTCTTCTAGAAGCTTACAGGAGCTCACCTAGAAGCTCACCGAGTAGGTTGACTTGAGCTCACTTTTGAGCTTACCAAGTAGCTCACTAGGGACCTCGCCAAGTAGTTCACTTTTGAGATTACCTAGCAGCTCACCCGGGAGCTCACCTGAATAGCTCGCAAAGTATATCACCTGGTAGCTCACCTTAGAGCTCACCTAATAGCTTGCATGGGAGCTCACCTAATAGCTCACTTGGGAACTCACCGAGTAGCTCACCAAGTAGGTTGACATGAGTAGCTCACTGGGGACCTCACCTAGGAGCTCACCAAGTAGATCACTGGGAGCTCGCTAGCACTTCTCCTAGGAGCTCACCAAATAGCTCACCAAGTAGCTCACCCTTGCAGCTCTTCTAGGAGCTCATTGATCAACTCAAGTTGAGCTTTCCCCGAGCTTGTCGAGTAACTCACCTAGGAAATTAGCCGAGAACTCACCTAGTAGTTCACCTTACCAATTCACCTTGAGTTCACCTTACCAACTCACCTTGAGGCCGCCTTGCCAACTCACCTTGATCTTACCTCAGTAGCTCATATGTAAGCTCACCTCATAGATTACCGAAAAAATCACCTTTGAGCTCACCAGGAGCTTACCAAACTCTCACCTAGGAGCTCGGCTTGGTTCTCAATAAACAGCTCATCATGGAACTCATCGAGTAGCTCGACTTGAGCTTACTCAGAAACTCACCTAGGAGCTTTCTTGACAACTCAACTTCCCAGCTTGAGTTGAGCTCACCCAGGAGATCATCAAGCAGCTCACCTAAAAACTCACATGGGAGCTCACCTCACAGCTCACCTTACCAACTCACATGGGAGCTCCCCTATCACTTCACCTTGTCATCTTTCCTTGAGCTCAATGTGGAGCTCACCTTACCAACTCACCTTGAGCTCATCTAGTAGCTCACATCAGAGTTCATCGATCAGCTCGCCAAGTATCTTACCTGGGAGCTTGACTAACAGCTTGCATGGGAGCTCACCTAACAGCTCACCAAGCAGCTCATTGAGTAGCTTGCTTAGGAGCTCACCAAGCAACTCACCAAGTAGCATGCTTGGGAGCTCACCTAGAATATTTCTTAGGAGCTCCTCAAACCTTTTACAAAGTAGCTCACCTGGGAAATGTTCTGGGAGCTTACGGATCAGCTAGATTTGAGATCACCCTAGAACTCATCAAGTAACTCTTTTAGGAACTCGAATAGGAGCTCACCTAATACCTTACCTTACTAAATCACCTTGAGTTCACCTTGCTAACTAACCTTAAGCTCATCTTTCCAACTTACCTTGAGCTCATCTCGGTAGCTCGTATGTAATATCACCTCGAGATTGCCAACAAGCTCACTGGGAGCTCACCGAGTAGCTCACCTAGGATCTTGGCTAGGAGCTCAAAAATTAGCTTACCCAGGAGCTCACCTGATACCTCACCTTACTAGCTCATCTTGAGCTCACCTAGGAGCTCACCAAGTTGCTCGACTTGAGCTCCCCAAGTAGCTCATCAAGTAGCTCGCTTGAAAACTCACATGGGAGCTCACCTTTCTAACTTGCATGGGAGCTCGCCTACCATCTCACCTTGCTAACCAACCCCGAGCTTGTCTGCGGTATCTCACCTCATATTTCATCAAGTAGCTCACCTGGGAGCTCACCTAACAACTTTCCTAGGAGGTCACCTAAAAACTTGCTTCAAAGCTCACCGAGAACCTCACTAACTAGGTTGACTTGAGCTCACTTGTGAGTTTACCAAGTAGGTTAACTTGAGGTCACTTGTGAGTTCTCCAAGTAGCTAACTCACTAGGGAGGTTACTAAGTAGCTCACTTGGAACCTTACCTAGCATCTCACGGAAGGTCACCGAATAGCTTGCTAAGTAGCTCACCTGGGATCTCTTTGAGGATCTCACCAATTAGATCAAGTTGAGCTCACTTAGGAGCTCATCAAGTAACTTTCCTGGGAACTCAATTGGGAGATTACCTGATAGCTCTCCTTGCCAACTCAGCTTGATCTCACCTATCCAACTCAACTTAATCTCACATTGCCAACTCACCTTGAGCTCATCTGGTAGCTCACATGTAAGCTCACCTCAAAGATTGCTGAAAATATCACCTTTGAGCTCTCCTAGGAGCTCACAGAGTAGCTCACCTAGGAGCTCGGCTTAGAGCTTGGCAAGTAGCTTGACTTGAGCTTACCCAAAAACTCACCTTACAGCTCACCTTGCTAGCTCACCTTGAGCTTTCCCAGGAGCTCACTGAGCAACTTGACTTGAGCTCACCCATGAGTTCATCAAGCAGCTTACCCAAAAACTCACATGGGATCTCACCTGACAGCACACATTTCTAACTCACATGGGAGCTTGGATTTCTAGCTCGTATTGAGAATGCTGAGGAGCTCACATTACCAACTCACCTTGATCTTGTCTCGGTAGCTTACCTTGGATTTCGTCGAGTAGATCTCCAAGTAGATCACCTAGGAGCTCACCTAACAGCTGACTTTCCTAGGAGCTCACCTAGCACTCACCGGGAGCTCACCGAGTAGCTCACCGAGTAGGCTAACTTGAGATCACTTGTGAGCTCACCGATTAGCTCACCCGGGGACCTCACACTGGGTTGCTCGCCAAGTGGCTCGCTTAGGAGCTCACCTAGTAGTTTTCATGGGAGCTCACCGAATAGCTTGCCAAGTAGCTTTCCTTGAGCTCTTCTAGGAGCTTGCCTGACATCTCACCCGAAACTTACATGGGAGCTCACCTATCAGCTCGCCTTGAGATCACCGAGGAGCTCACCTTGAGCTTGTCTAGTATCTCACCTCATATTTTTTTTTTGAGCATCTCATAAAGTAGCTCACCTGGTAGCTCACCGAGAAGCTTACTGAGTAGGTTGACTTGAACTCACTTGTGAGCTTACGAGTCACTTACTGGGGACCTCACCTGGGAGCTCGCCAAGTAGCTCACTTGGGAGCTCACCTTGCCAACTCACCTTGAGCTCTCCTTGCCAACTCACCTTGATCTCATCCGAGTACCTCACATATAAGCTCACCTCAGAGATTTCTGAAAATATCACCTTTGAGCTCACACGGGAACTCACCGAGTAGCTCACCTAGGAGATCATTTGGGAGCTTGGCAAGAAACTTACCCAGATCTCATCGAGCAGCTCAAGTTAAGCTATCCTATAAACTTTCCTGGGAACTCGCATAACATCTCACCTTTCCAACTTGCCTTGACCTCACCAAGCAACTCAACTTGAGATCGATTGGGATCTTGTCAAGTAGATCACTTGAAAACTAATATAGGAGCTCACTTGATAGCTCACCTTTCCAACTTTCATAAGAGCTCACCTTTCAGCTCGGCTTACTAGCTCACCTTGAGCTTGTTGAGGATTTCACGTTGCCAACTCATCTTGAGATCGTTTAGTAGGTCACATCAGATTTCATCTACTAGCTCACCAAGTAGCTCGCTAATGACTCACCGGGAACTTACCTAACAGCTCTCCTACAAGATCACCGAGAAGCTCTCTGAGTAGGTTGACTTGAGCTTTCTTGTGAGCTCACTAAGCAGCTCATCGGGTAACTCACCTGGGAACTCACCTTGGAGCTCACCTGATAGCTCACCTTCCTAACTCACCTTGAGCTCACCTTATCAACTCATGTTGAGCTCACCTTACCAACTCACCTTGAGCTAATCTGGTAGCTCACATGTAAGCTCACCCTAAATATTTATGACAACCTCACCTAGGATATCTTTTGGGAGCTCGATGATCAGCTTGAGTTGAGCTTTCCTGAGAGCCCTTTAAGTAACTCACCTGGGAACTTACATGCGAGCTCACCTAATAGCTCACCTTTTCAACTCACCTTGATATTTCCTTGCTAGCTTACATTGAGCTCATCTGGTAGCTTACATGTAATCTCACCTCAGAGATTTCGATAAGCTCACCTTGAGCTCACCTAGGAGCTCACCTAGGAGCTCGGCTAGGAGGTCAGTAAGTAGCTTGCCCAAGATCTTATCGAGTAACTTGACTTGAGCTTACACGAAAACTCACTTGGGAGATCACCTGATAGCTCGCCTTACAAGCTCACCTTGACAACACCTAGGAGATTACTCAGCAGCTCAACTTGAGCTCACTCGAGAGCTCGTCAAGCAGCTCACCTGAAAACATGCATGGGAGATCACCTGATATCTTACCTTGCCAACTCACATGGGAGATCCCTATCGAGTTCATCGAGTAGCTCGCCAAGTAGATTTCTTGGGAACTCGACTAACAACTCACCTAAGAGCTCACCTAACAGCTCACCTAGGAGCTTACTCAGTAGCTCATCGAGTAGTTTAACTTAAGCTCACTTGTGAGCTCACCGAGAAGCTCTTCGGGGACCTCTCTTGAGACCTTACCAAGTACCTTGATTGGGATGTCACCTAGTAGCTCACCGAACATCTCACCAAGTAGCTCACTTGGGAGTTCTTCTCGGGAGCTCACCGATTAATTCAAGTTGAGCTCACCTAGGATCTCATCGAGTAAATTGCCTAGGAACTCACTTTGTAACATCCTCATTTTATACTTTAGAACAAGTGAATTTTTTTTTTTTGCTAATTGCATCCTGGTTCTAAATACATAATTTAGAACTCACAAATCAATAACCATTCATATAACAAACAACCATATTCAGCTATAATGACTCGGAGTACTTCCGATCTATTCATTCCATGACTCAGTAATCTACAGATCTATTCATTCCATGACTCGGTAATCTACCGATCTATTCATGAGTAATAAGAGTTGGTGTTTTTATTTAACACATTACTCTTGCGGTTCTCTTCCCTAATCTGGGATTCAGAATGCTCTGTCCAAGGAATCTAACTAAATAATTGTTACTATTATTCATCGGCATCTCATCCCTTAGACTAGGTGAATTAGGACAACGCAATCAGCAGCTTGCGATACTTTGGCCAAAGATTTGAAACATACTGTTTATGTCTTGTATTCCTTAACGGCATACTCGTCAATCTAGAATACGTCCTTCACCCCATTCATATGTTATATAGAATGTCCTACACTGACTACTGTCAGTCCTTCCTTTCACAACTGAATCACTCGGAGGCAGATTAACAAGGTGATAATGTTATATGGATGCCCACGAGGATTAGGGATATGGTGACATACTGGTTCAACCTTGCAGTTCAACCAGTGTGTCATGATACCCCGAATCTCCTAGGCAGCCTTATAACATGACCACGTTCTTAATCGGACCCTGGGTAACTCATGCGAAATCAAGTGTAAATCTTAGCGATCAATGCAAAGGGTGTCGCCATAAGTCATCTGCATTGTTGTAACTTCGAGAAGATCCTAATCTTCTCGGAGGTACAACCCTGCAGTTGACTTGTGTCGTCAACCTTTAAATCCGCCTCGAAAAGATCTACTCAACAACATGCGTTACGCACTTGAGTTTAAATTACTTTAAAGACTTTTCCCTAAGGTTAGCCTTTCCCGATCCCTGGATTATTCGTCTTAAGATGACCCTCCTCTATAAAACCCATTACATGGTAGAGGTATTAAGGTCAAGCTCTCATCAAGGAGTCATTAGAATACACCTGATTCTAAAATAACAGAATTGGACAATATCTCATAACCTTTACTTGAGATTGCCATCTGAACTCCATTTGATTCATATCAGTTCTCTTAACTAAAATTATATCATACTTATTAGTATAAGGATATAAATGATTAAGAATCCAAATTAATATTGTCCTATCTTACTCGGGACTAGGGATTAGTAATTTAATCCGACTTGTTTAGCGTTCGCTTAGGTTCATTTTTAACCTATCTTCTAGAAAGACAATTATTTAAATCCAATATTGCTTTCGCTAGAACAAATTAGAACTACTAAATACTCATAAGAATTCAATCTCATTTCCTTATAAGCTTTCATTGTCAATCACAAAAGCATCCATATTCACAAAGATAATGTTACCACTCTGGTATATAAACCGAAGAAGGTCAACTATCAGAAATAGAATACAACACATAAGTATCAAACACTTATTTCCATTCCTTTCAAAACTATACAATTACATTTTATGCAAACAACATACTTGATACAATGCTCAACGGAAAAGAAACATCTTTTCACATATAGTACATTTATAAAATCAAGCTGTAATTCATTATAAATCAATTAAACAATCTGATCAGCCTGTCAGATCTGCATTGCTTTTACCTCTTACGGCAACCATCTGCAAAAATAGTCAACATGAGTCAGTTCAATGAACTGAGCATGATAAGCACTAACTTTTAAAACAATTGCAATCCATCAATTGTTTTCATTAAACACTACTGTTTAAATGAGATAAAAAATCCACATAAGTAAACATATTCAGACTATGCCCTTGTAATACAAAATGATTACAAATATGTAACTCTATCATTGTTACAAAATAGTCTTAATCACTTTCTAATATTTCATCAAATATTAAAAATCAAGGAACGAATGTACACAAACAATCATTGAATCCAAAATCACAACATTGCACAGATCGTTTCATTCATCCAAAAGGGAAATATCATAACAATTCGGGATTCCACCAATATGTTACAAACAATTCCCCGTTAGACGAGATATCAACAAATATTAAATAAAAGAAGAGGAAGAACCAAATCATTCATACTTGTTTTCACATTAGTTCATTACAGTACCATCTTCACATATGAAAAACATTCAACCAGTATGTATATGAACAAGTCAGACAAGCCACAAGAAGGGTCGCTGTTTTAAGTAAAAGAACACAGCAAAAACTTCTATACAATAGCTAACACGTCGACATTCCCATGTATCGACCTATAGCCCATACTAGTTCCTTTTACACAGTAAGGATTTTTCGAACCAAGTTCGAAATCAAAAGAACCTCTAGTATATCCTGGTCAACAACAGGCTTTATAACACTAATACTGATGCTTCCATAAGACCATGCAGAGATTACCTTACTAATACCGTAACACACACTGCCTCATCCAATTAGTAAATCAGAAAGGAACATATCATCCTGTACATACATCTGTACGTAATCGGAGTTGGTCAAATAGCACTCACGATTTACTTATACAGAGTCACGTTACTTGATACAAACCATTACTCAGGCAAAATTTCCCAATATCAAACAACAGTATATCAAGTCAAGTTCTCAACTGAGGCAAAAGAAGATACAGGTTAACTTCCACAATTCTACTGAACCCGAACAACAGTGGAATGACAAATGATTGCCAATGTTTCCTTCTGGACAAGTAAATGGTGTACATATTAAAACTCAGGCAAGAAATTTTAATCACTGATTTCAAACAAAGAATCCAATTGAACCCTTGCCAATGCGACACAATGGTATTCTTACGAATAACAGAGATCAAAATACAAATTATTCCCTTAAGTCGCTGGAACAACAATTTCTAAAATTCATCTATGATCAACCATGAACAGTGATTTAAACAAATAAATCATTCAATCGACTCCACAGAGTCATTCAATTTAAAAACGAATGTAATTCTATATTTACATTGCATACTGTTACGGGTTAATATCCATGACCTAACTCATTAAGCCAATATACAAGATGTCAAACTATTCACAGAATTCCATCAAGGCCAAAATAAACATCACGAGTTCAATCTCGGGCTTATACGAAGCCAAAGAAGCAAGATACCCTCCACAGGTCAAACAACAAGATAACCCATGAGTCCTAATTGAAAGCGATTACACTTTGTCCATCTGTCAAAAATTCAACCGAGTCCTAACAACAAGAACCAAAATAATGTAAGATGATAAATCATCCGTGCAACAATGGCAACATTATAATCGAGGCAAAAACAAACCGAGAATATCTTGAATTTCCAAAACAAAGAATCCAACGATACCCTTACCAACATTTTCGCACAAGATGGCACAGGAAAGAAACGTAGAATTTCATCCAAAGAGTATAAACCACAAACTCTTGCAACACGAAGGTAAAATAACAGAGGTCGTGCTACCCGTTACTCTTCGAGCACAAAATCAAATTACCAGTATCCAAATAGATATTCAAATGAAGTTCAACAGTGGTCCACAATACGAATCATTCAATGGACTCAACAGAGTCGTCCGAATAAAATACATATATCCATACTGTACACTGTCAACGGTTTAGATCCCGTTACCCAAATAACAAGGAAAAACAACTACCACTGAGTCGAAAGGAAAACTGTAACACAATAGTTACCTGTTCCCAAACCATTTTAAAAGACAAAACGAAACCCAAAAAGTATCATTAGCCACTGTCACTAAAAACCACAACAGGGCTTTCAAAGGTTCAACAAACTGAACAAACAAACAGTTCCATCAATATTTCTTCCGAATGTTCCCAAAACAAGAAACAATGACCAAAAATCGACAGACAATCAATGGTCTATACCCATCACAGGAACAATTCATGGGATCACGCCCGAACAAAGCCGAGAAATCTTACATTTCACAAGTTTTGCATAATCAATCCAAAATGCAACACAAGGAAATAATGCCACAGTTCGAAATTAATAAACACCCATCAGCAGATAAATGAAATTTCGAACCAGAAGAGATACAGTACCAAGAAAAATCACACAAGACATCCATAGATAAACATCTAATTTCTTAAATCATTTGAACAGAGTTGTTCTAATGAAATCACTTGAAAGACAGCAAGATATTTAAAGGTTAGGGCCTAACATGCCTGGATTTTTGCTCAAATTTCCAAAGCAGACCACTGGAAGAGTTCAGACTTCCTTTTCCTTTTCCAAGTTAGAGAGACCAACAAAATTTTGCTATCTCCATCACATATATATCCTCCTTGACAGAGAAAAGAGCTAGAGAAGTTCATACTTGCCATGCAACACAAAGAAAACTGGTGCGAAGAACTAGTGAACAGGCAGAGAGAAATTCGAAAATCGCGACAAGCCAAACAAACCCACAAACTTCCCATTTGCATGCCTTCTCGCGAGTTCCGAGCTCGACTACCGAGAATATTGAATGCAATTAAACCAACTTTCCCGCTAAGACTCCACTTCCACCGACCGCCAGAATTGGCGACAGTCCAATGAAAACTCAAGTTCATTTCTAGTTTTGGTGAACTGCCACGTCTGAACAGGTTAGTCGTTGCCTAAACCTCCGCCATGACCTGTCCCTCATCCTTATCCATGCATTAATTGTCATAGAAAATGCCGCCCATGGTTCGCACCCCTCCATAGGCCCCTTTACAATCTTGTTCATAGTTAGGTTAGTATCTTAGGTTAGAATTTAGGATAACACATATTCTAACCACATTACATGTAGTTACTTAGGACATTAACACATAGCCTAGGTCTAGGTTAGATTAACACTAATCTAACCCCTAGGTTAGGTTTTAGTTTTAGGTTACTAACCATTAATAATTCCAGTTAGGTCTACGTTCTGTACACTCAGAAAAGACCTATATCATACCTTCTTGAACAGGGTTAGCTCCTGTTCTGCTGCAGAATCGTATGTAACCGAATTATTACCTGGTCCACGATCGAGACCTTCCAGATATACTTCGATATCGGGAACCAATTTATTTCACAAGATCAGCCTGAGTCATACTCTTGACTAGCTTATACAATGCTTCAATACCTTGCAACCTGTTCAAGGTCTGTAATTTTAATTCATCACAAACAAATTTAAAGCAATACTTGGATCAATCCCACTTTGATCCAAGACTAGATCTTATAGATGGATAACTCTATAATTCATTCCGAGATCAGATTAAACTCGAGACAAGATGAAATAGATAAAAGAGTCTAATCGTATTCGACTCGACCAAGATCTCGCAATCTGCAAAGAAATTACAAGTACATATCAAACATGATTTCTAAATCGAGGAACACATCCTTATACAAGAAATCACATATCAACACTTGTATGCCCAGGAGAAAGTAACAATAAGATTCAGGGTGTTACATGCTTCCCTCCTAAAAAGATTCATCGTCCGATGAATTACATATTAAATTAACCTTCAGTGAATCAACTTATCAATACACAACTAATGTGCCTATTTCATATTTGAATAGTTCCAGAAATCAATGTCACAACACATTTTATTCAACTTTGAATAAAGTCGCCTTCATCGGCTTTCATAAATACTTAAAAACAATCGGTTCATAAAAGTATATTTTATCAATGATTTCATTCGTTGAAAAAGAGAAGGAAAAGCAATTTTCATCTCTTCCGATTTTCCCAAGTTGCACTTTCTTCACTAAAGCTGGTCCCACTTTGGACCTTACATTTCTTGTATATCATGATTTCTTAAATGCAATTGGCGAGTTTCAAAGCACTCGTGTGGGTTTAACCACTATTATTCCTTTTCCTTTTCCAAGTTAGAGCGACCAACAAAATTTTGCTATCTCCATCACATATATATCCTCCTTGACAGAGAAAAGAGCTAGAGAAGTTCATACTTGCCATGCAACACAAAGAAGACTGGTGCGAAGAACCAGTGAACAGGCAGAGAGAAATCCGAAAATCGCGACAAGCCAAACAAACCAACAAACTTCCCGTTTGCATGCCTTCTCGCGAGTTCCGAGCTCGACTACCGAGAATATTGAATGCAATTAAACCAACTTTCCCGCTAAGACTCCACTTCCACCGACCGCCAGAATTGGCGACAGTCCAATGAAAACTCAAGTTCATTTCTAGTTTTGGCGACCTGCCACGTCTGAACAGGTTAGCCGTTGCCTAAACCTCCGCCATGACCTGTCCCTCATCCTTATCCATGCATTAATTGTCATAGAAAACGCCGCCCATGGTTCGCACCCCTCCATAGGCCCCTTTACAATCTTGTTCATAGTTAGGTTAGTATCTTAGGTTAGAATTTAGGATAACACATATTCTAACCACATTACATGTAGTTACTTAGGACATTAACACATAGCCTAGGTCTAGGTTAGATTAACACTAATCTAACCCCTAGGTTAGGTTTTAGTTTTAGGTTACTAACCATTAATAATTCCGATTAGGTCTACGTTACTCGTACACTTAAAAGACCTATATCATACCTTCTTGAACAGGGTTAGCTCCTGTTCTGCTGCAGAATCGTATGTAACCGAATTATTACCTGGTCCACGATCGAGACCTTCCAGATATACTTCGATATCGGGAACCAATTTATTTCACAAGATCAGCCTGAGTCATACTCTTGACTAGCTTATACAATGCTTCAATACCTTGCAACCTGTTCATGGTCTGTAATTTTAATTCATCACAAACAAATTTAAAGCAATACTTGGATCAATCCCACTGATCCAAGACTAGATCTTATAGATGGATAACTCTATAATTCATTCCGAGATCAGATTAAACTCAGATACAAGATGAAATAGATAAAAGAGTCTAATCGTATTCTGACTCAGTCAAGATCTGCAATCTGCAAAGAAATTACAGTACATATCAAGCATGATTTCTAAATCAAGGAACACATCCTTATACAAGAAATCACATATCAACACTTGTATGCCCAGGAGAAAGTAACAACAGTTCAGGGTGTTACATGCTTCCCTCCTAAAAAGATTCATCGTCCCGATGAATTACATATTAAATTAACCTTCAGGTCAATCAACTTATCAATACACAAATAATGTGCCTATTTCATATTTGAATAGTTCCAGAAATCAATGTCACAACACATTTTATTCAACCTGAATAAAGTCTGCCTTCATCTGGCTTTCATAAATACTTAAAAAAATCAGTTCATAAAAGTATATTTTATCAACAGATTTCATTCTTTTGAAAAAGAGAAGGAAAAGCAATTTTCATCTCTTCCGATTTTCCCAAGTTGCACTTTCTTCGCTAAACTGGTCCCACTGGACCTTACATTGCTGTATATCACGATTTCTTAAATGCAATTGGCGAGTTTCAGCACTCGTGTGGGTTTAACCACTATTATTCCCGGGTCTTGGACTTACAAGGAATTCCAATTTAAAACATGTGATAGATCTGAAACGTATTTCTTAAGCAAAGAAATATGGAAAACATCATGCATGTGAGATAAAGCGGTGGCAATGCTAAACGATAAGCTACAGGATTGATTATTTCGACAATTTCGAAAGGTCCCACAAATCGAGGTGACAACTTGGCAGCCTTGCCAAAAGTTATAGAACTCTTTCTGGGTTTAACACGAAGGACAACCTTATCACCAAGCTCAAACCTTCTATCAACCCACTTAAGGTCAGCATAGCTCTTACGTCTATCCGCCGCTTCCTTTAATCGTTCACGAATCAGCTTAACTTCTTTGTTCCATTTCGTGAGAATCTCTCGGTCCAATTACCACTCTATCCTCAACACTGTCCCAACTAACAGGGGTTCTGCACTTTCTTCCATAAAGTGCTTCAAATGGTGCCATCTTAAGAGATGAGTGATAAGTGTTGTTGTATGCGAACTCAACTAATGGAAGATACTCTTCCCATTTATACTGTTGATCCATGCAATACATTCGCAACATGTCCTCCAACACTTGATTTACCCTCTCAGTTTACCCATCCGTTTCTAGATGATATGCAGAGCTGAAGTTTAGTTTCATTCCTAGGGCTGCGTTAAGCATTTGCCAAAACCTTGATGTCATTCTAGGATCCCTGTCAGATATAATCAGTTCTGGTACACCATGCAATCTGAAAATTTCATGTACGAATCTTTTGGCCAGCATTGGTGAATCATCCTTTAGATTTCCAGCGATGAAATGAGCTACCTTGGTTAGTTTATCTACAACTACCAGGATAACATCATGTTTATTCCTAGACATAGGTAGTCCTTGTACAAAATCCATGGTTATTACTTGCCATTTGTACTGCGGTATGCTATGAGGATATAACAATCCAGCAGGGTGCATATGTTCTGCCTTCACCCGCTGACATTCCAGACAATGAGTCACAAAATTAATTACATCCTTTTTCATACCTTTCCAAAAGTATTGCTGTTTCATATCAGCAAGCATTTTTGTGATACCTGGGTGTCCAGAGAAAGGTGAATTATGAAATTCAACTAACAACTTCTTTCTCAAATCATTCAGCATAGGTACATATACCCTATTTTCATAACGCAAGATTCCTTCATTATCAAAATGAAAACCTTTATACCTTATATCCTTAGGTTCTGCAGCAAGCGCTGCTTTTACTTGCTGAAAAGTATGCATCTGATTCTGAGGCACTTTTTACCTCATCTTTAAATTGAGTTCTTAATGTTATAAGAGCAGAAATGTGCCTCCTACGACTTAGAGCATCAGCTACTCTATTCTCCTTCCCTTTGATATAGCTAATATCAAAGTCATATTGTGATAAAAATTCTAACCACCTTCTTTGTCTGGCATTCAGATTGGGCTGAGTAAAAATATATTTCAGTCCTAAGTGATTAGTTTTCAACTCAAAAGGTTTCCCAAGTAAATAGTGTCTCCAGACTTGAAGTGCATGAACAATGGCAGCAAGTTCCAAATCATGAGGGGCATAATTCAGCTCATGTAACTTAAGTTTTCTACTTTCATAAGCTATGACCTGATCATTTTGTAACAAAACACCTCCAAGGCCTTCCCGAAGCATCCGTTACAATAAGTAAAATTCCCATTAGGGTGCATGCACTAGTATAGGTGCAGAAGTCAACTGGTCTTTCAGACTTTTGAAAGCCGCTTCGCACTTGTCATTCCACATGAATTTCTTATCCTTCTTTTGCAATGAAGTTATTGGTGCAGCTACCTTAGAAAAATCCTTTACAAATTTTCTATAGTAACCAACAAGACCCATGAAGCTTCTTACTTCATGCACATTCTTTGGTGCAGGCCACTCAGTTATTGCCACTATTTTTGAAGGATCTACAGTGATTCCTTCTTTACTTATGACATGACCCAAATAGTGAACTTCTGAATCAAAGAAAGAACATTTGGATAACTTACCATACAACTTTCTTTTTCTCAAAATTCCCAAAACTATCTTCAAATGCTCATTGTGCTCCTCAACACTTTTAGAATAAATGAGAATATCGTCCAAGAATACAAGTACAAACTTGTCCAGGTATTCTTGAAAAATATTGTTCATTAAATTCATAAAGGTTGTGGGTGCATTAGTTAACCCAAAGGGTAGAACTGTAAATTCATAATGTCCGTACCTTGTTCGAAAAGTTGTTTTATGAATATCTTCCTCTTTAATCCTTAACTGATGATAACCAGATCGAAGGTCTATCTTAGAATAAACCGCTGCTCCACGCATCTGATCAAACAGATCATCGATCCTAGGAAGTGGATATCGGTTCTTGACTGTTGCTTTGTTCAACATCCGATAATCAATACACAGCCTTAGTGTTCCATCCTTCTTTTTCACAAATATCACAGGTGCTCCCCAAGGTGAAACACTTGGTCTAATCAATCCTTTAGACAAAAGTTCTTGCAATTGTGCCTTAAGCTCGACTAACTCAGTAGTAGTCATCCGATAAGGCGCTTTGGAAATAGGTTCCATTCCAGGCTTGATTTCAATGGTAAAGTCAAATTCTCTCTTGGGTGGTAACCCTGGTAATTCCTCAGGAAAAACATCCCTGAAACCTTGTAGCAGAGGGAATTGTTTCATGAAATCATCATCTTGAAGATTGAGATATCTTTACCGCATAAAGAGTACATCCTTTATTTTAGCCTTTTTAAGTCGCATATAGTGACAGTTTTCTAACTGAAATTTCCCATTTCACACCTTGAATCTCTATTGATTCCATTTGATCATCTAAACATTTTATGTTCTTTTCATAGCAATCTACCTTTGCTTTATGGTCAGCTAACCAATTGACACCGATGACAATGTCATATGATCCCAAAGGTGTAACATAGAGATCAACTTCCGTGGAAAAGTTAGGTAAGTCAAGGACTGCCCCAAAAAGACACATACTCACTGTATGAACAGAATTATTACCATACTGTACAGTCCAAGATTTATCCATTTTTCCAGCTTTTCTTTTAAGTTTAGAAGCTAGTTTATTAGATATAAAACATTCAGTAGCTCCTGTATCAAAAAGAATAGTGACAGGTATGCCGAATAACTTACCCGGAACTTCTATAGGTGTCACTTGCTTTTCAGCTTGCTTGTCCGCTACTGCAGCATGTATCTTATGCTGCTGATTACGATCATCCTTCTTCAAAGGGCACTGATTTGCGTAGTGATCTTTACCACAATTGTAGCAGCCTCCTACAGGTCCCTTTTTAGGCTCAAAATTGCCTCTAGTTTTGTAATTGTCACTGTTTGTCCTCCATAGGGCTTTCGCCCATTATTATAATTTTTAACAAAATTATCCCTTACATTTCAAAGAGCTTATTTGCTCGCTGCTTTCTTATTGTTATCTCTGGAAACTTACTCTTGTTTCCAAACTTTTTCCATGGTCCTTTTAAGGTGCAAGAGAGGTTGAAGAAGGGTTTGCAGTCTTCTTCCGCACTTCCTCCTTATGAGCGAGAAATAGCCTTTAATTTTCTGTTCTTGCCTTATGGCCTTTTCAACAACTCCTTCCATAGTGGTTGGACTGTGAACATCGACCTCTCCCCTATCACAGATTCAATCCCATGATGAATTTCCGTATTCCGAACTTTTCGCCGTTTGGGTTTGATCTTTGCGGTACATACTTGAGGAGTTTTGTAAACCGCTCCCAAAGTATTCGATTACTGTTAGCTTCCCTTGAGCTAAGTTCTGAAATTCTGTCATTTTCGATCATAGAAAAGTTGTGGCAGCCAACGTTGCCTAAAATAGCCTTTAAATTGATCCCAAGTAATATTGGTCTCATCAATGTTTAGTTAGCTTTTCGGCTATCCCACCACGAAGATGCTTCGTGAGAAAGCTGATAGGCTCCCCAAATAGCTTTGGTTTCCCGAGAAGTTCCTTATTGCAAAGTACTTCTCCATTTTGCTGAGCCAATTCTCAGCTCCATCTCCTAATGTGGTGCCATCATACTTAGGTGGACTTATCCTTTTTATATCATTAGTGAGTTCCGCTGCCAATCTGGCCTTTTTGTTTTCTGGTTGGACAGGTGCATTTCCAGCATTAACATCAACACCCATTTCGGGGTTGTCCTCAGGAGGTTGCTGATTATTATTATCAGCTTCTTCATCCTCCTCATTTCCCATCACCTGCTGTTCAAGTACAGCTAAGCGATCTCTTGTGTCCAACAAGGCAGCAAGGATCTCATCAAGTTTCTGGGTTGTTGCCGCTCCTCCTTCAGGTGGAGCATTACTCGTAACGTTCCCCCTTGTTCTAACCATTTTCTGTTACAAGAAAATTTAGGTTTTTATCAGATTATGGACTCAATAGGTCCAAGAGCTGCAACCTTCAGCTCTGATACCAAGATGTAACATCCTCATTTTATACTTTAGAACAAGTGAATTTTTTTTTTTTTTTGATAATTGCATCCTGGTTCTAAATACATAATTTAGAACTCACAAATCATTAACCATTCATATAACAGACAACCATATGCAGCTGTAATGACTCGGAGCACCTCCGATCTATTCATTCCATGACTCGGTAATCTACCGATCTATTCATGAGTAATAAGAGTTGGTGTTTTTATTTAACACATTACTCTTGTGGTTCTCTTCCCTAATCTGGGATTCAGAATGCTCTGTCCAAGGAATCTAATTGAATAATTGTTACTATTATTCATCGGCATCTCATCCTTAGACTAGGTGAATTAGGACAACGCAATCAAGCAACTTTGCGATACTTTGGCCAAAGATTTGAAACATACTTGTTTATGTCTTGTATTCCTTAATGGCATACTCATCAAACGGAATACGCCCTTCACCCCATTCATATGTTATATAGAATGTCCTACACCGAATCATTTGTCAGTCCTTCCTTTCACAACTAATCACACGGAGGTAGATTAACAAGGTGATAATGTTATATGGATGCCCACGAGGATTAGGGATATGGTGACATACTGGTCCAACCTTGCAGTTCAACCAGTGTGTCATGATACCCCGAATCTCCTAGGCAGCCTTATAACATGACCACGTTCTTAATCGGACCCTGAGTAACTCGTGTGAAATCAAGTGTAAATCTTAGCGATCAATGCAAAGGGTGTCGCCATAAGTCATCTGCATTGTTGTAACTTCGAGAAGATCCTAATCTTCTCGGAGGTAAACCCTGCAGTTGTCTTGTGTCGTCAACCTTTAAATCCGCCTCGAAAAGATCTACTTAATAACATGCATTACGCACTTGAGTTTAAATTACTTTAAAGACTTTTCCCTAAGGTTAGCCTTTCCCGATCCCTGGATTCTTCATCTTAAGACGACCCTCCTCTATAAAACCCATTACATGGTAGAGGTATTAAGGTCAAGTTCTCATCAAGGAGTCATTAGAATACATCTGATTCTAAAGCAACAGAATTGGACAATATCTCATAACCTTTACTTGAGATTGCCATCTGAACTCCATTTGATTTATATCAGTTCTCTTAACTGAATTTATATCATACTTACTAGTATAAAGATATAAATGATTAAGAATCCAATTTAATATTGTCCTGTCATACTTAGGACTAGGGATTAGTAATTTAATCCAGCTTGTTTAGCGTTCTCTCTAGGCTCAATTTTAACCTATCTTCTAGAAAGACAAATATTTAAATCCAATATTGCTTTTACTAGAACAATTTAGAACTACCAACACTCATAAGAATTCAATCTCATTTTCTTATAAGCTTTCATTGTTAATCTCAAAAGCATCCATATTACACAAAGATAACGTTACCACTCTGGTATATAGACCGGAGAAGGTCAACTATCAGAAATAGAATACAACACATAAGTATCAAACACTTATTTTCATTCCTTTCAAAACTATACAATTACATTTTATGCAACAACATACTTGATACAATGCTCAACGGAAAAGAAACATCTTTTCACATATAGTACATTTATAAAATCAAGCTGTAATTCATTATAAATCAATTAAACAATCTGATCAGCCTGTCAGATCTGCATTGCTTTTACCTCTTACGGAAACCATCTGCAAAAATAGTCAACATGAGTCAGTTCAATGAACTGAGCATGATAAGCACTAACTTTTAAAACAATTGCAATCCATCAATTGTTTTCATTAAACACCCTGTTTAAATGAGATCAGATATCCACATAAGTAAACATATTCAGACTATGCCCTTGTAATACAAAATGATTACAAATATGTAACTCTAACATTGTTACAAAATAGTCTTAATCACTTTCTAATATTTCATCAAATATTAAAAGAAATCAAGGAACGAATGTACACAAACAATCATTGAATCCAAAAACACAACATTGGTCAGATTGTTTCATTCATCCAAAAAGGGAAATATCATAACAATTCGGGATTCCTCCAATATGTTACAAAACAATTCCCACTATTAGACAGATATCCTCAATTAAGCAAAAGAAGAGAAAGAACCAAATCATTCATACTTCCATTCACATTAGTTCATTACTGTACTGCTTTCACATATGAAAACATTCAACCAGTTTGTATATGAACAAGACAGACAAGCCACAAGAAAGATCGCTGTTTTAAATCAAGAAATAGAAACACAGCAAAACTCCTGTACAGCAACTATCACATCAACAATCCATATATCAACCTTAAGCCCAATACTAGTTCCTTTTAAACACAGTAAGGCTTTCGAACCAAGTTCGAAATCAGGAACCTCTAGCATATCGCTGTCAACAACAGATTTATTTACATTAAGCAATTGATGCTTCTATAAGACCATACAGAGATTACCTTACAAATGCCGTAATATACACTACCGCATCCTATTAGGAAATCAGAAAGGAACATATCATCCTGTATATACATCTGTGCTAAATCGGAGTTGGTCAAAAAGTACTCACGATTCACTTATACAGAGTCACGTTACTTGATACAGACCATTACTCAGACAAAATGTCCAATATCAAACAACAGTATATCAAGTCAAGTTTCAACTGAGACAATAGAAGATACAGGTTAACTTCCACAATTCTCTAAACCCGAACAACAGTGGATTGACAAATGATTGCCAATGTTTCCTCTGGACAAGTAAATAGTGTACATAATAAAACTCAGGAAGAACTTTTTAATTTACCGATTTCAAATCAAGAAACCCGACTAAGTCTTGCCAATTTTTCGCACAAGATTGCTTAAGGAATGAACATAAAATTACACCCAAGAATCTGGAACAACAACTAACAAAATCCATGCAATACAAAAGTAATTCGAAATAGAAAATAACAGAGGCCTTAGTACGTGTTATTCCTTCAAGTCCGAATGTGTTCATCAATCACCAACTATTTAATATATTCAACTTGAACAATGGCTCAATTACAAATATAAATCATTCAATCGACTCCAGTCAAGGCAAAATACAACCAGTTTATAAATCCATATATTCACATGCAAGATACCCTCCACGTATATCGTTAACGGGTTTATACCCATAACCCTGAACCCAACAATAGCGTAAGATGAAATTAGTTGATGAATCCTTCTATGCCAACTATGGCAATCATTAAGAATAAAACAAGTGTAAGCAAATCAATACCCATTTCAAGGCAAGGAAATCAACTCGAGCCTCTTCAAAACTCTCGAACATTTTACACAAAGAAATGCAAATGCATACCAGGAAATCTATATCCATTAATCATTACAAATGGCATTGAACAAAAGACCTGTTACCTCTACAAGGTTTCCACGAAAACAAATAACAAAACTCGAGGATGAATCTATATTCTCAGCAGTGGATAGTAATATACGACTCGATCAAGGACTCCACTGAGTCGTTCAAATAAATCATAGATATATCAATAATGTATACAGTCAACAAATAATCCCGTTACCACAATAACAAGAAAGAACAACTTCCACTGGGTCGTATAGACTACGGTAACACAACAGTTACCTATTTCCAAACAAATTAAAGACAAGACGAAACCCAAAAAGCATCATTAGCCACTGTCACCCAAAAACCACGACAGAGTTTCCAAAGGATCAATAAAACTGATCCATCATACGATATCCATCAGTATCCCTTCATACAGTTCCCACAACAAGAACGGCGACCACAAATCAACAACATAACAGTGGTCTATATCCAACACAGGTATATTCTATGGGCTCACGCCGAACAGGCCGAGCATTCATACTCATTTAAAAATAAATATCTCACATATTTAAGCCAGAATGAATACTCAAGAAATAGAGCCACAATTCGATTTTTAATAAACACCCATCAAGAGGAAATTGAAAAATCGAACCAGAGGAGATACAGTACCAAAAATCAAACAAGACCTCCATAGAAAATTATCTATTTACTCATAACATTTGAACAGAGTTGTTCTAATGAAATCACTTGAAAAACAACAAGATATTTAAAGGTTAGGGCCTAACATGCCTGGATTTTTAATCAAATTTCCGAAGCAGACCACTGGAAGAGCTCAAACTTCCTTTTCTTCTTCCAAGTTAAAGCGACCAACAAAATTTCGCTATCTCCATCACATATATATCCTCCATGACAGAGAAAAGAGCTGGATAAGTTCATACTTGCCATGCAACACAAAGAGGACTGGTGCGAAGAACCAGTAAACAAGCAGAGAGAAATCCGAAAATTGCGACAAGCCAAACAACCCCACAAACTTCCCATTTGCATGCCTTCTCGCGAGTTCCGAGCTCGTCTACCGAGAATATTGAATGCCATTAAACCAACTTTCCCGCTAAGACTCCACTTCCACCGACCGCCAGAGTTGGCGACAGTCCAACGAAAACTCAAGTTCATTTCCAAACTTAGCGACCTGCCACGTCAGAACAGGTTAGCTGCTGCTTAAACCTCCGCCATGACCTGTCCCTCATCCTTATCCATGCATTAAATGTCATAGAAAACGCCGCCCATGGTTCGCACCCCCTTCCATAGGCCCCTTTCCATTCTCCTCATTAGTTAGGTTAGTATCTTAGGTTAGAATTTAGGGTAACACATATTCTAACCATATTACACATAGATACTAACTTAGGACATTAACACATAGCCTAGGTCTAGGTTAGATTAACACTAATCTAACCCCTAGGTTAGGTTTAGTCTTAGGTTACTAACCATTAATAATTCCAGTTAGGTCTACGTTCTGTACACTCATAAAAGACCTGTATCATACCTTCTTGAACAGGGTTAGCTCTCGTTCTCTACCGCAGAATCATATGTAACGAATTATTACCTGGTCCACGATCGAGACCTTCCAGATATACTTCCATATCGGGAACCAATTTATTTCACAAGATCAGCCTGAGTCATACTCCTGACCAGCTTAATCAATGCTTCCATACCTTGCAACCTGTTCAAGGTCTGTGATCTAATTCATCACGAACAAATTTAAAGCAATACTTGGATCAATTCCACTGATCCAAGACTAGATCTTATAGATGGATAACTCTATAATTTATTCCGAGATCAGATTAAACTCAGATACAAAATGAAATAGATAAAAGAGTCTAATCATATTCTGACTCAGTCAAGATCTGCAATCTGCAAAGAAATTATAGTACATATCAAGCATGATTTCTTAATCGAGGAACACATCCTTATACAAGAAATCACATATCAACACTTGTATGCTTAGGAGAAAGTAACAATTCTTAGACGAAATACCATTCTTGGATTGTGCACGAGTGAAAACTTAAAGACATGAAAAACTTGGAGCTTCTTCATCACCTTCCTCCTCATCAACAACATATTCAATCGTGCCATTGTCCATGCCAACCTCTTCAATTTCAAGATATTTTTCATATTCATCCATGCTTTCTTCTTGATTTCCTCAATTTCTACACCTTCTTTTGATTCCCTAGTGTCATAGATGGCATTGCCTTGTGGTACTTCAAGATAAATCCTATGAGGAGGTCGAGCAATTTTTGGTCTATCGGAGGATTTGGTCTCCTTAGGCGTTCCTCGTTTTGATTTGTGATAGTTGCTTCTTCAAAGCAACTAGGTCATTTTCCATTTTTTGGAACATTGGATCAGTGGTGACTAAATTTAAACTCTTACCTTTTTACTTCCCATTTTTTCCTTTCACTTTTCCGAAATAATTAGATCATCTTCGGTCTCAATTACAAAGTCTTGAAATTCCCTCAATGTTCTTGGTTGGGCTCTTCTAAGGAAGAAACCAACTTCTGATGGCAAATCACTGATGAAGAACCTTTTCAAGTTGTTTTCAGGGGGTACCACATCCTTTGGGATCCTTCTTTTCAACCTATCATACCTCACTACAAAATCTATCATTGATTCGGAGGTCTCCTTCTTCATCCGAACCGATTGGACCAGTAGAGATCTTGACAATATTTTGTGCTCTTAAACCTATGTTCAAATGCACTTCTTTTATCTTCCGAGCATGTGTGAGATCTTGGGGGCAACATGTAGAACCATTCAACATCTCTTTCTTGGAGTAACTCCACAAAGAGCCTAAGCGAAACATCTTCATCTCCAACTCCCAACACTCCACAAGTAGTGATTAATGCTACTACATGTTCTTCTGGGAGCTCAAAACGATCCCCTTTGAATTTTGGGAAGTTCTTTATTAAGCCTCTTGGGAGCTCATGAAGTGGTTGTGGAAGAGCAAGTGGACTAGTATTTATTCCCCATGGTATGTTATGCTTGCATACTTCATGCTCATGATCACCCATTCTATTCCTATTACTAGCCTCTAGACTTGCAAAGGCTACTTCTGATGTTGTTCTTTCTTCTGCTTCAATTTGGAGTCTTTATATTTCTTCAAGTTGAGCCCTTATCTCCTCTTCAGCTCTTACCTCTCTTTGAAGCTCTTCAAATGTGGGATCAATTTATCCTCCTTGCCTCATTTACCTGGTGTATCTTCTATCAGCCAACTTGAAATTTTATGCTCTTTATGCAGGGTGCTAGAATTTATCTTCACCTTTCTAATTCGACAACATTTTCCTCTTCCAGGTCCAAAATCCTTATGGAAATGAAGTATTGATTGACACTTTGTCTATTATGCCAAATAGCTTCTCTCATATCAGAAGCAATGTCTTCTTAGATGTGAAAGAGTAAATCAGGTCTCTCAATAGGAGGATTTCCCAGAATAGCCATGATTTACATCCATGTAGTTTGTGTGATTATTCAATCTCTAGAAAATTTTCTTCTAGAATCTTTTTTTTTGTATTTTATGACCCTGAGGTCATTTTTAGGTGTAGATGCTACAAAATCTACCCCATGGGGGGTAAAAACTATTGGCGAGAAAATTTGTCTTGTGGAAAATTGGTGGGTTTCAAGCCAACACTATGGGAATCTAAGTCCCTATACTTGAATGGTGCAGCTTCCAGTAGGTGCATGTGTAAAAGGTGGATTTTAATGGTGGCCTTTTGACCAGAGATCCAACAAGGGCACTCCACTGACCTTGTGGCAAAGCTAGCAATGTCTCACTAGAGAAAAAAATTTGTCTTGGAAAGGGGAATGTGAGTGAAAATGGAGGTAGGAGAAAACTAATGTTGTGAGTAGAATATCATATGCCCACAAACATTAATTAGAAATTTCATTTACATGCATTTATAGTTAGAAGAAAAACAAATCTGCAGGAGAAGCTATAAGACCAAATAAAATTCATTGGTCGCAAGGTACCAATCAATCCCTCAATCAAAAAGGTGAAAATTCCTTCTTTTATTATTGAAGCTAAAGTAGAGTTTGTACAGAGCTTTGAGAATAGAGGAAATTCTAAGGAGAAGGGAAAATAGAAGAAGTATGACATTTTTTTGTCTTTTCAGTGCACTGAGCACTGGTCTTTTTGAAATCAATCACTGAAACCCCTAGAATGGCTCTGAGGATCCATTATATCTCATGCCAAAATGGTTACAACTATACACATCATTTATGTCTCTTAAAATTACTCGATTGCGAAGAAAATAGTCATGGCGGGTTAAAAACTAGATCTAACGCAAATGAAACGTTACATTTGATTTGCCAGTTTGAATACAAACCGTTTGATTTTCTCTTATATCTTTTAAATCAGGCCATCCATGTGGTAGGAAGAGATTGGAGCGGGTATGGGGAAAGCCCTTTACATTTTATGATTTTTTAGAGATTTGGCAATTTGGAACAAATTGGCCCGCACCCCCACTTCAAATTTTTAACTTAGGCACGTGGCATGTTTTCATTGGAAATGGGGTCGCGGCCCTTTTCTCAACATTTTAACCTTTTTTAGAAAAAGGCTCAAAAACTCAAATTCCTCCACCGACCCGCTGCTCTGATTGAACTCTTGACATGTGGCACCCTCTGATTGGAAATGGGGTCGCGACCCTTTTCTCAACATTTTAACCTTTTTGGAAAAAGGCTCAAAAATTCAAATTCCTCTGCCGACCCACTGCTCTAATTGAACTCTTGACACGTGGCACCCTCTAATTAGAAATGGGGTCATGGCCCTTTTCTCAACATTTTAACCTTTTTTGGAAAAAAGCTCAAAAACTCAAAGTTCTCCATCGTTCCACTCTCCCGCTTTGACTTTTCTCTGCGGGCTCAAAATTTGACTTTTAACTTTATAACTTGATCCAGGTTGTGGGTCACTTTTTAAATTTTAGAATTTTTTACAAAGAGGCTCAAAAACACAAATTTCTCCACTTACCCACTTCCAATTAGGTCTATCCACGTATTCGTGGATGATGGGGACAAAATTTGGCGGGGAAGAAAATGCCCATCATTCCCGACTGTGGGGAAAATACACAGAGGAAGAGAACTTCATCATTTTGAGTCCAATTTTTGAATTTCCTTCATGAGTCGAGGCATGGAGGAAAAAAATGATTTGACGACCTAGGCCATAGAACAAGTGAACAATTTTGATCAAAAAAAGGAGATTGTAAAGAGGATATTATGTGCACAGATCGGGAGATGGAGAATTTCTCAAAATGAGAAAAATAGAGATTTAAACAACACTAGGGCACGGATTTTGCTAACTTCATGAACTTTCAACTTGGCTTAAATAATTTAGGAGGGTGAGAGCTTGAAATTTCAAATTTAATTTGGAAAATGAAAAGTAGTTTTCGGGAGACAAACACCTGGTAGAGAAAAATTATACAACGAAGTATGAAGCATTGTCCATGATCCATTGCATAAATTCAGGAAATACTTGTTGGCTACTCTGTTTACCTTTTATATAGATCATATGGTGCTCAAGTACTTGGTGAACAAGCCTATTCTATAAGGGCACATATGCTGGTGGATCTTATTGTTTCAAGAGTTTGAATTTTTGGTCGTTGTGAAACCAGAAAGAGCAATTTGGGACCTAACCATCTATCATGGATTAACTCAAGAGAGGACATGCAGAGCATTGAGGACACAATTTCAGATGTATAGTTGTTTAGATTGTAGTGCACACCCTCTGATTTGGAGGATATTGTTGTTTTCTTATGAATGGGTGTGGCACCGAGAAGGAATGAAGGCCTTGGAGAAGAAGTAGTTGGCCATACGTGTCGCACCCTATATGTTGATTAGTGGATACCTATACAAACTAGGTCAAGATGAGGTCTTGCACCGATGTGTACTAGAGCATGAATGTACTGCAATCATGGAAGAAGATCATGGTGGCATTATAGGAGGACACTTATGCAGGGAATGCGACCATGTGCAAGATCCTATTGGAAGGCCTTTTGTGGGAGATGGTTTATAAGGATTTTATAGAGTATTATAAGGCATGTGACCATTGCCGTGACTTGATAATCCACGGCGAGAGACATGAAGTGCCATTAAGACCTATTTTTAGTGTAGATCCATTTGAAAAATGGGCAATTGAATTTGTGGGCCCTATTTCCCCAACAACGCATAGGATAGGTTCGTGATATATTATCATGTGCATAGACTATCTTACAAAATATGGGTGGAAGTGATGCCCATGAAGGATTGCACGGTGGCTACAATAGCTAGGTTTTAATGGTAGAATATAATCGGTACATATGGATGCCCATTCAGGTTAACAAGTGATATGGGTACTCACTTTGATGCAGCCTAGAATTTATAAGATAACACCCTAGTCATGCTAGCACATCACTCAGCCTAGAATGAGCGCTCATCTAAAGCGCACAAAGGTACCAGGTCCCTATTTAGGGTTTTTATAATAGGATGTTAACATGATGAAGGTAGAAACATATAGATTCATAACTAATGCATCATTCTATAATATATGATATCCTCATATTTATGAAAGAACAAGCTTTAAATGGTAATCACGATTTTACCATAAACATGCACTACTCAATTACACAGAATGAAACTTAGGATTAGCCAATATCTTTCATCTATTAGTAAATACATAAGATCCTTACAGTATTGTCGTTTTATATCAATGCGCGTATGGATCTGATACACACATTCATACATCTAGAATCATACATACACCACTCTCTGTGATACACACATCTACTATGCACCTAACATCATATATATAGGGTGGGGACTTGCCCTTCACCACTCAACTATTCTAGAAATAGGTCGCATGCTATTGTTAGCCACACATCATTTTACAATCATAGCCACACATGAAAGTGCGCTATCTATAGTCCTCTTGCAGTTAACTAAAGTTTCAATTCTATTCTTAACTCGTCTCCATGCATAGACGCTTTGAACCACTTCTCCAAATATAGACAATGCATGGTGTGCGTGTCTCCGTATCGGTGATGTGGTCTCGCATGCCATCTTCCAAAAATAGATCCTTATGCTCAAAATCGGCTAAGTCTTGAAATTCAAACTTGGCTTCTACGCATGGGTCCTTCCTATCCTTCCGCACCCTTAGTTCCAGGCCTTCTATCCCATGCGGACTCCTCATGTGATTTTAGATAAGTATTCTTTGATCAACATTACCCCACACTAATCTCATTTTCATCCCGATAATGGGTATCTCAAAAATTTGAAGGAAAGAATAAAAATGAAAGAATAAGAATGAAAGAATGTGGATAAATAAATAATTTTTATGAGGTTATTTAGGCAACCTCCTTTGTATCAGTTTGTAGTATCAGCTCTAGATACTCCTCTTTTATTGCGGCCTCCAAAACCTATCATTCAGTGAGTGCTTGTTTTACTTTCTCGAGGATGTCCACAACAATGGATTCCAACTCATCCCTCACAATTTCTCCTTTCTCATTTTGTAGAACCAACACAACACTAGACATGGATGTCATTCTTCCTTCCAAAAGTTCCATCTTTTGTGTAATCAGCTTTCCAATCTCTTCCAGTTGGTTCTTGTGCAGCTCTTGTGTTGTTGCTAGGGCCTCGCACTTCTATTTAACCATTGACAACATTTCTATCCAGCCCAATGTCTCATCTTTCATTGCTTTCTGGACCTCATTACTCTCTTCCAAGGTCTTAATGTTAATGAGCACGTCTGGAGCTGTGCATATATTTAAAGCCTAGTCCACTTTGTTCAATAATTCTTATAATTCGTGCAACAACCCTTCATAAGATGTGATCTTTCTCATCACAGATGCTTTCTCCCATTTGACATCTTGTTCTGATATTTCTGGTGCTTGCATACGTATATTTTCATCTTCAAGCACCAAGTCCACCAACTTTCCCACATAGTGTATCACTGAAGGAAATGTCTTTGGTACCTTGGGTTCCAAGTGTGGCCTTGCTTTGATTACATTATCCCCAATCTCCTCTGCAATTCTTATGAACACTTCGTTCTTCTTCTATGTGAATTCCCTTTCCTGTGTTATGTGCACTATCTTTACATCCTTCGCCTTCAATTTTTCACATAGCACTTTGATTGTGGAATATTTTTCCATGTTTCTTCTCGCCACCTTAGCAGAAACTTTCACCAGTGCATTGTTGACCTGCTCGTCTAACATGATAGTACGCTGATTGTCATGTGTCTAGCCTGAGGTACCTTCTTCAATCACCTCAAAACACATGACTCTTCACACACATCAAAGTTTATCTCATCCATGTGGGTATGCATTGACCATGATAGTTGCTTTCGTGTGTGCACAGTCTCCATATCCTCATCCATCAACTCCCAGCCAAATAAATCTTTCTGCGTGATCATGCTCTGGAAGTGGGCGTGGAAAATTTTCATGTGTCCTCTGCATACCCCATGGCTAGTGGAATGTGCTCCCCACTTTTCCTTCTAGACCTTTGCTTCTTAGGAACTCTAGCCTCCAAATTTGGGACTTGCGTCTCCATATCCTGAACACCTTCTGTAGTTGTTTCCTCTGGTCTTTTCTCTTCTTCTTCCTTCTCCTTTTTTTCCTCACCCTATTCTTCTATGTGCTCTGGAAGTGTAGGAGATGTAGGCACACTTTCCTCTGATTCTTCTGCCTCCTCATTCAACTTCAACTTCCTCCTCCTCTGTGTGGTCACTTCCTTTTATGGGGAGAGTTGGGGTGATTTGCGCACAATGGTTGGAGTAGCACCTTGGGTCCTTGTTCTCCTTAATACTCTTTTAAACATGTGCTCCCCTTGGGCTGCATTCAGTCCTCATCATCCCCCTCTTGTGGCTGAGGTGTTGTAACAACGTGCTCAATGCTTCATTCGACTTGTAGGATGTCTCCTACCCCTTTTCTCCAAACAACCACTATCTTCATGCTCCTCCTCA
The DNA here is from genome assembly GCA_018340775.1 of Taxus wallichiana var. yunnanensis. NCBI lineage: Eukaryota > Viridiplantae > Streptophyta > Pinopsida > Cupressales > Taxaceae > Taxus > Taxus wallichiana. The sequence continues at coordinate 29,658,030 of CM031237.1, read as the reverse complement.
TCCCTGCACTTTAATTGGTTTTGTGGGCTTAGGCGTTGGGATGTTCTCCACCGTATGCTTTCAATTTGGTGGTGCTGGAAGTGTGAACTCACCTTCCACATATTTTTTATTCTCCATTTTTGGCTTCAGTTGGAGATACACCAATGCTACCCCCACATCTGCTACAACCAAACTTATTGGTTTGATATTCAGAACATTTGAAATGATTCTTTCTATATAAGCACTTCTAGCAAGGATATACATACTTCTTCCTCAATGTATGGTAGTCACAGTCTACCTTATCTGCATTGAAGATCAGTCGGCACATGTCTGTAAATCTATGAACAGATTCTTGAAAATACCTTGCAGTGAATGCGTAAGGTAACTTGCACCAAGGGCTCCAAAATCCATCTTTCATTGGAAAGCGTACAATGTAGAAATTCTTATATACAAAAACTAAACTTGTTTCCTACTACTACTCGATAGTTCATTTAGGATCCTGTCAAACCACTTCTCCGCCCTTTGTTTTACTTCTTCTTTCATGGTCCCTTTGCATGGGTATTTGCTGAATCTTTCTCTGGGGACTTTTTTTCTCCATGGGGTATTCCCATATTTGCTCCTTTGGTCCATTTGGTAATCCAATCTTCATGAATACCGGTGATAGTAGAGAATGCACCCAAAGCTGATCTTCCCTCCTGTGTGCACTTTTTTGAATATTTGCTCTGAAATATAGCCTGCAATGTTGTAGATTGTCCCTTCTGACATCCTACGTGCCACATGTAACCACATAGTGTTTACCTATGGCCACTACTCTTGATCATTAAACTTTGTAGTCAGGTGTGCTGCAGCTTGTATAATTGGACAGTTCTTCAATTTATCTATGTCCATTCCACGTAGACCCTTCAGGTATCCCATCTCCTATTTGGTCTTTACAATCGCAGCTTTATCTACAAGGTCACCTTTTATGTCTTCCCCTATGGCCTTCAGACCTATCACTGATGAGACAAGCGTAGATGAAATCCTAACTTTGTATCTTGCAAAGTAGAAGAAATCTTTGTGTACCTTGCTCATGAGCCGAGTATACAAGGGCTCATACTTCACGAAATATAGAAGCTCATATAACTGATAGACCCCAATTCTATTTAAAATATTTTCACCCACATCATCATATATTGGCATGTCATCTGTCGTGCGCTTGTTTGTTCTAGCCATGAGCAAGGAATTGAGCTCCTTCTTTTTCTCTGAAGTCCTATGATTATATTCACTCACGTTGATCTTTCTAATGGGTTAATCCCACTCTTGGCTGATAATGACTCCTTCTGGGTATTACATTTCTAAAAATGGCTTTCGGGTGCCATCTCTTCTTCCTCAATGACTACTTTATTCTTTCCTTTTACCAATGTTGTAGATGCCTTCTTTGGTGCCATTTCTACCTTACAATTGTCTCCTTTTCAACCTTACAACTCTACGAATCAAACCCTAGCTCGATTCAGTGATGCCCTAGGTGGAAAATTTATAACCTAACTGTTTTTTGTCTCCCTACTTCACTCAAACCCTTCATCACTGGGGATGCAAGCTTCTTATCACACAAATTTGGTTATCACTCTTGGTTTCACACCCTTCACACCTTAACTCGATCACTCAACTCTTCACACTTGGCTCTTCTCTCAAATACTCTTAGTTGCAATGGTAAAAATGAATCCGCATCCCATCCTTATATAAATTTTTCAAATTTTGATGCATTTATTGCTCCTCACCTACCAAATATCCCTTCATTCATTGACCAAATCCCTTCATTCCATGCATAGTACATCTTCACACCTAGATATAACCTTCTAGTGTGCCTTCCTACCCTCTAGTCATAGACTTATCTTTAGCACACGCTCCTACACCCGAGTACCTCATCACTGTACCTTCTCCTAGTAGCTATCATGGCCTCTGCTTACCTCGTGTTATATTGTTCCTTCATTCATCTCCATCCTTGGTCACTTTTGAGAAACAATAATCGTTTGAATTAAAGCACATCCATAGCAGCTTATTCCTTTCATCTTTCAATTCCCCCAGTCTTTTTCTATCTTTTTCTTGCATTACTACAACCACCCCACAATAAAAGTATTTGCAGTCCTCTACGCATAAACATTATTCATACCAGTAATTAGCTTTAGGTGCGCTAGCCCGCTTATTACATAAAAACAACAACTAAATTGACAAATCATAGTGACAATGAAGTAAATACAGGATTGAAAACCTAAACTAAATGGCAATACTACCTTATTACAAACACCAAGAAGACTTATTTATAGTAGGGATTCAGCCTACTCCCGTTAAAGTAACTAGGTAGCCATGTTCCATCAAGTGCTTCTAACTAGAAAGCACCTGATTCAAGTATAGAAGTGATAACATACGGCCCCAACTAATGTACTTTGAGCTTTCCTAGATGGTGCAAGAACTTAGAGTCATAAAGAAGTACTAGTTTTCCAATCTCAAACTTCTTGTCCCTTATGTTTCTGTCATGCCATGCCTTCTTCCTAGCCTTTTCCTACTTCTGAATCCATCTTGCTATGGCTTGGCACTCATCTAGTTAAATCATCTTTTCGATACATTCGCAAAAAAGCCCGTGTATCGCCTAGACCTCCAGCGCACGTAATGTGAAAAGAAGGTAAAATAAATTCTATAGGAAGAACAACTTCCACACCAAACACCAACTGAAATGGTGTGGCCCTATTCAATCTCTTATAAGTTATTCTATATTCCCAAAGCACATCGAAACTTTGTCATCCCAATCATTTCTTCCAACATCAAATATTTTTGTCAAAGTCGGCCCAAAATTTTGTTGAAAGCCTCATCGTTCCATTTGCATGAGGATGGTAAGGTGTAGTTTAATTGTGTGCAACCATAAACTCATCTAATAGGATAGTAATGGTCCCATTCGTAAAACGTGTACCTCTATCACTTGTCAAGCTTAAAGGACACCCATATCATGTAAGAACATTCTCCTATAGAAACCTAGTTGTTGTAGCTACCGAATAGTCTTTGGCAGTGCTTTGCTTCTTCCCACCGTGTGAGATAATCTATGCAAGTAATGATATAGCACAATCTAGTCCTACGCATGGGTGGAAAAATATGTCCTACAAAATCAATGGCCAATTTCTCAAACAGTTTGGCACTAGTAATCGGTCTCAAAGGCATCTCATCTCTCGATTTGGTTTTCCTAGGCACTGACAATGATTACAAACCTTTGTTGGTCCGAAAATCTGTCGCTTGGGTAGATCTATGGATAAACGAGCCAACAGTGTGCAGGGCATAGCCCCTCTTTGAGTCAGCAAAGCGAAACTGGTTTATTGCTATTCTACCAGCAGGAATCTATGCAAGTCTCACAAATTCTCGTGTTTGGGGGTTTGGGATCTCATCCCAGTAGGGGTGTTTCCGACTACGAAAAGAAAGGAAAGGAAGAGGGGATGAAGAAAGAGCAGGTCCGAAGGGAGAAAAGAAATGAATTCCAAAGCAGAAAGGTCAGAAGGTTTATGTTTTGGGATTGGTAGTAAACAGAGCCAAACCTACTTGCATAAATGAGCAAAGCAATACTGATGATAAATAAATGACAATAAAACAGAAGCAGATCCAACAGAATAAACACATAGATCTAACGTAAGAAAGATCTAATGCACATAACACATGTATTCAGCACAAAGTCTAAATATTGTATTAATATTTTCCTTCTGTTACAAAAAGCTCAAAGTCTTTTCTCCTCACTTCTATTTTTCATCTAAAAGATATTCATTCATCCATAATACAACAAGTATTGGGGTATTTATAGAAGAAGGAGAGAAAAGAAGGCAAAAAGGAGCCAACAACTTATTTACAAAGATATTTACAAAATATCTAAAAGTCATGTTGACTTTTGACAACTTGATGGATGACATCATCCCATGATGCAACATGGATGATGTCATCATTTGTATCAACATACTCCAGATATTCCCAAAAAGAAAGTCGAAGAAGAGAGAGAGAGAAGAAGAAGAAGAAGAAGCTACTCGTCATCATCATCCTGCGGCCGAAAGGGGGTGGACTACTTTTGTTGTTGCTCAGGTGACGAGATATGGAATTGAGAGCGGTATTCCATAAACTTGTTGATCATTGGCCCTAGCTGATCCTGGGAAGGATCCTTGTGCCGATCACTGATCACCTCACAAGTCTCCCACTCATCTATGAGTTTCTCGGGGAGCTTGGAATAGTCTTTTTCCGCTTCAATGAGTAACCCAATGAAGTCTCGGCAGGCCAGCAGGTTGTTGATAGACTCTGCGTCAAAAGTGACCTCTGGCCCCATCCCTTGAGAAACGATCTCTTTGAAGATCTGGGTGGTTTCATCAGCTTTCCTTAAAGTGAAGGAAGGAGTAAGTAACCCTGGCGACATGTTAAGAACGATCCGTTCCATTTGATGCATCGCGTCCAGGGCTTCTTCCTTCACTTTGTCAATCTTTTCTAAGACAAATTCCAGCTGATCCACCTGGTAGTCCAGAGTGGACATGATTTTGTTGAGGGCCCTGGGATGGTCGAAGACGCCGAACTTGACCAGATCTTCGACTGAACAGTCGAACATTTATTGGAAGGTCTCGTGCTGCAGTCTAGCATGTTCCAGCTCTTCCGATATGGGTCCCGCTAACGCTTGGAGCTCTTTATTCCCCTTATTGATGTTTAGATATAAGTTGCAAGAGAACTCGGTAATTACTTTTTCACTGTCTTTGAGGATTTGGCTCCTCCAAGCGGAAATGGCCATACCCTGCTCGCCGATCTTTTCATACTCATTAATTTTCTCCTGGCTGAGAAGCTCAGAAGTCTCGGCGGCAGTTGTGGGAGGTGCACTACCCATCTTCTGTAAGGCTTGGAGCAGATATTTGTTTTGCTCTTTCAATTGCCTTTTCTCTTCCTTTGTCTCTTGAAGCTTCTTGCAGAGGGCATCAACTGCAGAAAGGGCCTCCCCCTGAAGGCTTTCAGAAGATGTCCCCATTGTGACTTGGGTCACAGTAAAATCTGTCGGAGACAGATCCTCCTTCTCCTTAAGGGGATTGGGGTACGCGATCTCCATAACCCTCTCTCCCGCAAAGCACTTTGAGAGAAGCGTGTGACGGGCTTCTGCTTCTTTTCCCCCTTAGATGGGATTACAGAAAAGTCCATCGGAGTGATGGGAACTTTCCTCTTTTGCTGACTTAGCTGCTGGGAGATCCAGGCTGGACCTATGGGAGAAGGGCCGGAAACGGAAAAGGGGCAGCTACAGTAGTGGAGGGGAAAAACATGGAGACACGTGGAGGCAGCATGGAGAGAATAGCCGAAGAAGTGCCCATGGGAGGAAGGGAAACTGCAGCTGTGAAAGACATAGGAAGGGAAGGGAGCTCAGAGATGAGGGAAGAAATGGAGGAGGAAAGATCCGCAAGGGAAGAGAAGATAGATGAAGAAGCGGGGGGAGGAGTAGGAGGAGAGGACACGACCAAAGGAATGGCCGCCTGAGTCACTCAAGGAGGGGAAGGAAGGGAAAAAGAGGGGATAGAAGGGACCTCGGTTTTTGTAGCAATGCCGACATCCTGAGTGGATGGGCCTATTGGAACATCCTCTTCTGCTTCTTTCTCTGGCGAAGCCAGAGTTATAACCTATTCGGGTGCCGTGGAAGGAGGACTTGCTGGAGCTTCTTCCTGAGTGGTGCTGGATTCACCCTCTATGCCTTTGCCCTTGCCTTTAGGCTGTTGTTTGGATCGAGGAGGTGCGTTACCCAATGGGGAGGTTGTGAAATCAACCCCGAGGTAGATTAACCCGTTCATCCGGCACCAATGCTCTGTTCTGCGCAGAGTTTCCTTAACCCTCTCCTCAATCATCTGAGGTGCCTTAGTTCTATCAATGGCTAGAAAAGGCCAATTGTCCCCATCCGTGTTAGTATATACTTGGTCTATTTCATCTTCTGTAGTCTGGAAGCCTTTGGGGACAATTGCTACCCCATATTGGATGATTTCTGCCAAGGCTAAGCGAGAATGATCCTTTCTCCTGAGCTCAACCTCATGGATGATGTCGATGTAGATGTCCTCGATCTGGGGGATGTGGATTGGATCAAGTTTCACCCTTGGCAGACAATTCCTTGGGTCGAAGGTAGGCCTGGCCGGGAAATCATGTCTCAAATTAAGCAGCTCCAGCTCTGCGAACATGTCCTTTGCCTTGTGGTGGGTAGGGCATGTATATCGGCCTACTGTGAGGGGGAAAGGAGTTCCACCCTTCTTTCTTTTGAGGCACTTCTCGTGATATGTAATCAGCTGTCTTGACAGCTCCAGCAAAATCAGCTTGGGCCCAGCATACCTCGGTAGTCTGGTCGGCTCTCCCAAGAAGTTGGCCACCCTCAGATAGGTGAACATAGGAAATTGGGTGAACAGGGCCCCCCATTTCTCAGTGGCTGCCACTATGCTTTTGGTCGTATGACCGTAAGTCATATTTGGCCTCAACAGGTAGATGATGTGGTAGAAAAACACATCGTTGATTTTTGTGAATTGAGAGATGCTATTCTCGGCCTCAGTCGGGTAGTACTCATATATTTTGACCTGAGGCCAAACCCCACTTCGTATCAGGCCTGGGTAGTCTCTCTCTGATGCTATAGCATAGACAACATAGGAGTTCGTATAGAATCTCCCTATTGTATTGAATTGTTGAAACTGCTCGGAGATTGTGCTGCTTATTATTTCTCCCCAGCAAAAGCATTGATCGGGCACTTTCTTGTTTATGGTCTCTAAGTACCGCAACATCCATTTATGGAGAACGTGGTCGTCAAGAAGCCCAAAGACCCTGCTCAAGAATGTGATGGTGTCGCTGAGCTCCTCTGAGAAGTCACTGCGGTGGATGATTTGAGGCCATCGGGTCACCACCTTTTTATTCTTTAAATAGACCTCATTCATCAGCTGCATGCACTGATCTTCGTTATCATCCCAGGCCTTAATACAATCCTCTCGGCTGATGGCCACAAAGTGCCGGTGATGAGGGATGCCGAGTATTATTTCAAAGTGGCGGGTAGTGAGGTTAATGACGACCTCGCCCTTGTCATTTACGACACACCTTGTGTCCTTGTTGTAGCACCGGGTGACCACCATCATGAATTCATTGTTGATGGTGCTGACTGGGATTCCTCCAGCGAAGTGTAGGGCACTGCCATTAGTTTTTCCATCCATGGACTTCTAGTTACCTTCTGAGTTCTGACCCCAGAATTCCTCCATATCAATGTGACCCAACTCTGAGTCTCTGATGTCTAGGTCGCATTCGGCCTGGGAGTCAGGCATCCTGACCCTCTGGTACTTGTATTTCATCTCTTCTTCTGTAAGTTTGGCCTTGCCTTTGGATTTGGTAGGTCTCTTGCTTGATGTAGAAATATGTTCTTTCAAGCTTAGTTTCTGATCTGCACGAAGAAGAAGCGAGACCCAATCCAAAAAGTTTGTATTAGCCATTTGATCTTCCATTGAAATGTTAACAGAAGAAAGAGTTAGTGATTTTGAGGTTCAGGGCGCAGGGCGCATGAAAGCTGCAGCTTACAGGGCTAAATAGGTAAGGCGCACAGAAAAGAGGTGTTGCAAAGGTTAAATCAGCGCCAAAGGCGCATGGCGCATGGGTACTGCAGGGTACATTTTGTAAAGGGCGCATGGAGACATCGTGTTACATAGAGACAGGATGCGCCAAAGGCGCATAGATTTTTCATGTTGCATGGGGATTTGGTGCGCCCTTTGGCGCATGTATGGTTTGTGTAACAGGAACTTCTCGTGCACCAAAGGCAACTTGGTGCGGTGCACGGAGGGTTTACACAACATGATGTCAACGAGGAAAGTGCCTGCGCCTTCCAAGTTTTGCACTTGGCGCAGATTAAGCTGATGTTGCGCAGATGCTGGGTGCGCCAAGGAGGGTGCATGTTTATGTGATGCATCCAAATTTGATGCACTTAAGGGGGCGCATGGGAAGTGGTTGCAGCATGCGAGAGAGATGCGCCATGAGGGTGCATCTTTTTGTGATGTAACAGCAGCGACAGATGCGCCAAAGGTGCAACTGTTTTTAATGTTGCATATCAAGTTCATGCGCCAAAGGTGAAAATGGTTTTCTTCTCTCTCGAGGGGTTTCCATATGAGGTCAGCTTAATCAAGGTTTATTGAAGGATATGAAGGAGTGCAATAGCAAGCAGGATTTTCAAGTCAACGTCATTTTTAGAACAGAGCTTCCTCTTCCAGCAGATCTGGAAAGAGGGGGGAGGAATATGGAAAGACAAAGCAAGGGGAGGCCATTTCAATACTTCATTTCCAAAACCAAACCAACAAGCATTCAAAGAACCGAAAACGTAAAACACATGAAAGAGATAAGAACCTCTTACCCGGATAAATAGTGAAAAACGTGCAACGGGTCCACAACGTGTTGAAAATGACAAGGCAGGGGCTGACAGGCTCAGAGAATATAAAAATGTGATGCTCTGGTGATAATGACATTTGCAGTGCGCAAATATATATAGGTGAGTCAGTAATAAATGCGCCACCAACTCTGTAAAGGGCGCATGAAAGCTGCTGTCGACATAGGAAAGCATGCGCCCTTTGGTGCACCAAAGCATTTGCCAGCATGGAATTAAGTGCGCCTTTGGCGCACCAAAAGTGGTGTCGACATGAGATTATGTGCGCCTGTGGCGCACCAAAAAGTGGCACAACAAAAGGGTTGCTAACATGAAGGCGCATGCGCCTTGGCGCACACAGGGAAGACTCAACATATCAAGGTGCACCAAAAGGTGTGTTGACACAGGAAAATATGCGCCAAAGGTTTTAAAGGGGGCGCACCAAAAGGTGATGTTACATAGCAATTCCATGCGCCCAACCAAAAGACCAAAAATGACTAAGTTCGGAAAACCAGATTTCCCGGAGAAAGGGATTTTGCAACGTTCCGAATGCAAGGGATCCCTAATGAGGGATTGGAACAAAATTTTCGGTATGGTTATCAGTAGAAATTGCCCTTGTCAATTTTACGGGATAACAAACCTTACAATTATATTTCTGATCTTTATACGGTGTTTCCCACCATAATCTAGCAATTAGGATCTTTTGGGCGGTCACATCACTGCATAATGGCCTCTGTAATACTACCATGAGCTTCTTCCATGATATCCTTGCACTCATGCTCTAACACACAACGGCATAATACTTCATCTCTACCTAGCTTGTAAAGGTCACCACTGATTAACATAAATGGTGCCACGCATATAGCAAGTTGCTTCTTTTCTAATGATTTCATTTCTTTCGGTGCCATACCATTCGTAGAAAAATAGCAATGTCTTATAATTCCATGGGCATGTGTTGTAACTTTTGTATAAGCTGTGCATTTGGAATTGTTTCTTCAATTGTCTATGCATCCTCTCCTGAATTGATTCTAGATAAATGGTTTGGTCTAGAATTTCTTTTCCCTAGCTTCACCACAATTGTGAAGTCAAACTCTTGAAATAGGAGCACCCATCTACATATGTGCCCCTATAATACGGGCTTGTTTACCAAATACTTCAATGCCATATGATATGTATAAAACACAAATGGTGTTGCTAACAAGTACTGTCAAAACTTGTTCAATGTGTAGATCATTGAAAAAGCTTTGTGATCTGTAGTTGTATAATTCCTTTCAGCATGAGTCATCTTCCTACTAGCAAAATATATTGGATGATCTATATACCTTCACTAGGTTGAGCTAACATAGTTCCAATGGCCATACCAGAAGCGTCCACATGTACATGGAATGGTTTATCCCATGAGGGAAAGTGCAGAATGGGCAAAATAGTAAGTTTCTCTTTTAATATCTCAAATGTGTGATGTTGCAGTTCTCCCCAATAAAATGTACCTTTCCCCTCAAGATAATTATTCCAAGGGTGCAACAATTCGGCATACCCTTTGATGAATTTTCTATAATATCCTGTATGACCTAAAAATACGCACACCTCACTTTGACTGGTAGGCACTTCTAGGCCTAAAATGACTACAACCTTGGCTGGATCAACTAGCAAACCTTCCTTACAGATTATATGTCCTAACAGTATCCCAAATGGCATAGCAAATATGCACTTCTTAATGTTCAAAGATATATTCAATTATCTGCATCGTTCAAACATTAAGCGTAGATTGTCACAATGATCTTTCACAAGCCCATATATTATCCAATCATCTAGGTAGACCTATAAGAATTTGTGAATAAAATATTTGAATGCTTGAACAACTATGCATGAGAATACAACAGGTGTGTTTTTCAATCTAAAGGGTATCATAGTATAGGAAAAACTACCCCGGTCGGTAGTAAATGTTATCTTTTCTTGATCCTCCTAAACAATCCTAACTTGATGATACCCAGAAAATCTGTCTGTGAAAGAATATATTTCACGCCCTGCAACTCCTAGTATTTCCTCAATGAATGGCATAGGGAATGGATTTGTGACGCATGTAGCATTCATCTCCCTATATTCCACACATATCCTAATCTATCTATCCTTCTTGATATTGATCACCATTGGGCTAACCCATTCTGACTCATCAAGGGGCTTGATAATTCCATATTTCAACATTTTATCAATTTCTTCTTTTACCTTTTCGCGCAAATTAGGATTCATTCTGTAAGGTCTCTTTCTAACTGGTTGTGCACCATCCTTAAGTTTGATCTTCATTTCCCTAAGTGATTCATGCACACCTTTAATTTCATGATATCCTTGAGGGAATAAGTCCTAATAATCCCTAAGTAACTCAATGATCGTTGCTACCTCCGAGTCTGACCAGTAATCTCCAATTATGGCCTCCTTAGGCTCAGCCTCCGAACCTATATTCACCTTCATTATCTGCATGGGTTCATAGTAGGCACCCACATCCTTGTATACACTATCAAATACCTCACGTACCCCGTGTGAATGTTCAATATCTAGGTTCTCAACTTCCTCATCATCCACGATGTAGACCATCTTTCCTTTCTCTTTCTTAAGGCAAGCGCGCTCAAGTAGTATGGAGTTCATTTCTTCTTTCTTTTCAAAACATGCTTTGAACTCTATCTCACTGAATAATTCTCGAATATGCTCTTATAATTTTACACTATCTCCCATAGTTAAACACTTGAAAAATTTTAATGCCTCTGCCATAGGAGGTTTAGTCGAGAAGTAGTCAAACGTCTAGATCATACCTACAGTCCAAATCTTGCAGTTCCCAGTTTCTTTATGTATTTCTACATATATACCAACCACATGCGCATCCTTGGAGCGTGGAATACAATCTATGCATGTAGAGTGAAGGTGGTAATGCTTCCTATCTTGTTGTCCATATTCTCTCACACTGTTGAAGGTGATGCTGACTAGGTTGATCACCATTATAAGTGTAGATTTGCGTAGGTGCATTGTTCTTTATAAACCTAGTAGACAAGGCTATCCCAATTTCTTCCCAGGTTATAAGATTATCTCTGTGGACTACCCACCAGCGCGTTGCTATCCCACACAGTGTATATACTAACATATCTCTCCTTGTAACTTGGCCTACCCACTATGTTTCCATGGCCTTAAGGTAGGAAGATCTTCTATCCCTGTATACCAAGTTATTGTGCTGCATATCCGTCGAATTGAATGAAATCCATTCTTGTGTGCAACCACACTTTTCACCTCAATCATGACTAATTCATGTGTACCATGAGCCCAATTTTCACAAGCAATACTTGTAGTATCACGAATAGAATGAGAATCCTCCCATTGTAGGATGCCTTCTTTTGATGGCTCATTGACCTCTGGGTCCGAATAGTGCATACGAAACTCTATTTCAATCATCCTCACTTAGAGGCTCAACATAACTATCACATCCTTTGCATCCTCTATATAACTATCGCCATCATATGCATCCCCTTTTCCTTGATAAGCTTCATTGTCAAACTAGTTTTGACATTGCTCATATGGGTAATCATAATGGTCCTCGATCTGATTATAATACTAATCTGGAGGAGTTGGGAAATACTTTAGAGGTAGACTATATTGCTATAAGTGTGAGTTTCATGAAGGGAATGAAGTCATGATTGCACAACCTCATGGAATAGGAGAAAATGAAAGAGATGGAAGAAGAAAATGGATGAAATAAGTGGAAATAAATAGAAAAGGTCTGCAACTCAGAGAATGGGTTTTTTACCAAATGGAGTCACCAGATGTGCCTGGAAGTGCCTCCAAATGCTGAAATCTTCACCAAGAGCACATCAAACTTGATGAAGTGAAGTGGTAAGGTGCTTCAGACCTGTCCCACCGGCATGCCAAAACTGTTAGTGTGAAATCACAACACCCCCAAATGAGTTATGGATCTACTTTTCTAAGGCAAGGTCATTTGGTGTGATTTGCATAACATTGGATCATTCCCCAAGCTGTGGGACTTGCAAATGGAAATGATCCTCTAGAGAAGGTTGGTTCCTCTTCCTAATCCTAGCACTAAACTACTTCTAAGGAAGGAAATGTGACTATCTACTCCTAATCTAACAATTCCAAGGGACCAAGGAGAGAGAGAGAGCATGAAAATAAAGAAATCCTACACTATAGAATTTATAGCACCGATGAAAGGGAACGAGATATTATGTTGAGGGAGAAAGAAATAGATAAAATGGAGATGAGGGAGGTCAGATAGAAGTGACACGGCCCAGATCTTCAAATTCACCATTAAACTCCATGAAACACAATATCCTACACCTGTAAATGTGAAATACATGAACAAAAAAAAAATATGGAAGGGAGAGGCATAGAGAAACAACAAAATGATGCAAAGGGTTGAAGAACACCACAAAAACATATTTTTATTGCTCTAGAAGGTGCATAGACCATTACATTTCTAGAATAGAGGCACAAATACATTTTCTAGGCATGGGAGAAGGTTCACTGCTCAAAAATGGCATCAAAAACAAATTTGACAGAGTTTCTCTATGCCCAAAATGTCTCTCCTTTTCAAAATGAGAAGTGTTACAATATATAGAAAGAATAAGAGAGAGAGAGAAGAGGGAAAAAAATTGAATCCTACTTCAACCACCCCAAGATATGCATCGAATCCCACTTTGAAAGCTCAACCACTGAATATCAATGCCTTCTGCAAATTTACCCACAATATGTCACTTCTAGTTTCCCAGCGGATTGAATCAAATCAGATCTGGTAGTTGAAGAGATTGGATTCTGCGTTAATGGCCTGGAAGACTCTTCTTCATTTTTTACCTACCAGGGCCTGAAAAATGATTTTTAATCCTTTCATGGCATAGAGGACATCGAGACACTTCCAACGGTGTCAGATTCACAATATTTTGAGCCCTGAGTCGAAAGATATGCCCCTTCAAAGTTTGTATCAGGTCCGTACAGGAGGGCGGGAAAACAACTTGAAAAATGGGTCCCCTTTGATATGGGACATGTGGCAGTCAGATTAGAGAAAAAATCAGGCTCGCAGGGTCCGTAATTTATCTTTTCCCCTTTTCGTGAAATGCAAAACTCAGAAAACCCCGCAGCCCCGAAGCTCCACCTTTTGACTCTACTTGACCATTTTCCCCTACCTCTGTTTCATCCTGAGACATGGAGATGTGGCGCTTGTTTGAGCTTCTCTTTTTTCTTACATAGGGTCATTTAAACTTTCACAGGCCCCGCCATTCCATTATAGAGTCTCCCTGCAACCTTGTTTGTCATCTTGGAATGTGAGCTCGTGGGTTTGAGTCATTTCCTTCATAATTTCCTTATGTGCAGGAGTTGTCTTGACCAAATTTTCGAGGGGTGAATTTGGGATAACAATTTGGTAACTCACGGGAAATTTTCCTACTAGATGAAGAGACCAGTGGCCTTGGAGCATCAATTGGGCATGCAGTCAAGAATGATGGCCTGACATTGATCCTTCTTATAAAATAGACTCCCGACTCCCTGCACTTTTCTGACCTCTGAATCACTTGGAAACCCACTAAAACTTGAAGTTGAACTTCACCAAAAGCCAACTAAATGCACTGTGCAAGAGAAATACAACAACACCAAAAATTATGTACAAACTGAAAATCATACATGCTCCAAATGGAACATGCAGAGTGTGTAAAAGCACTTCTTCTTGTTGAAAACAAACCTACCTACTCTACTCTAACCAAGAGCAAAGGGAACTCAAACAAAACCTGCAACTAGTAGGGAGAAATAGCTTCCCTTCCAAAAAAATTGAAGCCATGCAACTGATTTGGCATTGAAAATGGCTGGTTTGATGAGTAAAAAACTAACTACAAGTTGTTCTTCCACCCAAATCACCAAAGTATCAACTGAAGACAAAACCAATACCTCTTTTAGTTGCTTTGCATTTGGATTGAAGAGGTATGGCAGTTGATCCTTGGTGCTTTATATCTCATCCTCATGCCCTAAAATGGGCATGACTGGTTTTGGTTTCTCCTTTGGCTCCAATGAAGCCAAGTATCTAATTGGGCACGGTCTGATCTTTTAGATGTGCCCATTTCTCTAAAATTAAACTCCAAAAATGGAGTCTTCTTGTGGACCTTCTTGAGTGGATGGTGTGAGGGAGATGATGACATCCTCCTACCTTTTCTCTTCCTCCTTTGAAGAACATGGAAGATCAAGATCTTCCAACCTTGGTTCCAGAGGGCCGTTGTGAGATGCAGGTTGTTTTCCTTGGATGTTCTCCTTCATGGCAGTAGGTTTGTGTGCTTGGAAGGTTGAAGATGGAGGAAAAAATGATGTTATCTCCTCAGGATTCTCTTCATTAAAGCAATATTCCAAGCCTGACAGGCAATCTGCCTCTTTGTTGTCCTGTTGCATGTGCTCTACCTCCTCCATGGTGCCTTCCTAATCTGTAACTTGATCACCATGGCTCCCTTCACTTTCAAACATGAAGTTTGAAAGATCAAACTCTTCTTCAACATCAGAGCTTGAAGGGGATGAAGTGGGAGGAAGAACTGAAGGTTCTTCTGTAGTCTGCTCCACACTTGAGGCCTTTGATACTATATGGTCCTCCTCCTCTACTGTAAATTCAAACTCATCCACCACTATCTCTTCAACCTTGACCTCCTCTATTGGCTTGACCATCAAGGGATCTTTGTAAACCCAAATTTAGCAGCCCAACTCATCAGATTGTCTATTATTTCTTTTCTGTTGGGCTCCTCTTCTTGTTTTTCTTGATTGGATTCTTGAGTATCTTCCCAACATGGACTTGGGAAAGTAAGAGGAGTGGCAGGTTGGGGTTCAACCAGCTTTGCAATTGTTTGTGGTGGGGAGGGAGGTGGAACTTCTTGTTTGTTCGGAGGGGATGACTATTTGGAAGGGAAAAGGGTAGAAGAACTGAAATGGGATGGTAGACTAGGGGATGGAGAAATGGATTTCACACTTGGGGCAGCATACAATGGGAAGCTTGGAAATTGAATCTCAAATTGAGATGGTGTTGCTTGAGGAGTGGAGTGAAAATTACTATATAATGGTGTAGGATTTATCCATTGACAAGGTTATCTAGCACCAAATTCATAGGTTTCGATCTCCTCAGTCCATTGTACAATTTGGGCCATGATTTCAACCATGAAATCTAGCTTCTACTGAGGGTTGTAATGTCTTGGAAAAGGGCCTTCCCATGGACAAGGAGCCCTGCAACCAATCTCAAATTCCTTCATTTGTGCTATGCCCTTGATCGAACCATGCCATCCTCCATTTTTTGAATCTTCTCCAGTAGACCAGCGTCCTCTCGCATAACTATTTCCATCATATGCATCCCCTTATCCTTGATAAGCTTCATAGTCAAACTAGTTTTGACATTGCTCATATGGGTAAGCATAATGGTCCTCGATATGATTATAATACTGATCTGGATGAGTTGGGAAATACGTTAGAGGTCGATTGTATTCTTTGTAAGTGTGAGTTCCATGAAGGAAATGAAGTCGGGATTGCAAAACCTCATGGAATGAGAGAGAAAATGAAAGAGATGGAAGAAGAAAATGGATGATGTTGGGCCCCTAATGTAGCTACCTAATATTAAAGGCATGTAGGTGCGCATGGCTGGAGGAAGCGCGCAAGTTAAGGCGTGCAAGGTAGGATTCAAAAAGGGTTCTTGGAGAACCAAGGATGTGCACCCACAAAGCACAATTCGGGACTTATCCATTTTCAGCCTTTTGGACAGAACACATGAAGAACGTGTTCTTTTTAGATAAGGTTACAACCTAGAGACAGGGTGTCCTGGAATGAATATACCTTGCGATAGGAAGATCTCAAAAAGTTAATCATGACATGGAGAGGCATGCACTGGGTGACCCACACCTTGACACTTGGGGCCAGATCTAAGGTTGTAAAGGAGTTTGTTAGAGCTCAGATGCCTATTTATACATGCACCCTTGGCAAAGAACAGAGACACAAGTGAGGTAGCAAAGATCTCTGTAATTACTATGAGAACTATGGGATAAAATGGGTAGATGATTCTAGGAAGGATGTAATGAGGAAATGGGGAATGAAAATTTTGTTTTGTGAGCATACATGTATGGATCCAGAGATGGTGTATGACTGTGGTCTGCCACTCTGTGATGTTTTGGAATAATACTATGAATGAATATGATAAGGTTACCACTGCGTTTATATTAAGATCTCCTCCATGTATTATTTGCATGTTTGTACTATGTTTTTGATCTTGTATAATCATGAACCTTACTTCATGTTGAGTCTATTTGTGGATATACAACTTCCCGACTCTATTAATTCTATTACGCACTTTGCTTTTATTATGACTGAAGAGGTGTAGAAGCCGTTCTGAGCTCTATAGCTCCGTCATGTCTATTAATTCACTAAGTCAAGATCATGAATTATGCCTTCCACTAAACTCACATAAAAGAGAGACTCGAATCCCTCTTGTGTGCCTCGGGTGAGCATCCCAGCGCCTGCTAGGTGATATGCCGGCATGCATGAGGTTCCCTTGTTCTTAGTGGGTGCAAAAATGACTACATCTTGGTTCCATTGTTGGGACTCTTTTCAAAGTTATAGTGGAACATGGCATACATCATGATCTGTGCGAAGAGTGATGATGGAGAGAATAACCCTGGAAGGTGTTGAAGGTTGGTTTAAAAGCATGGAGGATGAATTCACTCAGAGATTCAATACTAGACCTAGGTTTGACACATGAAGATGGGTGGAAGACACTCTTTATCATGAGTTGTATGAAACCTTCTTCTTGTTGTTTCCCAGTAGAGTTATTTGAATGGCTCTCACTTATACATCTAGGTCGGGGTGGTATTATAAGTCACACCCTTAGACCCAAGAAACGTATTAGAACTTGCAATATGTTGATCTAATGTGGACCCATGTTATAGATCATTGGTGGAAAGGAGTATTGACTAGCTACACTCTAGAATACACAATTTCCATGTATTCCTGTCTAGAAGTTGCTGAGTTTGAGTTCTTGCGGGAGCCCAGAGGATCATTTCTGTGTGCAATCCCCCTTGCAATCAAAATCTTGATCATAACCATGGGTTTAGAGGCATTTCCTATGGATGGCTAAACCACTCTGAGCGCTTGGCGAGGAAGCTAGGTTGGGGAAGGATGGTTGATATAACGACTAAAAATGAAAGGGAGGAGAGACGGCTCACGTATAACAAAGCACATGAAAGGGAGATTGATAGATAGTGCGGGATTACAAGTGGGTTATGGAGCTAGACATGGTGGAAAGGATTTGAGGTTCACACGGAGGATGTGGAACCCGAACAGTCTATGATACCCCATATTGGTAAGTGTGGGAGAGAAAACCTTGCGGATTTTGATGAGAGTTCGACACGTAGAGAAATAAGATTCATTGGTGCGCATCTAACCCCACCTAGTGATCAAACCTTGGTGCTTGGTTTTTCTAAACGAGGGAAAAGTATAGTTGATCCATTTGATATTAGTAGAGGCAACCAATCAGCACCCAGAAGATACAACTTCTCATTTGGGACTTCTATGGCTTCACACACTATTCCAGTATTTGGTGGAATGTTTGGACAAGGCACATATATAGCTGGTTTTGGAAGTGTGTTAGGAAGTGGTGGAGGAAATATGACTAGGAGTGGCACTAGTTCACAAACTGTCAGTGTGCAATTCAGTGGGATGATGGGAGCATTCAACATGACAAACACAGGCCATGTACCTAACACAAGAGGATCTAGAGGTGGAAGTGGTGGAGCTGGTGGCTCAGGATCTAGTGGATCTCGACGGAGGAGGAAACACCGGAGGAAACCAAGGGACTGGATCGGGAGGACAAGGACCTCAGCCACCTCCTCAAGTCTTTTCGAGATGTCTCTACACTTACCAGATTATAGTGGGATAGAATATGCCACAGAGCATGTGCATAAGTGCGAGTTGCTATGGCACACAAAGGGATCACGACCCAGGATCGAAAGGCCAGTCAATTTGTGACAACTTTACAAGGACACGCACATAGTTGGTATAGAAATTATGACCCTCATCAGACTATTGTGGATTATACCGCTAAGAAATGCATTCTTGGCAGAATTCCACATACCTGAGTTTGAACAGAAGAGCATTAGCTCTCTCAAAGAAATCCAAAGAGGGAATAGCAGAGAGTGTGTGGGAATATGATACACACTTTAAAACTCTATTGTCTAAACTATCTTATGATATCCACCCTTCACAACATGCTCAGTGGTTTGTTGGAGGGTTGATCATACCCTTTAGGAGGGATTTATCTCATAAAACATTCATGGACCCGCGCGAAGTGTTGGAATTTGCTTTGCATGCTAAGGCAGTTGGTATTGTTGACACTAGTGTTAGACCATTTTAGAGGCTCGAGATCACTTTGCCATGGCTAAGCAATTGGAGAAACTATCTGCCAACATAGTTATTGAGACTCGCATAGGGATGTGGTGTACATATTGTAACATAGAAGGGCACACAAAGGATAATGGTGGGATATGTACTTGAAAGGCGGTACACGCCGTAGTGGTAAATTGCAAAATATGTCATAGGGACCATGATGCAAGTAGGTGCCCCCTGTTATAGTGCATGATCCATAAAAATGTGTCTTGTTATTGCAAGATATGTACCTCAACCACGCATGACACCAAGGATTATAGATTGATTGACTAGATTCATGAGGCAATTGATCTTGGTGTGTGCCAGACTGGCATTTCAGTAGTTCCAAAGGAGATGACCATGGGTATGAAGAGCGTAGAGATGGAGGTGCGCGTGGAAGATGGTTTCATGGAGGATTTCGTGGTCAAGGTAATTGTGAGGGAAGAAGTGAGTTCCCACATGGAACATGCTTTAAATGTGGAGCCACAGACCATTATGAGCGTGAATGTCTAAATCTTCTACAATGCTCCTAGTGTGGAAAAAAACATAAGTATGAAGAGTGCCCAGAGTTATACGAACATATGAGTCAGTAGTACTAGAAGGATAAGGGCACTGCCATGGTGAGTATTAAGAAGGCTGACACGTAATGGCTTCCGTGAGTAATACGTGAATCAGAACTAGAGCTTGTTATGGTAACAACAAGGGCGAGTCCGCATGCGTGAGGAAGCACCTGGCGAAACCTGGTTTCGAGAGAAGAAGTAGTACACAGGAAGTATCCAAACCCAGCTCACCAAAAATAAGTCTACCAAGAAACCATGGATGTAATTTAAAGTTTACAAGGGGAGATCCAATGCTTAAAAGAGCAAACTAGAAAAGATGAGCAAAGAAGACCGGTAGAAGCACCAAAGGATGACTTGGATGAGGTTAAGGAGGTGTGTAAACTACTAAGGAAAGAGAATATTATTCCTGCTAGGAGCATGGTTGAGAGAAAAGGTACCATGTGTCGGGGAAGAACATGAAAGGTAGATCTTGTATGTAAACCTCCCATCTCACAGCCTTGATTATGACAAAGAGATCACCTTGAATGCAATAGTGGATGGGCGGCTTCTTAGCAACATCCTTATTGACAGTGTGGAGGTTAATGTTCTCACTCTGGATGCCTAGCATCAAATGGGAAGACCCGCATTACATCCCTCTTCGGTGTTATATATGGCAAATAAGACAAAGGCAATGCCCATAGGTTTCTTGAAGGATACGATCATTACCATTCAGGGGACTAATTTCAGGGATTTTGAAGTCTTGGTACTTGCCGAGGTAGATAATTTCCCAACTTTACTTAGGTGCCCATGGTCCTATAAGAATAATGAGATCTTCGGTTTAATAAGGGGTACATAAGTTTTGAAAATAAGGAGGAGAGGATGATTATACCGCTTTACGATGGAAATTCCACACCCTATCCGAACCCCTTGGAGAGGAGGTCCTTGACAAAATATACGTGCACTCCATAAGAGATCCAGAGACCATCCACCCTACAGAAGGAGTCATCCAGTTTGATGATGCTCAATCATTAGTAATATTACTAGTATAGCATGTGATAATTGGGCACATGGGACTTATGAATTGATTGGGTGACATCGAAAGGATTGGTAACCAAGGGAACCACAGCGCATATAATTTGACATCTAGGAGGAAAATCAATAACCAAGTATTCTAGGGATGCATACCCCGAGGTTTTTTGAGAGAAATAGAAGCTCAATGGAGGAGGATGAGCGATGAGGTATGTGGGTTATGTTTTGATAGGCACAAAGAAGTGAGGTGGTGGCCCATGCATAGTGAAATTTTTTTGGAATGTTGTGAAGTTAGAATTGCGCTCACTGTCTGATTCTCGAAGAGCAATATACCCACCACTGTCAAGGATTGTGATGGCAATGAACCCACCTCTTCCCACATCCAAGCATGTGAGAAGGCGGGGAGATTTCACGAAGCTTTACCACCCTCCCTTTGGGTGCACAAGTTGTATTCGACACTACAAGGTTATGCGCGCGCTTGGTACATCCATTTTGAAACTCACCGCCAAATGGGAAATTGGTAGGAATTAACGGCTGACTTGGTTCACACATTCAAGTACCAAAGTACCATACAAACTGGTTGATGAGGCATTGCAGACTATCAAACACCTCACTCTGGGGGATTGTGCCATGGTGGAAGATAGATTAGTAAACTTACTTGGTGGACCTAGCTTGGAAGCATGGTTTGAAGAGGAGGAACCAGAAGACATATAATTTGAGCACACATGTGCTGAAAAGGAGAAAGGAAAGATGGTATATGTTATTGATGGAGAGGAGATGGAGAGCCTGAATGTCAACCATTTAGTTAGGACATGCAAGGTAGTTGTCAATGCAGATTCATGTGCATGCGCATATCATGAACCACTCAAAACCAAGAAAGTTAACATCGGCTCAGAGAAGGAGCCCAAGGAAGTTGTCATTGGGGACTATTGGTCAAACAAGGAAGTATCAAAGATCATCGATCTCTTGCATGAATTCAAGGATTTATTCCCACGTGGATACCATGAGTTAAAGGGCATCCACCATTCATTGGGAGAAATAAGGATAAAGTTTAAAGATGGTGTGCGCTCGGTCGAAAGAGGCCGTCAGGGATGAATCCCAACATGCGTGTAAGGGTTAAAGAAGAGCTAGAAAAATGATATGATCCAGTATCATTGAGCCTATGGAGGAATCATAATGGATAAGTCCAATGGTGATCAGCATAAAGAAGGATGGGCAGGTTAGGATATGTGTGGATTACAAGGAATTGAACAATGTTTGTATCATAGATCCTTTTCCCACCCCCTTCACTGAAAAGATTTTGGAAGGATTTTCTAGGCACGAGGTCTATTCCTTTATGGATGGATTATCGGGATATCACCAAGTAAGGATTGCCAAGGAAGACCAAGAAAATATAACTTTTTCCACTGAGTGGGGAAGCTTTGCATACATGGTCATGCCCTTTGGATTGAGGAATGCACCGATGTATTTTCACGTATAGTGGTACAAGCATTTAAGGACTTCATCCACAAGTTCCTTCGAGTATATTTGGATGATTGGACAGTGTATGGATTGGTAAGGGACCATTGTGATAACTTGAGATTGATGTTTGAAAGATGTCGGCAGTTGAGGATTTCCCTCAACATCAAGAAATGTATCTTTGCAACTCCTTTTGGAACATTGTTGGGGCATATCATATGCAAAGAGGGCTTACTGGTGGATCCTGTGAAAGTTACAGTTATTGTGGGATTAGGGGAACCCACCAGCCAAAGCGTTGTGTGTGGATTTCTTGGACACACTGGGTACTATAGAAAGTTCATTAAGGGATACGCCAAGATTGCCACGCCTTTGGAAATATTGCTCAGACATAAGAGTGCCTTTTAGTGGGGAGAGGCATAGTAGAGGGCATTTGACACTCTAAAAGAAAGGCTTATCACCGCACCTATTATATGATTCCCATCATGGGATAAACCTTTCCATGTCCACATGGATGCCTCTGGTATAACAATGGGAGCCGTTCTTGCTCAACCAGGAGAGGGGATTGTTGATCATTCCCTATGTTTTGTAAGTAGGAAGTTGACACCAGCAGAAAAGAATTATACAACAACTGAGCATCAGGCATTGTCAATGATCTGTGTGTTCCACAAATTTAGACAATATCTACCTTGGTGACTCCTTCATATTCTACACCGACCATATGGCCTTGAAGTATCTAGTAAACAAAGCGAGTGTTGCGAGGGTGCATATGTTGTTGGGAACTTTTATTTCAAGAGTTTGAATTCAAAGTGGTGGTAAAACCAGGAAATAATAATTATGGGTTGGATCATTTATCAAGGATTGATTCAAGAGAGGATGAACAAAGTATCGAGGAAACCATGTCGAATGCACAACTATTCGGAGTTGCGGCGCACGCCTCGAGTTAGAAGACATTGTTTTTTTCTCAAGGAAGGTATGGCACTTTGAAGGAATGAACACCTTTGGAAAAGAAAAGGTTAGCCATACGCACCACGCCCTTTATGTTGATCAATGGGGATTTGTATAAAATGGGCCATGATGAGGTTTTATGTTGGTGTGTATTAGAACATGAACGCATGGCCATAATAGAAGAAGCCCATGGTGGGATTGTTGGAGGACACTATGCGGGGAATGTAACCGCGTGTAAGATCCTAGTCACCGGACTATGGTGGGAGACAATTCACCAGGATTGCATTGAGTTTTGCAAGGCTTGTGACCACTTCAGTGCCTTAGAAAACCATGGAAGAAGGGATGAGATGCCCTTGCGCCCCATCGCCAGCGTGGAACCTTTTGAAAAATGGGCAATAGATTTTGTCGGACCAATCTCACCAGCTACGCGAAGGAATAACTCATGGTATATCATTACCTATACTGATTATCTAACAAGGTGGGCAGAGGCCACACCCACTAAGGATTGCACCGTAGCCATGGTTGCTAGATTTTTGTGGGAGAACATTATCAGCATGTATGGGTGCCCATTAAGTTTAACAAGTGATAGGGGCACTCACTTCTTAAATGAAACCATCAGGATTCTATTGGTAGAATTCATGGTAGCCCATCACAAGACTACCCCTTATCACCCCCAGGAAAATGGGATTGCTAGAGGCATTCAACAAAATCCTTAGTCACACATTGACTAAGATATGTGATGTGGGTAGGCAAGATTGGGATGATAAGGTATCAGCAGTTCTTTGGGCATACAGAACAACATATAAAAGGTTGAACAAGGCCACACCATTTCAACTGGTGTTCAGCACGGAGGCTATTTTTCTAGTCAAATTTATGCTACCATCATTGTGTATAGCGCACGCAGAGGGTTGGATGATGAACAAGCGTTGGAAGAAAGAATAGATGAATTGATAAAGTTGGATGAAAGGCGCTCACTAGTAAGATGGAGCCAAACAACTGAGAAGGAAAAGAAAAAGGCATGGCATGACCGCCATATTAAGAATAAATAGTTTAAGGTTGGCCAGATGGTATTACTATATGATTCTAAATTTCTACACCATCCTGGAAAGTTGAAGGTGCATTGGTTGGGTCCTTATGTAATTTCATACATCCTTGATTCAAGCGCATGCTAGTTACAAGCACTGGATGGAACAAAATTACCTGGACACTTCAATGGGAGTAGGCTAAATCCCTACTATAAATAATGCTTCTTGGTGTTTGTAAATAAGGTAGTTTTGTCCAGTTAGTTTAGAATTTCCTTTTATGCTTTCCTTTCTTGTATTTCCCTTTCATGTTGTTGTTTGGTTTTACGCCTTGGGCACTAGTAACCTTATTACTTTTTGACTTATGAATGTGCCTTTGGACCACACATCATTTTAGTGTGGGGTGAAATGATAAAGAAAAGCATAAATTTATTCTCGCCGGGAGGATTAGGGTGGTAGACCATTTGAATTGGCCCTATTGAAGAGTTGCATTAGGAGAAAAGAAGGCAGATGTGTGGCAAAATAAGGTTACATTGGAAATCCACATACAAGGAGAAAAAGCACGAAAACATGAGGTAGGTGAAAGTAAGAATCACGAGGATGGAAGAGGTGCCTTTCGCTGGTAAACATGCACGCAAGATTCTTACGTCAAGATGGATTGTTTACGTGCCATAAGGTTGCAAAACTTTTCACGCAAGGATTGGGCACGGAGAAAAACATTTTCGCACAAGGATTGGGCATGGGTGAAAAAAATTCATGCAAGGATTACTTGCGTAAGGAGAAGCGTTGAAGTCAGGTTTTGTTTGGAAATGCTGCATTAAACATGGTTGTATGGTGGTAGGTAGCCTAGCCTTAAATGCATAAAAGCGGAAAAGCTATAAATACAAGAATGGGTAGTTCATTATTTTACTTTGTGAAAACAAGAAGAGTGATTTTCTTTCAAGAGCTAGGGTTTCGAGAATTGACTCATGTAAAGGAAAATCCCAAAAAATTAAGCGCAATCAGTTCAATAGATCTAAAAACTAGAGCAATAGTGATTCAAGGGTGTGAGGAACATTTTGAAGAAGTGTCGTGATTGAAGGAGGAAAATCAGAGATTAGGGTTTGTGTTTTAGGGCATGGGGCGCACAAAGAAAAATTTTAAACAACTCACAAGATAACCTAGGAAGGAAAGCAAAGGGTGCAATGATGGCCACAAAACTAGTAGGTAAACCTGCAGAACAATCCAAGAAGGGAAAGGGTAAAGGAAAAGGAAAGAAGAAACAAGAAGAAATACCCTTGGATACGAATGAAGAATGGTATTCGGAGATGCAATACCGGAATGGGTTTTTCTAGGGCAAGATTGGGAGTCCCACATAAGGAAGATGGCCGTGATTGACTACAATCACCGGTCAGGTAAAATCATGAAGGAAATGGCACTAGAGCTGGTATGCCCCACAAATAAATGAACACCTGACGGGTTGCTGATCTATAGTGATGTGGTCAAGGTGAAAATGGAGAAGGCAGGGCTTCTCCAACTCTTTGAGTTTCCATATTTTAGAAAGCTCGAGTGCTTGTACCAGTGGTTGATGACGCACGTACAAAAATATTTCTTCTACTTCGCAGGGCACAAAATGTGCATAACTCCCTAACTAATTTCACACTTTACAGGCCTAATCTATAAGGGGGATGCGCTAATAGATGACCTCCTGGACAAGGAGGCAATCAGGGAAACCATAGCATCCCAGGAATTAAAGAAGGGGTCAAGGTATTACGATGTCTCAGATATCAGTGATCCGGTGATGAAGATGGCTGCACATCTTGTCTCTAAGCTGAATGGACAAGAGAGGTGGACCCAGGTGAGCAAGCCCTGGCTGAATGTCTGTAGGAAGGTCGTAGAAGGCACCATATACAACATCTCCCAATACATAGTAGATGAAATCATAAGTAGCACAGAGAAGGGAGGAAAGATCCT
>CM031237.1:29543704-29632200 GCA_018340775.1 Taxus wallichiana var. yunnanensis | reverse complement strand
GTATTGTTAGTTAGCCGTTTCATAAATTACCGTAAAATACAAAAGAAATTGAGATATGCTAGGAGTGTACTTGCATTTTACTTTAGTTTGTTCATTATCAAGCAGATGACAATTACTGGACTCTGTGGAGCCTGTGGAATATATCTTTCGGAGCGCCAATCTGTGGCTCTGAACCCAATATCAGCAGTAGCAGTAATCTATATTGACCAAAGCCTTTAGGATACAAGTCTTCTCAAACAACAACAGACTTCCAAATGTATCAAAGCCACAGCCGAGAGGGTTAAACGTAGAAGACGGTACTTTCACGCACACACATTCGTCTGAACTTAATCACCAAACTACAAAAGTTATCCTCTCTAAACATCCGCATTGACTCGTAGAAGGATTTGAAAGAGAAAAATATTTGGGTGTGGATCCGTAGTTCCACAAATGACTACTCGGAGACACCCTCATAGTATATAGAGATACTCGCTTTAAGAATTCAAGTCATGTAACAACTGTGAGGTATTCTGAGAAACTCGCACACCATTACCGATTCCAAGCGTAGAGGGTTCGAAAAAGCTCATGACTACCGGATACTAGGGATTAGAACTGATCTCACGTATGACCATAACAGGTGTGGACCGCAACATAACCAAGAGTCTACGGTTGCCAGATCCACAAATCCTGGCACACCAACTTAACTAATCCACAAGCTCGGCTTAGGACATGGCTGACACTCGGCCTACTTTTTTACATTAAGATATCACCTACTCCGATTCCACCTATCATCATTCAACAAACTTGGTCCCTACTTGGGACATGTCAAATAAACAACAAAACTAGAGAATTTTGGACCAGCCAGTAGAATCTGCCCATAGAGTTGATTATGAGATCACCACATGACCCTATCTGTGAAATACACTAAACCATCCCTCGGGTCATGGTCTTCTTACGCATCCTACAACCCATAGATCTAATCACGCTGCAAGTTCGATATTGATTGAGCTCTCTGAAAGGGGGCTTCATCCTCAACGACTCGCACCTATCACACCAGCCTGCTGGAAGGCGCCTTTCGCTCTTAGATTCGGCAAAATAATGCCTCTAGTGCAAGGTGGTAGTCAAGACATTGGGGATTCCCCCAATCCAGCCTGTCGCATATTCTTACTCCCCACCGATTCGTTTCCTGGGCACGACTCCTGGAGGTCGGGTACGTGCAAGAGCCACGGTTGAGCCTCTCACCGCTCGCCCCGCTGCTTTTCCATGCGTACGTGAGCTCCTAGCCTGGGTTACTCTGATGAGCTTCCTCGGGGTGAGATCAACAGCTGAGTCGATCGCGAGCCACTAGTAAGAGCTAACAGTGAGCTACTTGGTGAGCCATTCAAGTGAGCCCTCGTGAGTCCGCTAGGAAAGCTCTTAATCAAGCTACTTGTATTGAGGTCACACTTGAGGTCCCCAAAGAGCTACTAAGGGAGAGCTCCCAGAAAGCTCCTGTGTAAAGCCGCTAGGTGAGCTCCCCAAGCTGAGCTACTTTACGAGCTCCCAGGTGAGGTTCCCAGTGAGCTGCTTAGTGAGCTCACAAGAAAGCTCAAGTTAACTTACTCAACAAGCTCCCAAGTGAGCTGTTAGGTGAGATCCTATGTGAGATACTTGGTGAACTACATAATGAACTCAGGAAAATTCTACCGCATGAGCTCCAGGTGAGTCGCGGTAAGGTGAGCTCCTATGTGAGCTCAAGGTTAGGCTTCAGGCACAAGAAGATGATAGGTGAGCACCTAAGTGTGATGTCAGTAAGGTGAGTCCGTCAGTGAGCTCCCATGTTAGTTTTCCGTGAGCTACTGACGAGCCATTGGGGCAGCTTCAAGTCGAGTTACTCAATGAGCTCCTAGGTGAGCTCAAGGCGAGCTGCCAAGGTGAGCTATCTAGTCAGATCCTTTTAGGTGAGTTTGTAATGGAAAGCTCAAGTCAAGGTGCTAGACGAAATCCTAGGTGAGATACTTACTAGAGCTCCTAACTAAGCTCCTAGGCAAGCTACTCGGTGAGCTGCTAGGCAAGCTCAAAGTTGCTTTATCAGTAATCTTTGA
Source organism: Taxus wallichiana var. yunnanensis (assembly GCA_018340775.1). Classification (NCBI taxonomy): domain Eukaryota; kingdom Viridiplantae; phylum Streptophyta; class Pinopsida; order Cupressales; family Taxaceae; genus Taxus; species Taxus wallichiana. The sequence goes on along the minus strand of CM031237.1, from coordinate 29,630,137 downwards.
GGTGAACTTACATGCAAGCTCTACCAGATGAGCTCAAGGTAAGTTGTAAGTCAAGCTCAAGGTGAGTTGGTAAGGTGAGATATTAGGGTGACCTCCTGCATGAGTTCCTAGTGCAAGTACTTCGATTAAATCCTGCAAGCGATTTCAACTCGAGTCGATCGGGTGGAGCTCCTGTAAGAGCTCCTAGGTGAGCTACTTTGTGAGTTATTTAGCGAGCTCTTAGGTGACTCTGCTAGGAGAGCTCCTAAGTGAGCTACTTGGTGATCTCCTGTGTGATCTTACTCGTTGAGCTCCTGTGTAAGCTTATTAGCACACTCCCACATGAGCTACTGGGTGAGCTTCCTTGAATGAACCTCCCGAGGTGAGCTACCAAAGAAGCTCAAGGTGAGCCTGCAGTGCGAGTTTCAACTGAGCTCAAGGTGAGATCGATAGGGTGATCTCCCATGTGAGTTGGCAAGGTGAACAGTTAGGTGAGCTCCCATGTAAGTTTTTGAATGAGCTACTTGACAAGCTCCTCAGTGTGAACAAAATTGAGCCGCTTGGATGAGCTCCTCAGGTGAGTTCAAGGTGAGATAGCAAGGTGAGCTGTCCATGTGAGCTCCTCAGTGAGTTTCTTGGAAAACTCAAGTCAAGCTACTCAATTAGCTCCTTGGCAAAGCTACTTGCCAAGCTCCTAGCTGAGCTCCTGGGTGAGCTACTTGGTGAGCTCCTAGGTGAGCTCAAAGGTGAGCTTGTCGGTAATCTCTGAGGTGAGCTTACATGCGAGATACCATATGAGCTCAAACTGAGTTGGAAAGGTGAGCTCAAGGTGAGTTAGCAAGGTGAGCTGGGTCATTGGCTGGCAAGATGAGTTGTAATGCAAGATCCCATGTGATTTCCTAAGTGATTTACTTGATGACCTCCTAGGTGAACTCAACTCAAGCTGATCGGAAAGATCCCAGAAGAGATCCTGTGAGCTACTTGGCATGAGTTGTTTCAGGTGAGATCCCGTGGAGCTACTAGGGGAAATATCCAAAGCGAGCTCCCGTGAGGTCCCTAGTGAGTTTCTGGTGAGCTCACAAGCAAGCTCAAGTCAACCTACTCAATGCAGCTATTTGGTGAGCTCCTAGGTGAGCTATTAAGGAGCTCCCAAGTGAGTTACTTGGTGAGCTGATCGATTTAACTCCGAGGAGAGCTACCAAACGAGCTCAAGGAAAGTCTATGCAAGGTGAAATCCTTAGTGAGATCAAGGCAAGCCGACAGGTGAGATCCCATGCAAGTTTCTAAGCAAGCTTTCAAGTGAGCTCCTAAGTGTGATTTTTCTGGGTAAGCTACTTTGAAAGCTAAATCTCAGTGAGCCTGCTGAGCTACTTGGCAAGCTCCCGGGTGAGTTCAGACATGAGATGGCAAGGAAAAGCTGTCAGTGAGCTCCCATTCGAGTTTCGAGAAAGACTCAAGCTGAGTTGTTCGATGAGATCCCGTGAGCTTCTTGTCATGCTCCAGCCTCGAGCTCCTGTGATGAGTGGCTCAATGAGCTCCCATGTAAGCTCAAAGGTGAGATTATCAGCAATCTCCTCTGAGGTGAGCTTTTTACATTTGAGCTACATGATGAGCCCAAGGTGAGCTGGCAAGGTGAACTCAAGGTGAGTTATCAATATGAGCTGTCAAGTGAGCTCCCAGTGAGTTCCTAGGAAAGTTATTCGGTGAGCTTCTTCGTGTGAGCTTTCTAGGCAAGCTCCCAAAGCTACTTTGTGAGTTACTCAATGAGCTCCCAAGTGAGCTATAAGGCAATATACTCAATGAAATATGAGGTGAGACACTAGAAAAGATTAGGTAAATTGGCAACATGATCTCCTAAGTGAGCCTCAAGGCAAGCCGATAGTTGAGCTCCCATGAGAGTTTTTAAAGTGAGTTGCTCAGGTGCACACTCCTCATGTGAGTTTTTGGGTGAATTTCTTGGATGAGCCCCGTGAGAGCTTAAGCTGAGCTTCTCGGAAAGATCCTGGGGAGCCTCAAGGTGAGCCGGTACACGTTGAGCTCCTAGTGTGAGTTTTTGCATAAGCTCTGTTGAGCTACTCAACGAGCTCCCGGGTGAGCTACTTACAAGCTCCCATGAAAGTTTACGAGTGATTGCTTAATGAGCCTCGCCTGAGCTCTGCTAAGCTACCCAGTGAGCTCTCGGGTGATCTTACAGGTGAGTTTCCAAGGTGAGGTGTTAGGTGAGCTCCTAGGTGAGTATCTAAGCAAGCTCAAGTCGAGCTGCTTGACAAGATCCTAGGTGAGATGATTTTTGAGCTCCCAACTGAGCTCCGGAGTGAGCTCCCAAGTGTGAGCTCAAAGGTGAGCTTATCGACAATCTCTCCGAGGTGAGCTTACATGTGAGCTACTAGATGAACTCAAGGTGAGCCTTTAGGTGATACGGTGAGCTCCCATGGCGCGTGAGATCCTCCAAAGTGAGGCTGACAAGCAAGTGAACTCCAAGTAAACCTACTTGTGAGCTTCTTGATAAACTCTTAGGTGAGATAACTGATGAGCTTTTAAGGCAAGCTTGGTAAGCGTGAGCTCCTGTGAGCTAATAAATTCAAGATGATAGTGATCTCCTATGACAAGCTGCAAAGCTCAAGGTGCAGTTGTGCAAGCTCCCCATATAAGTTTTTAGGAAAGCCGCTGATTGTCAAGGAGCTCCATTGAGCTTACTTCAGTGAGCTCGACTGAAGCTCCTAGGTGAGCTCAAGGTGAGCTCCAAGGTGAGCTCCCAAGAAATCTTTGGGAAATCAAGCCGAGCTGACTCCATGAGCTCCCGGGCAAGCTACTTGTTGAGTTCTCAACTGAGCTCCTAGGTGAGCTTCAAGTGAGCTCCTAGGTGAGCTCCTGCACAGTGAATCTCCCGAGGTGAGCTTACATATGAGCTACTGGGTGAGCTCAAGGTGAAATGGTAAGGTGAGCTCCTCAAGGAGAGTTGGAAAGGTGAGCTTAAGCAGTGAGGCTCAGAAGGTGAGCTGTGTGATCTCCCAGTGAGTTCCCAAGTGAGTTACTCAACGAGGTCCCGGCTGGTGAGTTCAACTTGAGCTAACTGTGGCGAGATCCTAGAAGAGCTCCCATTTTGAAAGCTACTTAGTGAGCTCTCGGGTGAGCTCAGAAGGTGCTACTAGTGAGCTCCCAAGGAAGCTACTGAAGATGAGTTCCTGGTGAGGTGACCAAGGAGTTGGGTGAGCCTCACAAGCAAACTCAAGTCAACCTACTTAGTGAGCTACTTGGTGAGCTCCCAGTGAGCTCATTAGGTGAGGTCCTCGGTGAGCTACTAAGGCAAGCTACTCGATGAACTCTTAGAGTGAGATACAAGATGAGCTCAATGTGAGTTGGCAAGGTGAGCTGCTCAATTAGCTCAAGGTGAGCCTAAAGGTGAGCTTGATTGAGCCCAATCTAAGTTGGTAGGGTGATGGTGTCAGTGTGCAAGCTCCCATGTGAGTTTTTGGGTGAGCTACTTGATGAGCTCCCCCGGGGTGAGCTAGCTAGAGTAAGCTTCCAGTGAAGCCCCGGGTGAGCTTAAGGTGAAGATGACAAGGAGAGCTCTTAGGTTATCTCCCAAGTGCATTTCTACCTCAGTGAGCTCAAGTCAAGCTACTCGACAAGCTCCCAGCTGAGCTCTTAGGTGATTTTCCAAGTGAGCTCAAAGGTGAGCTTGTTATCAATCTCTGAGGTGAGCTTATATGTAAGCTCAAGGTGAGTTGGTCAGAAGGTGAGCTATCAGTGAGCTCCTGTGAAGTTCCTAGGTGAGTTACTCAACAAGCTCCCGTGAGCTCAATTAAAGCTCCTGGGTGAGCTCCTAGAGATCTCCTGTGAGCTACCCAGCTGAGATCCTGTGAGTCTCAAAGGTGAGCTTGTTCGAAATCTCTCGAGGTGAGCTTACATGTGAGCTTTACCGATGAGCATAAGGTGAGTTGGTAAGGTGAGCTCTTAGGTAAGCTGATAAGGGAGCTCAAGGTGATTTGATTGGTAAAATCCCAAAGAGCTCCCAAGTGAGCTACTAAGGCAAGTCGTTTAGTGAGCTCCCATGTGAACTGCTAGGAAAGCTTCAAGAATCGATCTACTTGGTGAGCTCCTAGTTGAGGTCCTCACGAGTTGGCAGATAGGTAAGCTCACAAGTGAGTTCAAGTTTTCAACCGACTCAGAGAGATACTTGGTGACCTCCTGTAAGCTTATTAAGTGAGCTCCCAATAGGTGAGATCTAAGTGAACTACTTATCGAGTTCTCTAGAAATCTACTTGGTGAGCTCCTGGGTGAGGTCCCCAGGTGAGCTACTTTAACAAGCTCAAAAGTGAGCTCAAGTCAACCTACTCATAGAGCTACTGGTGAGCTCCCGTGTGAGCTATTAGGTGAAGCTACTAGATGAGCTCAAGGTGAGTTGGAAGGTGAGCTCCTTAGGCGAGCTCAAGGTAGTAAGCTAAGTGAAAGCCGAGCAGTGCAGTACCTCAAGGCTCCCGTTGTTCAACTTGACTACCGTGAGGAATGAGCTCCCAAGCTCCTGTGTGAGCTCAAGTCACTGGGAGCTGCCTATTGAGCCTAGTGACGCCAAGGTGAGCTATTGGGTGTGAGATCCTTGAAGGTGAAGGTCCCTGCTAAGTTCACTGAGCTCATTGCAAACTCCTGTCAAGCTACATAGAGAGCTCACCTGGTGTACTCCCAGTGAGAGCTCCTAGGTGAGGGCTTAGGTCCCGTGAGCTCACTCATGGTGAGCTTGTCATTATGTACTATTAGGTGAGCTTACATGTTCATACCATATGAGCTCGTCAAGTAGTTTTCCCGAAGGTGAGCTCAAGGTGAGCTCAAGGTGAGCCCAAGGTGAGCTTTGGCAAGTCCAGCTTGCAATCAAACTCCCGTGAAAGCTTCAATGAGAGATTTTGGGTGAGCTCACTTGAGGTCACCTCGGGAGGTAGAGTTGCTCACCTAAAAATTCACCTGGGAGCTCACCTAGATTTCACCTCAAAGCTCTTAGGTTCACCTCATTTTCCCGACTAGCCATTCAAGCTCACTCAAGAGCTCCCAACTCTCGGTCGATAGCTTGCCTTGAGATCATCTTGACTAGGTGAGCTTACATCGGGAGTTCATCGAGTATTTACTTGGGATCCATGTAGCTCACCCAAGAGCTTTGCTACGGAATCTCACCAAAGTAGCTCACCTGGAGCTCCCAAAGTAGCTTTTCGATCTCACCTAGTTGAGCTCACCCTCGAGCTCATGAATAGCTTGCCAAGCTCACTCTCGAGTAACTCACCTAGAGCTCACCAGTGGAGCTCACCTAATGATATTTCCGTTGAAACTCACCTTGAGCTCACCTTGCCTGCCAACTCACCTTGAGTTTACCTTACCAACTCACCTTGAGCTCATCAGGTATTTCATTGTAAAACTCACCTCGCAGATTACCGAGTAAGCTCACCTTTGAGCTCAGTGAGCTCACAGTAGCTCACCTAGGGAGCTTAGAATCAATCTCCTTGTAAGCTCACCTAGTTTGAGCTCCTCAGAGTCAATCTTCACTCATGAGTTAGTCAAAACTCACCTCACCCGATAGCTTACTACCAGCTCACCTTGAGCTCACTAAAGGAGATTACACGAGGAGCTTGAAGTTGAGCTAGCTCAGGTGAGCTCGCCAAGAAGCTCACCTAAAAATCACATGGGAGCTTTCAAGCTCACCTTGCCAACTCCCCATGAGCTCCTATGGGAAGCTCACTGCAGCTCAATAAGGAGATCACCTCCAATCCCTTGAGCTTGCAAGGTGAGCTCCTGCTAGCTCACCTTGGATTTTGTCAGCAAGCAGCTCACTAAGTATCTCACCTCGGGAGCTTACCAATGCCTGGGAGATCTCACCTAAGAGCTCACATGAGCTTGCAAGAGCTCAACTATGTGACTTAGGTCACCATTTGAGCTCACCAAGCACCTCACCGGGGACCTTCCTAGGAGCTTTCACCAAGTAGCTCACATGGGAATCTCCCTAGTATTCACCACGGGAGCTCATTGAAAATAACTCACCAAGTAGCTCCCCAGGAGCTCTTACGGGAGCTCTATGATCAACTTGAATTTGATCTCACCTAGGAGCTTTCCTGAGTAACTCTCATGTTGAGTAACTCACCTAGGAGCTCCCTTGATAGCTCACCTTACCCAACTCGCCTCAAGCTCACCTTGTCATCTCACCTTGAGCTTGCCTTACAAACTTACCTTGAACTCACCTTGCCAACTCACCTTGAGCTCATCTAGTAGCACGCATGTAAGCTCACCTCAGAGATTGCCAACAATCTTACCTTTTATCTCACCTAGGAACTCATCAAGAAGCTAGATTCACCTAAGAGCTCAACTTAGAGCTCGGGAAGTAATTTTCCCAGGATCTCATCGAGCAGCTCGATCTCTTGAGTTTGCCACAAAAACTCACATGCAAGCTCACTTGACAAGTCACCTTTCCATCTCACCTTAAGTACACCTAGGAGCTTGTCAGTAGCTCGACTTGAGCTCACTCTAGGAGCTCATTACGTAGCTCACCTAAAAAATTACATGGGAGCTTTCCTGACAGCACACCTTACCAACTCTCATTGGAGCTTGCCTACTATCTCACCTTGACCTCTCTTAGGATCTCATCTTATATCTCACCTAATATTTCATCAAGTAGCTCACCAAGTAGCTCACCTAGGAGCTCACCAAGAAGCTCCATGAGTAGGTTGACATGAGCTCACTTGTGAGCTAACTTGTAAGCTCACTGGGGACCTTTCTTGGGAGCTCACCAAGTAGCTCTCTTGGGAAATCTGCTACCAGATCACCTGAGAGCTCATTGTATAGTTCAAGTAGCTCACCTGGGATCTCTTCTGGGAGTTCACCGATCAGCTCGAGTTGAGCTCACCCTAGAGCTCATCAAGTAACTCACTCGAGAACTCACTTGGAGCTAGGCTTGCTTGAGCTAAGCTTGCCTTGCCAACTCACCTTAAGCTCACATTTAAGCTCACCTTAGATATTACGGAAAATATCACCTTTGATCTCACATGGGAGCTCATCAGCAGTCACCTAGGAGCTCGGTTGGGAGCTCAGCAAGTAGCTCGCCCAGAGATCATCGAGTAGCTCAACTTGAGCTTACCCAAAATCACCCGGGAGCTCACCGATACCTCACCTTGCCACCACCTTGATCTCACCTAGGAGCTCACTGAGTAGATCTACTTGAGCTCACCTAGGAGCTCATCAAGCAGCTCACCCAAAACTCACATGGGAGCTCACCTGACAGCTCGAATAGAAAATCACATGGGAGCTTGCCTTGCCATCTTTCCTTGAGCTTGCTGAGGAGCTTACCTTGTCAACTGACCTTGAGATCATCTGGTAGCTCACATCAAAGTTTGTCAAGAAGCTCTCTAAGCAGCTCACCAGGAGCTCACCTAACAGCTCTTCTAGGAGCTCACCAAGTAGCTCACCGAGTAGCGACTTGAGCTTGTAGACACCTATAATTACGCCCACGTAATTTAAATACTTATATTACGCTAACTATCCCCTTTCTCACAAATCAATGAAATATCATCAAAAGAACTCATTTTCCTCATATCATCATTAATTAATTACACTAAGCTAATTACTTAAGTCACCTATCAAAAAAATACCCTAATTAATGACCTTCGTTAATAAATCACCTCTTCTATCTAGATTAATTAAGTATTATTAATTAATTAGTCTTCCCTTCATTTAACTAGTAAATCAATATTTAATTGCTTTAATCCCTTTTAATAGCCTAAATTGTACTAATATTCCTCTAATTTGCTTCTATAAGCTCACATCTACCTATTAGTTAATCACATTTGATTAATTAAAACACCCCCAACTCCCATGACTTGCTAATCATAAATTAAATCCTTCTAAAGTAAGGTTACCTTTGATAAAGCAACCTTATCCATTCCTAAACATCCCACATAAAAGGGATGAAGTGTTTCCTTTATCCATTAGGCTATATAAAGATCCCTCCACCTACCTTTTACTTACACCTAAACTTTCTAAAGAGTGAATGCAAAACATATAGCAAAGAGACTAAGAGCTTGCCTTTTACCCTTTTGAGAGTTCATCATCTTGAAGATTTAAGCCTCTTTCTTATGTTCTTAGGTCATATGGGAGGTGTCAAAGGGGTGTTGTAGCCTGAACTTTGATAGGCCCTCATTCCTATGTTACTTGGCATACTAAGGACAACTATTTTGATAGCCATGGAGCTTACTTAGGTCCATTCATTTATTTGTTGTTAGAGAATAGAGGAGTTTAGATATTTAGCATTGTTAGTTTCAAAGTTTGTATTTATGAATGCTAGCATCTAACCCTTGTTTAATTCTTATCTTGATGGTGTTTAGTTTGTTGTTCAATTCTTGCTAAGTTAAGGATATTTAGGTGTTAGTCTTTACTCATATTAGAATTATTTTGAAAACAACACTTGCACACATTTGGCATGCCCATGGGACTTACTCCATTGTCCTTTGCACTTAATTTCAAGTTTTTGTAGTTAAGTTTCATTTTTGGTTACTAACCCTCTTTTACACATGTTGATCTAACTTGCTTTTCTTAACTTGTTTTGTTGAGTTTGTATGTGTTTTGAGTATTCCTTGTAGGTATAAAGGAGGTGAAGTGCTGTCAAAATTGGAATTGTTGGGAAATTTTCAATACTTCTCCATGTTTTCATTTTTATAGCTTACTTTTTCAACATTCTACATGCTAGTTTTGTCAATTTCTTGAAAATTTTAAATTCTTGATCATGTAGGTTAGTGTTTGATAGTGCTGAGTCTTCTATTTACATATTAATGTGGTGGGTTGCTGTCAAAATTTAATCTTGGTGAGAAAATTTAAATATTTCATCATGTTTTCATTTTTAGAGCTTACTTTTTCATCATTCTACATGCTAGTTTTGTCAATTTCTTGAAAATTTTAAATTCTTGAGCATCTATGTTAATGTTTGATAGTGTTGAGTCTTCTATTCATATATCAATGTGATAAGTTGTTGTCAAAATTGAATCTTGATTGGAAAATTTTTCCCATTTTGTAGATTAATAGACTTTTTTTTTTTTACTTTTTTGAGTACATGTTATGTGCATACCCGTGCACATAAGAGCATATGTGTAACCCATCTTCCAAAGGCCATAACTTTTGCTCCCAAACTCAAAATGACTCCATTTTTTTTTGCGTTGGAAAGGTATTGAAGAAAATATGCAATAAAAACATAAATTTGGGATTTATACTTATAAAAATTATATTTTTTTATGTTATTTTAAAACTGGTCATTTTCTAACATGTCTAATGTTATGATAAATGTTGTATTTCCATGCTTCCTCGATTTAGACCAAAGAATGTGTATGCTATTCTCTTGCAAGTTTTGGTGATATTGAGAATAAAAAACAACTTTGATCTATATCTTTTTAACATTGGGATTAAACTTGGAAATTTAATTATTCATTTTGCTTAAGGGAATGAACCTTTTAAAAGCATTTTTCAATGGTCCTTTGATTTGAAGTTTTCCATTTCTATATAGTTAGGATAAATTTTGTGTATTATCTTCTCTTGCACCTTAGGTTGATCTTGAGAATCAAAAGAAATTTTATTCTTTATTTTGTAACATTTGGTGAATTGGAAACTTCATCTTTCACTTTTGGTTTAAGGGAATGAACCTTTTACAAAGCATTTTTCAATAGTCCTTTGATTTGAAGTTTTTCATTTCTATATCGTTGGGATAAATTTTTTATATGCTCTTATCTTGCACCTTAGGGTGATCTTGAGAATCAAAACCAACTTTAGTCTTCAATTTATAACATTTGGTAAATTCAAAACTTCATCTTTCACTTTTGGTTTAGGGAATGGACATTTATCAAGAATTTTGTATGGTTCATTGATTGAAAAGATTTTCTTTACTTTTAGTTGGATTATTTGTTGTGTATGCTCTTCTCTTACATCCTTTGATGATCTTGAGAATCAAAAGTAACTCTTAATCCTCTTTTAAATAATGTGAATTTCTTGGAGAACTACTAATTCTTGAGTGTAGGACCTAAAAACACTTGTCAAAGAAAGGAGGAATCAAAACGAAATCAAAAACTACTAATACAGTTGTTATATAAAAGTTGCCAAAAGGTGTTAAAGTAAACCACACCTAATTAAACAAGATAAAAAGAACAACATATTCAAAACACTATATTGCAGGTTTCGGAAAAGGGTACATCCTCTCTCCTCTCAACTAGAACATAACCCCTTTGTCATAACACCTTAAGCTATAACAATGGGGGTGGTTCCAGAACCCCAAAGTAGTCCACACAAGAGGGAACCTTGTAGAAAAAAATAGGAAGTGCTCTCACACTACCTACCCGACTAGTGATTCCTTTGTGAGGTAGCATTATAGGTTTTCCATTGTGGTGACCCCAAAGTGATAGTACATGTAGATGCACTAGTTGCCTACTATTCTTGAAGGGGGTAAAGTAAAGCCGAGATACTCTCAAACTAGTCACAGTGTGACTTTTGGTAAATCACACTCACTCGTGGCAACTTTGTAACACCTAGGGTGAGAGAACCACCTAGGATAATATACTTTAACTAGGATCCCACTTTAACCATTCTAAAATAGTGTTGAGTTGTGAACCACATTTTCATTGAGAAATGTGTGACACGTTACTTTCGCCTAGTTTTTACTTGCCTTAGGGAAAGGTAAAAATCTGTCGAAGTAAAGCTAGCATTTTTCATCATTCTTTTGATTTATTTCCTTCACATTATTTTGACACTTTGTTGATCAAGGAGAGTGACTACCTTTGTGTTACTAATCAATTGTCTCTCGCCACCTTTTTGTCCATTTACACCCATCCATGTTTGTGGTTGGGTAAGTTAAACATCTAAAGTGTGCGGAGGTGTATTTATATCATTTGTAGCCTTCGTGATCTTGATACCCACATCAATATCATCATCACAATTCATATTAATTCATCATTTTATCTCCTTTGATGTGTTACCTTGTGTGTATTGTCTCGACACAATTAAGATACTTATGTCATGTTTTTCATAAATGTGATCTAAGTATCTACATTATGGCTTACAATGCACACATTTTAACACATCCTCAATATAACTTGACGTGGTTTGGCTTTCAAACATTTTCCAAAATCTTGAAGACTGTCACTTACTTTGTTTGTGTCATTTCGATACCACTTTGACACTAATATCTCACTTCTTCGTAAAGCTTGACTAACGTGTCCAATTGGTGTGGTTACGTGGCTTACATTTGTAATCCTCACCCTTTAACATTTAGGCTTGTTGGTTGTTAAAATTTTCATGGTATCCTTTGATTGGGAGTCACATCTACCCTTTGTTAATATTTACGCCTTGTTCATTTTGATCTTGACATAAATATTGCCATTGTGTTGATCATTTTTGCATCAGACTATCACTTTGCACACGCATTTTCATATGGTGTATTTCCTTGTTGATTGGATTTGGGTTTCACACTCGCATGATTTTTCCTTGTGATTATTCATTCAAAAAAATTATTTTCTAAGGACAATCCCTTTTTATCTCATCGATATTACATTATCATGATGTCTATTTTCCTTATACCTTTGGAAAATCACGCATGCATCCCCATACTTACACATTGTCTAGCTGGTTGTCCTTATGCTCCCAAATTGACATGTCACTTCCTTCCCTTTGAAGGAGTTCCATCACACTATCTAAATCTATACATTTGTGCTTTAAAAAGTTCCAAAAATTAATGACTATCGTGTGGTTCCCCATACTTAAAAAAATGTGGAACCTAGGTTTAGCAATTCAAAGCAAAAGATTCCCATTACAACTAAACCTCGTTTGGTTCTTTGTGCTAGAGATACCATCTGAGTAACTCGTTCCCCACCTTCATCTCATAGTTGGTGGTATGATTTGGACATGTTTGATTCAAATTATTATTCGAGTTCCCCCCACTCTTCTTCTAATTCTAATCTAAACATTTCCTCTTCTTCTGAGGATTCCAATCCAAATATTTCCTTTGACTCTTCTGAGGATTCAGATCCAAAATACTATTTAGATTCATCTAATTTGACTCCTAAGTCATCTAATGTGACTCCTAAGTCATGGTCCTCCCTTTCTTTACAGGATCCTCTTCATCAATCATCTAATGTGACTCTTATGTCGTGGTCCTCCCTTTCTTCTCGTGACCACTTTTATCACCACCCCAACAACGTCTTCTTCCTTTGAAGATACACGCGAATCGCAAATCCTCTAATCGTAAGTATAGTAAAATTCTTGAATTACGGTCCTCTCTTTCTTTGTAGGACCCTTGTCATCATTCATCTAAATTGATTCTTGAATCATAGTCCTCCCCTTCTTTGCAGGACCTTCTTCATCAATCACCCCCATGGAATCTTCCTTCTGTGAAGATTCGTGTGACTCAAATTCCTTCAAGACAAACATCTGAATCGACCCATGTGTCACAATCTATAAACTTTGAACTTAATCCCACTATTTTACATACGACATACCATTGTATAGGTAGGTCCACACCACCTTCTTCTACTCCTGAGACATCTAGCTACACATATTCTTCGTCCCCCACATCATCTTCTTCTATCAATAATCATCAAACATATTCTAAGTCTTCCACACCAAGTAAACCTATTTCTTCCAATAAACCCCTAGGGATCGATCAACAACTCATACCAATTGATCTCTTTCAAAATGAAGAAACAATCAAGGCATTTATAGGGGCATATGAAGATATTGCTTTAATAGATTACAAAAAAAGATTCTCTTTAGACTTTGATGCATCTACATATTTTGAGGAAAAGGTTAATTCCTTTGATCAAGAAATGGAGGAAGAGCCTCGATCATGCACTTGATCCTCCTCTTATTCTTCCATCTTCACATTCTTCATTATGTGATGAAACTCCTTGGTCTTGCATAGATCCATGGCCTATCTTCTCATCACCCAATAACTCTTCATCTATCATAATTCCTCAATCACAATATCTTATGGGGGTCAGTACAAAGTAGCCCTTCATATTGATCTAGGTGTGGGTCACCTTCTAGTAGCCCTCCCTCTTCTATTTATGGGAAATTTTTGAGTAGCCCACTATCTTCAATTATTGGGGCACGTCCAACTAGCCCCTTATCTTCTATGTATGGATCACCCCTGGGTATTCCATCATCTTCTATTCTTGTGCCACATCCTTGGTAGTCCATCATCTTACTTCTATGGGTCATGTCCTAGTATCCCTTATTCTCCTATTCTTGGGCCACATCCTAGTAGTCCTTCATCTTCTATTTATGGGTCACATCCTAAGTAGCCCTTCTTCTTCTATTCTTGGGCCACATCCTAGTATCCTTTCACCTTCTATCTATGGCTCACCTCCTATTAGCCCATCCTCTTCAATTCTTGACCGTATCCTATTCATCTATCACATATTTATTCTATCAATGGTTGTGGAAATCCCACTACCATTTCTATTGTTTCTATCATAAATCGTAAATGCTTTGCATTCTTTTCCTTCTCAAGGTCATAAAATTCAAGTGTCAACTTATAAGAAACCCAAATAGGTTCATTATCAAGCTTAGGTCAAAAATTCCAAGAGCTCAAAATCCCCCAACAACTGGAACAATCTCAAAGTTGTAAATCAAGCGCGATTCAAGAACACACATCAATATAACCATCAAGTATGGCACAATGCATAAACTTTCGGATAGGGAACTCAAGATCCCACATACAAAATCCATGTTTTAGGATAAATCACAGTCCTTTGTTGAGTATGAACTCACCATGATCATCGAGATTGGGGAAAACATGACTCTTGATAAACAAACATGCTTAGTCTCCCTTATCAAGGAATTCACAAACATCATTATTGGATCCTATCACACAGAGTGAATTTGTTAGTAACAAAGGTTCAATATATATATATATATATATATATAGATATATATCAAAATCTAAAAATAAAAACAATGCAAAATACAAAATAAAAATTTAGAAAAAAAAAAAAAAAATCAAAGGTACAAAGATCAAACATTGCAATCAAAGTTATGTACACATGGATATTTCTTTCTTCACTTCCTTACTATTCTTCTACAAGTCTTCCTACCATTTTCATCCCTTTGTGATATTTTGCTAGCTTATTCACACGTATTTTTGACATTTATCTTATGGTATCTCGTTTGCCCTCGTCTTTTATCACCTTGGTAAATTAAAGAACGACTGACCTCATGGAGATCATATCACATTCAAACATCTAATAAACTTGTTGTAAAGAAATTTTGGATATATTTGTTGACACTAGCCAATGTCATCATCGTAAGCATTTTCACCTCCTTCCATCAATCCATCAAAGTGGTTCTTAAACCCTTGTCAAATAAGAGAGCTGAAATAAGTTTTTAGACAATAAAATAATCAAAATCAGTCAAACAACAAAATCTAAAAGCTACAAAGCAAAAGAAAATTGATATATAAATCTCTTTTGGGTTATTTCCAATAATCTCTATCAGGGCTATGGACGCCTGACTTACATTAGAGTAATGTTGTGATTAGAATTAAATACATCTCCATTGGGGATATGAACACTTTAAGTTCAAAACAGAGCAATGTACAGCTATCCTTTCACCATCCATTCACAAAATCACCTTTCATAATAAATCATTCCTAGATATTGGCTAGGGTGTCATCATCTTGTTGTCTTTTAAATATTCCCTTCAAGAGGTAATAAATTCCACGTGCACACACCGAATCTCTTTGAGTAAATAGGATTAGTATGTTACCAAGTGTCTTTTTTTTTTTTTAGACCTTGTTCAGACTCTTACTCTAGTCCATATCTTGTCTCATGATTTGTGCCTTCGGCTAGTCAAATCTTCCTTTCGAGGATTCTAAGCTACATTCATATCATTCACATTGTTATTCTACTTCATTCAGAACATCCATGTGTATAAGATTAATTTTTACCATGTTTTCGGCACCTTTGTCCCCTTTCACAAAAACAATCTTCTCCTTCATTTCAATCATGTGCTTGAGGGACAACTTACATTGGGAGCATCCTTGCTTCTTCCCAACACTTCATTGGTTTATGTTCACCATCATGTTGAACCTATCCATAATGGCCTTGGGTCCCGCTTTCTACCTGTGAAGAGTTTACCTTTAAATACTCCCACCTAATCGTTGGAGAATTTTTTTACATCTTCACCTTTCTCATACTCATGTGGCTTTATGCCCTTATACATCCCATCTATCATTGGGGGAATCCATGCTTTCTCTTCTTCTTGAACATAGTTTCATAAAACTTTTAAAATCAACCAAAACATTCAAATATGTTAGAAAAAGAAAAAACATAAAAAACATTCAAATATGTTTTTAAAAACTTATAAAAATTGAAAATCATCCTACAAAACATCACTCTTTGATTCTCACTTGTTCATGTGTGTGATTGGTGGATCATCTTGATCTACCTCCATCAACAAAAACTAGGCTACTTACTTCATCTCTGTACTCGGGGCACAACGAGTTGTTCCTGATACTATTTTGTAGTGCACATTGCTTTTCCATTGGACCCAAGTGTCCTCCGTTATTCCCTTCGCATGTATCCTTGCTCAGGGCACCATAATTTTTAACCCTTATCATCAATCATGGACTTGTGGATCTCTTTAGTATCGATAACAAAAAACATTTCTACAACTATCTTGATCGTTGTTGGGTTGATATGCACGTTTGTACTTATTTTCCCTGTTATATGAGCTTGTTTCCTTCTCGTATCGCATTGCATTATCAGTATGTTGCATGGATTGGTATTTTCAGAAATGGAAAATTGTTCGTATTATGGCTTTTCATGTCATTCTACCTTTGTCCTATGCTTATATTTTTCATAAGGACCGATGACGTAGTTCCTATGGCAATATGATGACATCCAAATTGTTTTAAAAATACATGGCTGAGGCTAAGCTCTTCTCCCCCTCATCCATATTTATTCTACACCACCTCCCTTTCTCCCCTAATTCTCCCTCTCATTGAGGCATCCTGCCTCGTCCCCCTCCTTCTACCTATATCTCACCTTTTTCGATCATTGATCAGCTTCTTCCATCACCCCATCGACACTCGAGGGGGAATCTCTCCCTCCTACTAATTTTTCTTCTATCCCTTCAAAATCTCTTCTATCTACTATCTTTGAAGTGGCATCACTTACGCCACCCCAAAGAGGGGAAAATGTAGACACCTATAATTACGCCCAAGCAATTTAAATACTTAAATTGCGCTAATTATCCCCTTCCTTGCAAATCAATGACATATCGTCAAAAGCACTCATTTTCCCTCATATCATCATTAATTAATTACACTAAGCTAATTAATTAAGTCACCTATCCAAAAAATACCCTAATTAATGACCTTTTTTTGTTAATAAATCACCTCTTCTATCTAGATTAATTAATTATTATTAATTAATTAGTCCTCCCCTTCATTTAACTAGTAAATCAATATTTAATTGATTTAATCCCTTTCTAATAGCCTAAATCATACTAATATTCCTATAATTTACTTCTATAAGCTCACATCTACCTATTATTTAATCACATTTTATTAATTAAAACACCTCCCAACTCCCATGACTTGCTAATCATAAATTAAATCCTTCTAAAGTAAGGTTAACTTTAATAAAGCAACCTTATCCATTCCTAATCATGTTTTACCTTTATCCCACATACAAAGGATGAAGTGTTTCTTTTATCCATTGGGCTATATAAAGATCCCTCCACCTACCTTTTACTTACACCTAAACTTTCTAAGAGAGTGAATGCACAACATATAGCAAAGAGACTAAGAGCTTGCCTTTTACCCTTTTGAGAGTTCATCATCTTAAAGAGTTAAGCCTCTTTCTTAAGTGCTTAGGTCATATGGGAGGTGTCAAAGGGGGTATTTTCAGCCCAAATTTGATAGGCCCTCATTCCTAGGTTACTTGGCATACTAAGGACAACTATTTTGATAACCATGGAGCTTACTTAGGTCCATTCATTTATTTTTTGTTAGAGAATAGAGGAGTTTAGATATTTAGAATTATTAGTTTCAAAGTTTGTATTTATGAATGCTAGCATCCCGACCCTTGTTTAATTTTTATCTTAATGGTGTTTAGTTTTTGTTTAATTCTTGCTAAGTTAAGGCTATTTAGGTGTTAGTATTTACTCATACTAGCATTATTTTGAAAACAACACTTGCACATAGAGCTCAATTATGAGCTCACCGGGGACCTCTTCTGGGAGCTTGCCTAGGAGGTCACCAAGTAGCTCCCCTAGGAGCTCACTGAATAGCTCTACAAGTAGCTCTCCTAGGAGCTCTTCTAGGAGCTTTTTGATCAGCTCAAGTTGACCTTACCTGAGAGCTTGTCTAGTAACTGGCCTAGGAACTCACTTAGGAACTCACCTAATAGCTCACATTGGCAACTCGCCTTGAGGTCACCTTGCCAACTCTCCTTGAGCTTGCCTTGCCAACTCACCTTGAGCTCATTTGGTAGCTCACATGTAAGCTCACCTCAAAGATTTCTGACATAATTTCCTTTGAGCTCACCTAGGAGCTCACTGAGCAACTCACCAAGGAGCTCAACAAGAAGACAACCCAGGAGCTCATCGAGAAACTAAAATTGAGCTTGCTCAAAAACTCACTTGGGAGCTCATCTGACAGCTCACTATGAGCTCACCTGAGTAGCTTGACTTGACCTTTCCTAGGAGTTCATCAAGTAGGTTACCTTGCCATCTCACCTTGAGCTCACTGAGGAGCTCACCTTGAGCTCATCATCAGTAGCTCACCTTAGATTTCATCGAGTAGCTCGCCAAGTAACTCACCTTGGAGCTCACTTGGGAGCTCAATGAGTAGCTTTTCAAGTAGGTTAACTTGAGCTCACTTGTGAGCTCTCCGAGAAGCTCATCAGAGACCTCACCTAGGAGCTCACCAAGTAGGCTGGCTGGGAGCTCACTTAGTAGACTTCGTATAAGAGCTTTCCGAGTAGTTCATCTAGGAGCTTCTTGAACAACTCACCAAGTAGCTCACCTAGGAGCTCTTCTAGGAGCTTACCGATCAGCTTGAGTTGAGCTCACCTAGGAGCTCATCGAGTAACTCACATCGGAACTCACCTAGGAGCTCACCTGATAGCTTACCTTAACAACTCCCCTTGAGCTCATCTGGTAGCTCACATGTAAGCTCACATAAGATATTACTGACAAGCTCACCTTTAAACTTTCCTGAGCTCACTAAGTAGCTCACCTAGGATTTCAGCTAGAAGCTTAGCAAGTGCCGAGCTCGTCAGAGCTCGTCTAGAAGATCGACATGAGATTTCCTAGAAACTCACCTAGGAGCTCACCTTGCCAGCTTCCACCTTGAACTTGCCTAGGAGCTCACCGAGCAGCTCGACTTGAGATAGCCCAGGAGCTCATAATGCAGCTCACCCAAAAAATCACATGGGATCTCACCTAACAAAGACACCCAAAAACTTAAATGGGAGCTCACTTGCTAGTTTGCCTTGAGCTCCTTTGAAGCTCAGGAGCTCACCTTGCCAACTTATCTTGAGCTTGTTTGGGAGCTCACCGATCAACTCAAGTTGATCTCGACTAAGAGCTCATCGAGTAACCCACACGAGAACTCACATAGGAGCTCACTTGATAGCTCACCTTGCCATCTTGCCTTGAGATCACCTTCCCAAGTCACCTTAAGCTCATCCCAGTGAGCTCAAATGTAAGCTCACCTAAGAGATTACCGATAAGCTTACCTTTGAATTCACCTTGAGCTCGAGGTAGCTCACCTAGGTACTCTACTCTTCATCGAGCTTGGTAGAAGCTAGACTTGAGCTTGCCAAGAAACTTACCTGGGAGCTCACCTTACCATCTCACCTTTACCTCGCCAAGATCTAGCTCAGTAGCTCGACTTGATCTTTCTCGAGAGCTCATCAAGATGCTAACTTGAAAACTCACATGGGAGCTCACCTGACAGGTCACCCAGAAACTCACATGGGAGATTACCTATCAGCTCACCTTACTAGCTCACCTTGAGCTCGGCGAGGAGCTCACCTTGCTAACTCACCTTGAGCTTGTCCCCAGTTCTTGCCTCGAGTTTATCAAGCATCTTACCAAGTAACTCACTTAGGAGCTCACCTAATTACTCACCCGGGAGCTCACCGAGTAGGTTGACTTGAGCTTGATTTGAGCTCACCAAGTAACTTTCCGGTGACCTCACCTAGGAGATCACCAAGTAGCTCACTTCGGAGCTCTCCTAAGCAAATTTTGGGAGATCATTCAATATCTTGCCAAGTAGCTCACCTTGGAGATCTTTTGGGATCTTACTCGATCAACTCAAGTTGAGCTCACTCGAGAGCTCATCAAGTAACTCACCTTGGAGCTCACCTGATAGCTCGCCTTGCCAACTCACATTGAGCTCACCTTGCCAACTCACCTTAATCTTGCCTTGCCAACTCACCTTGATCACATCAGGTAGCTTGCATATAAGCTCACCTTAGGAGATTTCTCGAAAAGCTTACATGGGAGCTCACTAAGTAGCTCATCTAGGAGCTTGGCTGGGAGCTTGATAAGTAGCTCACCTAGGAGCTCATCGAGCAGCTCGACTTAAGCTTATATAGAAATTCACATGGGAGCTCACCCGAGCTCACCTGATACTCACCTTGTTATATCACCTCGAGCTTGCCCAGGAGCTTGCTTGAGCCTTGAGCTCATCAATTGAGCTCACCGAGAGTTCACAAATAGATCACGCTCGAAAACTCACATGGGAGCTCACCTTACTGACTCACCTTGCCAACTTACATGGAGCTCACCTTGAGATTCTTTACGAAGATAAACTTTCATAACTCACCTTGAGCTGGTGCTAATGAGCTTACCTCGAGTTCATAGAGTAGGTCACCTTGAGTAGAGTTGACTTTATACTCATTGTGAGCTCGCCGGGGACTTTTCTGGGAGGTCACCAAGTAGCTCCCTTGGGAGATCACCTAGAAACTCACTTAGGAGCTCACCTTGGACAACTCACCAAGTAGCTCTTATGGGGGCTCACTGATCATCTTCATGAGTTGAGCTCCCGGTGCTCATCGAGTAACTCACTTGGGAACTCACTTTGTGAGCTCACCTAATAGCTCTCCTCCAACTTAGGGACTCACCTCGAGCTCACCTTTCTAACTCGACTTTAGATCACCTTGCCAACTCACCCAAATAGCTGAGCTCATCCTGAGAGCTCGCATGTAGCTCACACTCCTCAAGAGATTGCTGATAATCTCACCTTTGAACTCACTAGGATCTCACCGAGCTAGAGTCACATAGGAGCTCAACTAGGAGCTCAATAATCATCATTTGAGAGAGCTGTCGAGAGATCAAGCTTGAGGTTGCACGAGAAACTCACAGGGGGCTCACCTTGACTAATTCACCTTGAGCTCACCTAGGATCTCAGCAAGCAGCTCTCCTTGACTCAATTGAGCTTGACTTGAGCTCTCTTGCAAGTAGCTCACTTGAAAACTCACATGGGAGCTCACTTGACAACTCACCTGGAAACTCAGCATGGAGCTCACCTATTAACTCACCTTTAGCTCACCTTGAGATCTCCTTAGGAGCTCGAGGAGCCATGCTAACTCACCTTGAGCTTGATCGCTAGTAGGCTCACCTCGATAGTTTGTTGAAGTAGCTCAGAAGCTGGGAAGCTCACCAAGTAGCTCACCTGGGAACTCACCTAATAGCTCACCTTGGGAGCTCACCGAGTAGCTCACCAGTAGCACTTGACTTGAGCTCATCGAGGCAGCTTTCACCTAGAGACCTCACTTTGGGAGCTTGTCAAGTAGCTCACTTTGAAGCTCACCTAAGAGCTCACTTGACCTAAGGAGATCACCTAAATAACTCACCATTGTTCTCTCACCTTGGAGGATCAGTAAAAGCTCACCGAGTTGAGCTCGAGTTGAGCTCACTTCAGGAGAGCTCATCCAGTAACTCACTTAAGGAACTCACTTCACCTGGGGAGCTCTATGACAGCTCACCTTGCCCGACTCACCTTGAGCTCACCTCAGCAGGCTCACCTTGAAGCTCACTCCTCAGCTCACCGTAGCTCACCTCGTAGAGCTCACCTCATGATTTGCAAGCTCACCTTTGAGCTCACATGAGGAGCTCACCAAGTAGCTCACCTAGGAGCTTGGGTAGCTTGCTCAGCTTTCATCCCGAGTAGCTCGCTCTAGGGCTCGTCGAGCAGCTCACTTGAGCTTACCTAGCTTCGAAAAGGAGATCTCACCTTGAGCTCACCTAGGAGCTTGCCAGGTCAGACTTGAGCTTTGACCCATGAGCTCACTAGAGCATCAACTTGAGCCTCTCAGGGCTGAAATCATGCTTGGAGCTCACCTTGCATAACTCAATTGCTATCAACTCACATGGGAGCTCACCTTACCCCTGACTCACCTTGAGGAGATCTCATCTTGCATGATCACTCACCTAGTAGCTCACCTTGAGCTCACTTGAGCTCATTGGGAGCTCATCTTGTAACTCACCTTGAGCTCACCCAGAAGCTCACCTCACAGCTCACCTGGGAGCTCACCTAGCTGAACTCACTTGGGAGCTCACCTAGGTAGCTCACCCGGAGCCTCAGGTTGACTTGAGCTCACTTGTGAGCTCACCTAAAACTCACCAGGAGCTCACTAGCTCACCAAGTAAGCTCACCACCTAGAGGTCACTCAGAAAACTCACTTGGGAGCTCACCAAAAACTGAGCTAGCTCACCTTGAAACTTAGCAAGCTCACCTGAGCTCACCTTTCCAGCTCACTGGAGGAGCTCACCCTAGGAGCTCCATATAAGAGTTCATCAGCTCAACACTTGAGCTTGCACTTGGGAGCTCATCTAATAACTCACTAAGGAGCTCACCCGAGCTTCACCTAGGAGCTTTCTCACTGAGGAACTCATGTTGCTAAGCTTGCACTTAAAAGCTCACTTGACTGAACTGCCTTGAGCTCACTTGCCAGTTGAGCTCATCTCTTGGGAGCTTGCAAGTACCTTGAGTAAGCTCACCTGGGAGCTCACCTAAAGCTCACCACCTTTGTAGCTCATCCGACAGGGAGCTCACCTAAGTGGAGCTCATTAGATGAATTCAAGTTGAGCTCACAAGGAGCTCAACTTAACCTAGCTTGCCTTGAACTCACGAGAGCTTTGAGAGCTCACCTAAAACTTGCATTGTCAATTCTCCTTGATCTCATGTGGTAGCTCACATGTAAGCTAACCTTAGAGATTTCTAACAATATCACATTTGAGCTCATATATGGGAGGTCATTGAGAAGTTCACCTAGGAGGTCAGCTAAGCGGCTTGAAAGTATCTCACTCGTAAGCTCATCGAGTAGCTCAACTTGAGCTTACCTTGTGATTTTACCTAGGAGCTCACTGACATCTCCCCTTAATCTCACCCAAGAGCTCATTGATTAAGCTTGACTTGAGCTCACCTAGGAGCTCATCAAACAAGCTTGCTTTCCCAAAATTTTTATGGGAGCTCACCCGACAAGTCACCCAAAACTCACATGGGAGCTTACCTGATAGCTCACCCAAAAACTTGCATGGGAGCTCACCTATCACTCACCTTACCAACTCACCTTAAGCTCATTGAGGATCTCACCTTGCTGACTCATCTTGAGCTCGTGCATGTACCTCTCCTCGGAGTACATCAAGCACTCACCAAGTACCATGCCTAGGAGCTCACCTAATAGCTCACCTAACTAATTTCTTGGGAGCTCACTAAGTAGTTCACCGAGTAGGTTGACTTGATCTCACTTATGAACTCACATGTAAGCTCACTGAGTAGCTCACCAGGGACCACACCTAAGAGCTCACCAAGTAGCTTGCTTGGGAGCTCACCTAGCAGCTCACCTCGGAGCTTGCCAAATAGCTCGCCATGTAGCTCACCTAAGAGCTCTTATGCGGGAGCTCTGCGATTAGCTCAAGTTGAGATCGCCTAGGATCTCGTCGAGTAACTCTCCTAGGAACTCATCTAACAGCTCACCTTGCCAAATACCCTTGAGGTTGCCTTGCAAAACTCACCTTAAGCTCATCCTAGTAGCTTACATGTAAGCTCACCTCGAGATTGCCAAAATCTCACCTTTGAGCTCACTTGGGAGCTAACCAAGAAACTCACCTGGGAGCTAGGTAAGCAACTCATCAAGGAGATCCTCAAGTAGCTTGACTTGAGCTTACCCAAAAATCACTGAGAGCTCACTGACAGCTCGCATTGCTAGCTCACCTTGAGGTCACACGAGAGATTCTGAGTAGCACAACTTGAGCTCACCCGGGAGCTCATCAAGTAGGTCACTTGAAAACTCACATGGGAGCTCTCCTAATAGCTCACTTAGAAACTCACGTGAGAGCTCACCTATCAAATCACCTTGAGATCACTTAGGAGATCACCTTGCCAACTCACCTTGAGCTTGTCTAGTAGCTCACCTCAGAGTTCATCAAGTAGGTCACCAAGTAGCTCACCTAGGAGCTCACTTGGGAGCTCACTCAACAACTCATCGAGTAGGTTGACTTGAGCTTGCTTGTGAGCTCACCGAGTAGCTCGCTAGGGACCTCACATGGGAGCTCGAAAAATAGCTCACTTGGGAGCTCACCTAGCAGCTTGCCTAGAAGCTCACAAAATAGCTTGTCAAGTAGCTCACCTAGGACCTCTTCTGGGAGCTCATCAATCATCTTGAGTTGATCTCACCAAGGAGCTAGTCGCTTAACTCACCTGGGAACTCACAACTTGTCCAGGAACTCATCAAATAGCTTTCCTAAAAACTCACATGGGAGCTTGCCTTGCTAGCTCACCTTGAGCTCAGTGAGGAGCTCACCTTTCCAACTCACCTTGAGGTCATCTGGTAGCTCACCTCAGAGTTTATGGAGAGGCTTGCCAAGTAGCTCACCTAGGAGCTCACCTAACAGCTCACCTAGGAGCTCACCTAACAGCTTGTTTATGAGCTCGTCGGGACCTCACCTCGGAACTCACCAAGTAGCTTGCTTGGGAGCTCACCAAGCAACTTGCCTGGGAGCTCACCAAATAGCTCGAGTTGAGCTCACTCAAGAGCTTATTGAATAACTCACCTGGGAACTCACCTGGGAGATCACCTAACAGCTTCCTTGCCAACTCAACTTGAACTCATCTGGTAGCTTGAATATAAGCTCACCTCAGACATTACTAACAAGCTCGCCTTTGAGCTCACATAAGAGCCCATTGAGTAGCTCACCTAGGAGCTCGGGAGCTTGGTAAGTAGCTTTCCTAGGTCCTCGTCAGCAGATTGACTTGAAATTACATGAAAACTCACCTCGAGCTCAAGCTTAGAAGGTCACCTTGCCGACTTACCTTGAGCTTTCCTAGGAGCTTGCCAAGAAGCTCAACTAGACCTCGTCAAACAGATCACCCAAAACTCACATGGGAGCTCACCTTACCAACTCACATGAGAGCTCACCTATAAGCTCACCTTGCCTACTTACCTTGAGCTCACTGAGGAGCTCACCTTGCCAACTCACCTTGAGCTCATTGAGTAGCTCACCAAGTAGCTTGCATGGGAGCTCACCGAGAACTTTCCTGGGAGCTCAATGAGCAGCTCACTAAGTCGGTTGACTTGAGCTCACTTGTGAGCTTACCAAGCAACTCACCAGGGACCTCACCTGGGATCTCACCAAGTAGCTCACTTGGGATCTCACCAAGTAGCTCACTTGGGAGCTCACTTAGCAACTCACCTGGGAGCTTACCGAACAGCTCACAAAGTAGCTCACTAGGGAGCTCTTCTGGGAGCTCAACGATCAGCTTGAGTTGAGCTCACCTAGGAGCTCATCAAGTAACTCACTTGGGAACTTACCTGGGAGATTTCTTGACAACTCACCTTGCCAACTTGCCTTGAGCTCACCTTTCCAACTTGCCTTGAGCTCACCTTGCCAACTCACTTTGAGCTCATCTCTTAGCTTACATGTAAGCTCACCTTAGAGATTACCGATAAGCTCACCTTTGAGCTCACCTAGAGCTCGCCTAGGATCTCAGCTGGAGCTCAACAAGTAGCTTATCCAGGAGCTCATCGAGTAGCTCGACTTGAAATTCCCTATAACTTCCCTGGGACCTCACCTGATAGTTTTCCTTACTAGCTTACCTTGAGGTCACCCAGGACCTTGCTGAGCATCTCGACATAAGCTCACCCGAGAGCTTGTCAAGTAGCTCACCTAAAAATTACATAGGAACTCACCTGATAGCTCACCCTAACAACTCACATGGGAAATCACCTATCATGTCACCTTACCATCTCACCTTGAGTTCACCTCGGAGTTCATCAAGCAGAGCTGCCTGCTGACTGGGGACCTCACCTAAGAGACTGGGACCTCACCTAAGATCTCACTCTAGTGAGCTCACCAAGGTTCTCTCTCCTAAACTTGCCAAGTAGCTCACTCAGAGATCACCTAACAGCTCACCTGGGAGCTCACTGACAGCTCACCTTACCAACTCACCTTGAGCTCATCTTGCCAACTCACCTTTAGCTCACCTTGCCAACTCACCTTGAGCTCATATGTTAGCTCGCATGTAAGCTCACCTTAGGGATTGCTAACAAGCTCACCTTTGAGCTCACCCAGGAGTTCGTCGAGCATCTCGACTTGAGGTTTCCCAGAAACTCACCTAGGAGCTCACCTAATAGCTTGCCTTGCTAGCTCACCTTGAGCTTGAGCATCCTTGAAAAACTAACCTAGGATCTCACCTTATTAGCTCACCTCGAGCTTTCACAGGAGCTCACCTAGTAGCTCACTTGGAAACTCACATGGGAGCTCACCTGACAACTCACCTTGCCAACTTGCATTGGAGCTAACCTATAAGCTCACCTTGAGCTCACTGAGGAGCTCACCTTGCCAACTCACCATGAGCTCATCTAGGTAGCTCACCTTGGAGTTTGTCACCTAATATTTCACCTTGGAGCTCACCAAGTAGATCACTAGGTCATTGAGTAGGTGTACTTGAGCTTGCATGTGAGCTCACCAAGTAGCTCACTAGTGACCTTACCTGGAAGCTTGCTAAGTAGCTCACTTGGGAGCCCACCTTTTAGCTCACATGGAAGCTTGCCGTGAATAGCTCACCTAGGAGCTCTTTTAGGAGCTCACCAATCAACTTGAGTTGAGCTCACCCAGGAGCTCGTCGAGTAAATCACCTAGGAACTCACCTGGGAGCTCACTTGATAGCTCACCTTGCCAACTCACCTTGAGATTGTCTTACCAACTAACCTTGTTAACTCACTTAGAGCTCATATGAAAGCTCGCATGTAAGCTCACCTAGATATTTCCAACAAGCTCACCTTTGAGCTCACCTAGGATCTCACCGAGTAGCTCACCTAGGAGCTCAACTGGAATCTCAGTAAGCAGCTCATCCAGGAGCATGTCGCAGCTCGACTTGAGCTTTCTAGAAACTCACATAGGAAGTCACTTGATAGTTCACCTGGCGCTCACCTAGGAGCTTGGTATGCAGCTCAACTTGAGCTCACCCAGAGAGCTTTTCAAGCAGCTCACCCAAAAATTCACATGGGAGCTCACCAAAACTCACCTTACCAACTTTCCTTGAGCTCGGAAGGTAGCTCACCTCGGATATTGTCGAGTAGCTCAAGTAGAGTTCACCCATGAGCTCGTCGAGTAACTCACCTAGGAACTCACTGAGAGCTCACCTGACAACTTTCCTTACCAACTCACCTTGAGTTCACCTTTCCAAATGGATCACCTTTGAGCGCACATGGGAGCTCACTTAGCGAACTCACACCTAGGAGCTAGGTTAGGAGCTCGATAAGCGGCTAACCTAGGAGCTCATCGACCAACTTGACTTGAGTTTTCCTAAAAACTCACCTGGGAGCTAGCCTGAAATCTAGCCTTGCCAGCTTGCCTTGAGCTTACCCAGAAGCTCACCGAGTAGCTCAACTTGAGCTCACCTGAGAACTCATCAAGCAGCATGTGTGAAAACTCACATGTTAGCTCACTTGTGAGCTCACCGAGCAGGTCACCGGGGACCTCACATGGGAGCTCGCCAAGTAGCTCACTTGAAAGCTCTCCTAACAGCTTACCTAGGAGCTCACGTAGCAGCTCACCAGGGAGCTCACCAAATAACTCACAAAATACCTCACCTAGGAGCTTTTCTAGGAGCTCACCCATCAGATCAAGTTGAGCTCACCCGGGAGCTCATCGAGTAACTCACAGTAACTCACCTGGGAGGTCACTTGAAAGCTCACCTTGCTAACTTGCCTTGAGCTCATCTAGTAGCTCACATGTAAGCTCACCTCATAGATTACTGAGAAGCTAACCTTTGAGCTTGCTTGTGAGCTCACCGAGTATCTCACCTAGGATATTAGCTAGGAACTGGGCAAGCAGCTCACGCCGGAGCTCATTGAGTAGCTCGAATTGATCTTGCCCAAAAACTCACCTAGGAGCTTGCTTGACAGCTCACCTTGGTAGCTCACCTTGAGCTCTCTAAGGAGCTCACCTTGCAACTTGACTTCAGCTCACCCAGGAGCATGTCAAGTAGCTCACCTGAAAACTCACATGGGAGCTCGCCTGACAACTCGCGTTGCCAACTCGCATGGAATCTCACCTATCGGCTCACTTGCTAGCTTGCCTTGAGCTCACTAAGGACTCACCTTACCAACTTACCTTGACCTCATCTGGTAGCTCACTCGGAGTTCATCGAGTAGCTAGCCAAGTAGCTCACCTAACAACTTACCTAGGAGCTCACCTAACATTCTTGTTGGGAGCTTACGTAACAGATCACCTAGGAGCTCACCTAGTAGCTCACCGAATCGCTTTACTTGAGCTCACTTATGAGATTATTGGGGACCTCACTTGGAAGCTCGTGAACTAGCTCGTTTGGGAGCTCACCTCATAGCTTGCCAAGTAGCTCACCTAAGAGCTCTTCTAGGAGCTCACTGATCAGCTAAATTTTAGCTCACCTTTGAGCTCATCGATTAACTCACCTTAGAGCTCACTTGGGAGCTCACCTGACAGCTCACCTTACCAACTCACCTAGACCTCACCTTGCCAACTCCCCTTGAGCTTGCCTTGCCAACTCACCTTAAGGTCATCTAGTAGCTTGTATGTAAGGTCACTTTAGAGATTACCAAAAAGTTCACCTTTGAGCTCACATTGGAGCTCACCTAGTGGCTCACCTAGGATCTTAGCTAGGAGCTCGATAAGCAGATCACCCAGGAGCTCATCGAGTAGCTCGACTTGAGTTTTCCTAGAAAATCACCTAGGGGCTCACATGATAGCTCACCCAGGAGCTCATCGAGTGGCTTGACTTGAGATTTCCTAAAAAATCACCTGGGAGCTCACGTGAAAGCTTGACTTGAGCTTACCTGGGAGCTCGTCAAGCATCTCGATTCTAGCTCACCCGAGAGCTCATCAAGTATCTCGTCTGAAAACCCACATGGGAGATCACCTATAAGGTCACCTTACTAGCTCGCCTTGAGCTTGATAAAGATATCACCTTGCCAAATCACCTTGAGCTTATCTAGTAGCTCACCTCGGAGTTCATCGAGTAGCTCACCAAGTAGATTACCTAGGAGCTCACCTAACAGCTCACCTAGGAGCTCATGGAGCATCTCGCACCGAGTAGGTTGACTTGACCTCACTTGTGAGCTCACCAAGGACCTCGCAAAGGGAGCTCACCATGTATATCACTTGGATCTTACCTATCAACTCACCTAGGATCTCACGAAACAGCTCCTAAGTAGCTCGCTTGGGAGATCGTTTTGGATCTCACCGATTAGCTTGAGTTGAGCTCACCCGTGAGGTCATCGAGTAACTCATTTAGGAACTCACTTGGGATCTCACCTGCAATCTCACCTTTCCAACTCACTCACCTGAGCTTTCCTTGCCAACTCTCCTTAAGCTCACCTTGCCAAATTGCATTGAGTTCACTTGGTAGTGTGCATGTAAGTTGACCTTAGATATTGCAACTCACATTGAGTTCAAGCGCTCACCCAGGAGCTTATAGAGCAGCTCGAATTGAGCTTACCCAAGATTTCATCAAGTAGCTCACCTAAAAACTCAAATGGGAGCTCACCTGACAGCTTGCCTTGCCAACTCGCAGGGGAGCTCACTTATCAGCTTACCTTGTCAGATCACCTTGAGCTCACTGAGGAGCTCACCTTACCAACTCACCTTGAGTGCATCTAGTAGCTCACCTATGATTTCTTCGAGTAGCTCTCCAAGTAGCTCACCTAGTAGCTCACCCAGAGCTCATCGAGAAACTTGCCAAGTAGTTTGAATTGATCTTACTTGTGAGCTTGCAAGGCGTATCACCAAGGACCTCGACCAGGGTCTCACCAAGTAGTTCACTTTTGAGATCACCTAGCAGCTCACTTGGGAGCTCTCCAAATAGCTCACCAAGTATCTCACCTAGTAGCTCACCTCGGAGCTCACCTAATAGCTTACATGGGATATCACCTAATAGCTCACCTGGGAACTCACCGAGCAGCTCACTGAGTAGGTTGACATGAGCTCACTTGTGAGCCTACCAAGCAGCTCATTGGGGACCTCACCTAGGAGCTCACCAAGTATCTTGCTTTAGAGTTCACCTAGCAGTTCACTTGGGAAATCACTTGAACAAATCACCAAGTAGCTCGCCTAGGAGCTCTTTCTTGGGAGCTCACTGATCAACTTGAGTTGAGCTCACCTGGGAGCTCATCTAGTAACTCACATGTGAACTCACCTGATAGCTCACCTTGCCAACTCACCTTGAGCTCATTTGGTAGCTCGTATGTAAGCTCGCCTCAGAGATTACTGACAAGCTCACCTTTGAGCTCACCTGGGAGCTTACCAAGTAGCTCACTTAGGAGCTCAACTTAGAGCTCATCAAGAGGCTTACCCAGGAACTCATCGAGCAGCTTGACTCGAGCTTACATGGAAACTCACTTGGGAGCTCACCCGATAGCTCAACTAGGAGCTTATAGAGCAGCTCACCTAAAAACTCACATAGGAGGTCACCTAACAGCTCACCTTGCCAACTCACATGGGAGCTCCCCTATCAACTCAGCTTGCCAGCTTTCCTTGAGCTCGCTAAGGAGCTCACCTTGCCAACTCACCTTGAGCCCTTCTGGAAGCCCACATTAGAGTTGATTGAGTAGCTTGCACAAGTAGCTTTCATAGGAGCTTCAATAACAGATCACTTGGGAGCTCGCCTAACAACTCACCTGGGAGATCACCAAGCATCTCGCCGAGTAGGTTGACTTGAGCTCGCTTATGAGCTCACCAAGCAGCTCATTGGGGACCTCACTTGGGAGCTCATCAAGTTGCTCGCTTGGGAGCTCACCTAGCAGCTTTCACTAGGAGCTCACTAAATAGCTTGCCAAGTAGCTCACCTGGGAGCTGTTCTTAGAGCTCTCTGATCAGCTCAAGTTTAGCTCACCCATAAGCTCATCGAGTAACTCACCTGGGAACTCAACTAGGAGCTTACCTGATAGCTCACATTACCAACTCACCTTGAATTCACCTTGCCAACTCACCTTAAGCTCACCTTCTCAACTCACCATGAGCTCATCGGTCGCTCGCATGTAATCTCACCTCGAGATATTACCGATAAGCTCACCTTTGAGCTCGCATGGGAGCTCATCGAGAAGCTCACCTAGGATGTTGGTCGGGAGCTTGGCAAAGCTACTCAACTTGAGATTTTCTAGAAACTCACCTCAGAGATCACCCGACACTCACCTTGTCGGCTCAACTTGAGCTCACGTAAGAGATCGCGCTCAAGCAACTCACCCATAAACTATTATGGTAGCTAGCCTTGCCAGCTCACCTTGAGCTTGCTAAGGAGGTCACCTTGCTTACTCACCTTTAGCTCATCTGGGAGCTCACCTTGGAGTTTGTCTAGTAGCTTACTAAGTATCTCACCGAGAAGCTCTCCGAGTAGGTTGACTTGAGCTCATTTGTGAGTTCACTAAGTAGTTTGTAAGGGACCTCACCTGGGAGATGGCCAAGTAGCTCACTTGGAACCTCACCTAGCAGCTCACCTGGAATCTCACCAAATAGCTCACAAAGTAGCTCACAGAGCTCACCAAGCGAGATCAAGTTGAGCTCACCTAGGGACCTTGTCGAGTAACTTGCCTAGGAACTCACTGGGAGCTCACCGATAGCTCACCTTACCAACTTTCCTTAAGCTCCCCTATCCAAATTGACTTGATCTCACCTTGCTAAGTCACCTTCAGCTCATGTGGTATCTTGCATGTAAGCTCACCTCATAGATTGCCAAGAAGCTCACGTTTGAGCTCACCTAGAGATCCCCTTAGAGCTCAACAGCTCCCATTGGTAGTAGCTCTCACCTAGGAGCACATCGAGTAGCTCAACTGAGCTTTCCCAAAAACTTACCCGGAGCTCACCTTATAGCTTCTAGCTTTCCTTAAGCTTTCCTAGGAGCTCACTGAGCAACTTGACTTGATCTCACCCATGAATTCATCAAGTAGTTTGCCCAAAAACTCACACCTAGGATCTCCCTTGACTACATGCCTTACCAAATTTCATGGGAACTCACCTTGCCAGCTACTATTGAGCTCGCTAAGGAGCTCACATTGCCAAATTACCTTGAGCTTGTCTTGTAGCTCACCTCGGAGTTCGTTGAGAAAATCTCCAAGTATCTCGCCTAGAGCTCACGTAAAACTCACCTAGGAGCTCATCGAGAAGCTCACGTAACATCTCACCTAGGAGCTCATCTAGTAGCTCACATGTAATCTCAGCTCATATATTATCGACAAGATCACATTTGAGCTCACTAGGAGCTCACCGAGCAGATTACCTAGGAGCTCGGTTGGGAGCTCGAGCTGCACTCACCTAGGAGCTCACTCGACACTCACCTTGAGCTCACCAGAGCTCACTCGATCGGCTTGACATGAGCTCACCAGGAGCTCGGCCGAGCAGCTTGACTTGAGCTCACCTAGGAGCTCATCAAGTATCTTGACTAAAAACTCACATGGGTGCTCACCTTACCAACTTGCATGGCGCTTTTCCTATCATCTCACCTTAGGCTCGCTCGGATGCTCACCTCCCAACCCAACTTGAGCTTGTCTGGTAGCTCACCTCGATTTTTTCAAGCGGCAGTAAGCAAGTATCTCACCTAATAGCTCTCCTTGGAGCTCACCTAACAACTCGCTTGGGAGCTCACCGAGTAGCTTGAGGGCTTTGAGCTCACTTGTGAGCTTACCGAGTAGCTCACTTTGGGGACCTCACTTGGGAGCTTACCAAGTAGCTCACTTGGGATCTCACCTAGCAGCTCACCTAGGAGCTCATCAAACAACTCACCAAGTAGCTCGCTATTAGATTGAGTTGAGCTCACCTGGGAGCTTGTCGAGTAAGTCAACCGGGAACTCACCTGGGAACTTACCTAGGAGATCACCTGACAGCTTGCCTTGCTAACTCTCCTTGAGCTCACCTATCCAACTCAACTTGATCTCACCTTGCCAACTCACCTTGAGCTCATCTAGTAGTGCGCATGTAAGCTCACCTTAGAGATTACCCACAAGATTACCTTTGAGCTCACCTGGGAGCTCACAGAGTAGCTCACCTAGGAGCTTGGCTGGGAGCTCAGCAAGTAGCTCACCTGGGAGCTCGTTGAGCAACTTGACTTGAGATTTCTTGGAAACTCACCTGGGAGCTCACCTTGCCAACTTTCTTGGAGCTTGCCCGTGATCTCGCCGAGTAACTCAACTTGATCTCACTCATGATTTCATCAGGTAGCTTACCCATAAACTTACATGGGAGCTTTCTTGACAAAGATGACTTATTAACTCTCATAGCAGCTTACCTTGCCACTCACATTGAGCTCATTGAGGAGCTCACGTTGCCAACTCACCTTGAGCTTGTCTCGTAGCTCACCTCAAAGTTCATCGAGAAAATCTCTGTAGATCTCCTAATAGCTCACCTGGGAGCTCATCAAACATCTCACCTACAAGCTCACCAAGCAACACATTGAGTAGGTTGACTTGAGCTTGCTTGTGAGCTCATTGATCGCCTCACTAGGGACCTCACCTAGTAGCTCACCAAGTAGCTCACTTGGGAGCTCACCTAGTAGTTTGCCTAGGAGCTCGCTGAATAGCTCACCAAGTAGCTCACCTTGATTTATTCTGGGAGCTCACCGATTAGCTTGAGTTGAGCTCACCTAGAACTCATCGAGTAAATTACAGGATCTCACTTGACAGCCTCACCTTACCAACTCGCCTTCCTAAATCACCTTGAGCTCTCCTTACGAAATCACCTTGAGCTCACCTTTGAGCTCACCTGGGAGCTCACTGAGCATCTCACCTAGGAGCTTGGTTGGGAGCTTAGCAAGTAACTCATCTAGGAGCTCATCGAGCAGCTTGACTTGATCTTACCTAAAAACTCACCTAGGAGCTCACCAAGTAGCTCATTTAGGAGCTCACCTAGCAACTCACCTGGGATCTCACTGAATAGCTCACAAAGTAGCTCACCTGGGAGCTCTTCTAGGAGCTCACTGATTACCTTGAGTTGAGCTCACCTGGGAGCTTGTCGAGTAACTCACCTGGTAACTCGCTTGGGAGCTAGCCTGACAGCTCACCTTGCCAACTCACCTTGAGCTCATCTAGTATCTCCCATGTAAGCTTACCTCAGAGATTGCTAAAAAGCTCACCTAGGAGCTCACATGACATCTCACCTTGAAAAATTTGCTTTGAGCTCATTGAGCATCCTGACTTGAGCTTGATCGGGAGCTCATCATGTAGCTCACTCAAAAACTCACATGGGAGCTCACCTAATAGCTCACCTTGCCAACTCACATGGGAGCTCACCTATTAGCTAAGCTTTACATCTCACCTTGTTCTTGCTGAGGATTCCTCCTTACCAACTCACCTTGAGCTCGTCTGGTAGCTTGCCTCATAATTCATCGAGTAGATCACCTGGGATCTTTCCTAACATCTCACGTTGGAGCTCGCCTAATAGTTCACCTTGGAGCTCACCGAGTAGGTTGACTTGAGCTCGCGTATGAGCTCACCGAGTAGCTTACCGGGAGCTTTCTTGGAAGGTTTCTAAGTAGCTCACTTAGGAGCTCACCTTGTAGCTCACCTAGGAGCTCACTGAATAGCTCACTAAGTAGCTCACCCGGGAGCTCTTCTGGGAACTCACATATTAACTTGAGTTGAGCTCACCCATGATCTTGTCGAGTAAATCACTTGGGAACTCTCTCGGGAGGTCCCTTAATAGCTCACTTTGTCAACTTACCTTGAGATCACCTTACCAACTCACCTTGAGCTCACCTTGTCAACTCACCTTGAGTTCATCTCGGTAGCTCACATGTAAGCCCACCTAAGAGATTGCCAATAAGCTTAGCTTTGAGCTCACCTAGATCTCACCGAGAAGCTTACTCAGGAGCTCGGTAGAGCTCAAGAAAATAGCTCATCTAGGAGCTTGTCGAGTAGCTCGACTTGAACTTTCTCAAAACTCACCTAGGAAATTACGTGATAGCTCACCTTGCCATCTCACCTTGAGCTCACCAAAGAGCTTGCGAGCATCTCAACTTGAGCTCACCTTGGAGCTCGTCAAGAAACTCACCCGAAAACTCACATGGGAGCTCACTTGACAGCTCACTTTACCAACTCGCATGGGAGCTCACCTATCAACTTGCCTTGCACCAGCTCACCTTGAGCTCACAAGGTGAGGAGCTCACCTTGCCAACTCACCTTTAGCTCGGAAAGGTAGCGTACCTCGAGTTTTTTTGAGTAACTTGAGTTAAGTTCACCTGGAGCTCATTGATTAAATTTACTAGGAACTGACCTTGGAGCTCACCTAATAGCTCACCTTCCCAACTCACCTTGATATCACCTTACCAAATGGCTCACCTTACCAAATGGCTCACCTTTGAGCTCACTCTAGGAGCCAGGTTGGGAGCTTGACAAGTAGCTCACCTAGAGCTCATTGACCACTTGATTTGCCAACTCACCTTAAGTTCATCAAGTAGCTCACCGAGTAGGCTGACTTGAGCTCACTTATGAGGTCACCGAGTAGCTCATTAGGGACCTCACCTAAGAGCTTTCCAAGTAGCTCGCTTGGGAGCTCACCTAGCAGCTCACCTAGGAGCTCATCAAATAGCTTGCCAAGTAGCTCACCTAGGAGCTATTCTTAGAGCTCACCGATCAGCTTGATTTGAGCTCATGTGGGAGCTCATTGAGTAACTCACCCGAGAACTCGACTAGGAGTTCACCTAACAGCTCACCTTACCAACATGCCTTGAGTTCACCTTGTTAATTCACCTTAAGCTTGCCTTGCCAAACTGCCTTGAGCTCATCTGGTAGCTCATATGTAATCTCACCTCAGAGATTACCGACAAGCTCACCTTTGAGCTCACCTAATAGATCACCAAGTAGCTCACCTAGGAGCTCGGCATGGAGCTCAGAAAGTATCTCACCCAAGATCTCACCTGATAGATCACCTTTCCAACTCACCTTGAGCTCGAGCTTACCGAGTAGCATGACTTGAGCTCACCTAGGAGCTCATCAAGTAGCTCACCTAAAAACTCACATGGGAGCTCACCTTACCAACTTGCATGGGATCTCACCTTAACCTCACTTAGGAGCTCACCTTACCAACTCTCCTTGAGCTTTTCTCGGTAGCTCACCTCAGAGTTCATCAAGTAGTTCACTAAGTAGCTCACCTGGGAGCTCGCTTAAC
Source organism: Taxus wallichiana var. yunnanensis (assembly GCA_018340775.1). NCBI lineage: Eukaryota > Viridiplantae > Streptophyta > Pinopsida > Cupressales > Taxaceae > Taxus > Taxus wallichiana. The sequence continues at coordinate 29,594,503 of CM031237.1, read as the reverse complement.
ATCTCACTTGGGAGATCATCGAGAATCTCACCAAGTAGGTTGACTTGAGCTCACTTGTGAGCTCCCAAGTAGCTCACTAAGGACCTCGCTTCGGAGCTTACCAAGTAGCTCGCTTGAGCTCACTTAGTATCTCACCTAGGATTTCACCGAACAACTCACCTGGAGCTCGACAAGTAGCTCAACTTGAGATTGTCTGGAAACTCACCTTGGATATCACCTAATAGTTCACCTTGCCAACTCACCTTGATCTCACCCAAGAGCTCAAGTCAAGCGGCTTTCCTAGAAACTTGCATTATAGCTCGCTCGAAACTCACATGGGAGCTTGCCTTACTAGCTCACCTTGAGCTCACTAAGGATCTCACCTTGAAAATTTGCCTTGAGCTTGTCTGGTAGCTCACCTTAGAGTTCATCAAACAACTTTCCAAGTAGCTCACCTAGGAGCTCACCGAGAAGCTCTCCAAGTAGGTTGACTTGAGCTCACTTGTGAGCTCGCTTGTGATTTTGCCGAGTAGCTCACCAGGGACCTCGCATGGGAGCTCACAAGTAGCTCACTTGGAACCTCACCTAGCAGCTTCACCTAGAATCTCACCGAATAGCTTGCCAAGTAGCTCACCTAGGAGCTCCTCCGGGAGTTCATCGATCGAGATCCGAGTTGAGATTGCTTGCGAGCTTATCGAGTAACTCACTGGGAAATATCCCGGGAGCTCACCTTTCCAACTTTCCTTGAGCTCACCTATCCAAATCAAATTGATCTCTCCTTGCCAACTCACCTTGAGCTCATGTGGTATCTCACATGTAAGCTCATGTCATAGATTGCTAACAAGCTCACCTTTGAGCTCACTCCGGAGCTCACAGAGTAGCTCACCTAAGACCTCCCTGGAGCTTGACAAGTAGCTCACTGGGAGCTCGTTGAGAATCTTGACTTGATCTTACCTCGAAAATCACCCGGGAGCTTGACTTGCCGACTTACCTTGAGATTTCCTAGGAGCTTGCCGAGTAACGTGACTTGAGTTCACCATGATTTCATCAAGAAGCTTACCTAAAACTCACATGGGAGCTCACCGATAATATTCCTTGCCAAATCACATAGGATATCACCTTTCCATCTCACATTGAGCTCACCGAGGAGCTCATATTACCAACTTGCCTTGAGCTTTTCTAGTAGTTCATCTTGGAGTTCATCGAGTAAATCTCTAAGTAGCTCACTTCGAGCTCACCTAGGAGCTTACCTAACTACTTTCTGGGAGCTCACCGAGTAGCTCACCGAGTAGGTTGACTTGAGCTCACCAAGTAGCTAACCGAGGAGCTCACATGGTAGCTTGCCTAACAGCTCACTGGGGATCTCTCCGATCAGCTCGAGTTGCACTCACTGGGAGTTCGTCGAGTAACTCACCTGGGAACTCGACTAGGAGCTGACCTAACAACTCATCTTACCAACTCACCTTGAGTTCACCTTACTAACTCACCTTAAGCTCACCTTGCCAACTCACCTTGAGCTCAACTCTGTAGCTCACATGTAATCTCATGTCAAAGATTATCGATAAGCTCGCCTTTGAGCTCACTGAGAGCTCACCGAGCATCTCACCTAGGAGCTTGGATGGGAGCTCGGGAAAGCTCGCTCGCATGAGCTCACATGATACCTCACCTTGCCAACTCACTTTGAGTTCACTCTAGAGCTCACCGAGTAGCTCAACTTGAGCTCACCCAAGAGCTCGCCAATCAACTTGACTTGATCTCACCTCGATCTCATCAAGTAGCTCACCCGGAAACTCATATACAAGCTCACCTTACCAGCTTACATGGGAGCTTACCTATCACCTCACCTTTCCAGCTCACCTTAAGCTTATTCAAGAGCTCACCTTGTGAACCCACCTTGAGCTTTTCTGGTAGCTCACCTCATATTTCATCGAGCAGCTCACCAAGTAGCTCACCCGGGAGCTTACCTAACAATTCCCTTAAGAGCTCACCTAACAGCTCGCTTGGGATCTCACCGAGAAGCTCACCAAGTAGGTTGACTTGAGGTAACTTGTGACCTCACCGAGTAGCTCACCGGGGACCTCACCTGGGAGTTTACCAAGTATCTCACTTGGGAGCTCACCTAGCAGCTCTCTCCTGGGAGCTCGCCAAACAACTCACCAAGTAGCTCACCTAGGAGATCTTCTCGGAGCTTGTTGATCAGCTCGAGTTGATCTCACATGGGAGCTCATCTAGTAACTCACCTAGAAACTCACCTGGGCTCACATGATAGCTCACCTTACCAAATCACCTTGAGCTTGCCTTCCCAACTCACCTTTCCAAATCACCTTGAGCTCATCTATTAGCTCTCATGTAAGCTCACCTTAGAGACTTCCAAAAATCTCTCCTTATAGCTCACCTAAGAGCTCATCAAGCAAATCACCTAGGAGCTTGGCCGGGAGCTCGGTATGTAGTTTAACTTGAGCTTGTCTAGAAACTCACCTTAGAGATCACCTGACGCCTCACCTTGCTAGCTCACCTTATGCTCAACTAATAGCTCACCGAGCGAGATCACCTGTAAACTTGACTTACGGCTCACCCAAAACTTGCATGGGATCTCACCTTACCAGATCACCTTGAGCTTGTTAAGGAGCTCACCTTTCCAACTCGCCTTAAGCTTGTCTTGTAGCTCACTTTGGAGTTCATCGAGAAACTATCCAAGTAGCTCACTAGGGAGCTCACTAAGCAGCTCTCCGAGTAGGTTGACTTGAGCTCACTTGTGAGCTTGCTTGTGATTTCACCAAACAGCTCACTAGGGACCTCATATGGGATCTCGCCAAGTAGCTCTCTTAGAACCTCATCTACCAGCTTTCCCTGGAAGCTCATTTAATAGCTCACCTTGACAGCTCACCTAGGAGCTCACCTGGGATCTCACTTGGGAGCTCACCAAAGCTCTCCTTGCCAACTCACCTTGAGCTCACTGTCCTAACTCGACATGATCTTACCTTTCCAACGCACCTTGAGCTCATCTAGTAGCTTGCATGTAATCTCACCTCAAAGATTACCAAAATCTGACCTTTGAGCTCTCTTGGGAGCTCACGGTAGCTCACCTAGGATCTCGCCTAGGAGATTGACAAGTAGCTTAGCTAGGAGCTCATCAAGCGCTCGACTTGAGCTTGCCCAAAAACTCACCCGGGAGCTCTCCTTATAGATTGCCTTGCCGCCTTACCTTGATCTTTCCCAAGATCTCACCGAGTAATCGACTTGAGCTCACCCATGATTTCATCAAGTAGCTTTCACTGAAAACTTGTATAGGAGCTCACCTAACAAAGATGCCTTGCCAACTCACATGGGAGCTTGCCTTGCCATCTCACATTGAGCTCGCATAAGGAGCTCACATTATCAACCCACCTTGAGCTCATCTAGTAGCTCACCTCGAGTTTGTTGAGCAAATCTCCAAGTAGCTCTCTTAGGAGCTCACCTAACAACTCACTTGGGAGCTCACCTAACAGCTCACCTGGGAGCTCACCGAGCAGCTCACCGAGTATGTTGACTTGAGCTCGCTTGTGAGATCGATGATCGGCTGACCGGGACCTCACCGGGAGGTCACCAAGTAGCTCACTTGGGAGCTCACCTAGTAGCTTTCCCGGAGCTCACCAAACATCTCGCCAAGTAGCTTGCATCGAGCTCTTCTGGGAGCTCACTGACTAGCTCGAGTTGAGCTCACCTAGGAGCTCGTCGAGTAACTCACCTAAGAACTTACTTGACAACTCACCTTGCTAACTCGCTTTGCGCTTGCCTTCCCAAATCACCTTGAGGTCACCTTACCAACTCACTTTGAGCTCACCTTTGAGCTCACCCAAGAGCTCACCAAGCATCTCACCTAGGAGCTCGGTGGGAGCTTGGCAGCAGTAGCTCCATAGGAGCTCGTTGAGTAGCTTAACTTGAGCTTCCCCAAATACTCACCTGGGAGCTCGCCTGAAAGCTCACCTTGCCAGCTCACTTTGAGCTCACCTAGGAGCTCACCGAGCAGCTTGAATTGAGCTCAGATGGGAGCTCATCAAGCAACTTACCCAAAAACTCACATGGGAGCTCACCCAAAAACTCACATGGGATCTCACCTTAACAACTCACCTTGAGCTCGCTAAGGAGCTCACCTTCCCAACTCACCTTGAGCTCATCTGGTAGCTCACCTTAGATTTTGTTGAGTAGCTTATAAAGCATCTCACCTGGGAGGTCACCGAGTAGCTTGCTGAGTAGGTTCTTGAGCTGGCTTATGAGCTCACTAGTGAGCTTGCTTGAGAAACTCGCCGGGATCTCACCGAGAGTTTACCTAGCAGCTCACCTATGAGCTCACCAAATAACTCACATAGTAGCTCGCTTGGGAGCTCTTCTGAAAGGTCACTGATTACCTCGAGTTGAGCTCACCCAAGAGCTCGTCGAGTAACTCACCTGGTAACTCACCTAGAGCTAGCTTTGACACTCACCTTGCAAACTCACCTTGAGCTCATCTAGTAGCTCCCATGTAAGCTTACTTTAGAGATTGTCGACAAGCTCACCTTTGAGCTCACCTATGAGCTCACCGAGTAGCTCACCTAGGAGCTCAGCTAGGAGCTTGGCAAGAAGCTCACCCAGGAGCTCGTCGAGTAGCTCGAGTTAAGCTTGCATAGAAACTCACCTGGGAGCTCGCATGACATCTCACCTTTCCAAATTCACTTTGAGCTTGCCAGCAGCTCGACTTGAGCTTGATCGGGAGCTCACAAGCGATCCACTCAAAAAATCACATGGGAACTCACTTGACAGCTTGCCTTGCGAACTCACATGGGAGCTCACCTATTAGCTCGGCTTGCCAGCTCACCTTGAGCTTGCTGAGGAGTTCACCTTACCAACTCACCTTGAGCTCATTTGGTAGCTCACCTTGGAGTTCATTGAGTAGCTCTCCAAGTAGCTCACCTAACAGCTCACCATGGAACTCACCTAATAGCTCACCTGGGAGATCACCGAGTAGCTCTCCGAGTAGGTTGACTTGAGCTTTCTTATGAGCTCACCGAGTAGCTCATCAAGTAACTCACCTGGGAACTCACCTTGGAGCTCACCTGACAACTCACCTTGTCAACTCACCTTGAGCTTACCTTGCCAACTCACCTTAAGCTCACCTTGCCAACTCACCTTGAGCTAATCTGGTAGCTCGTATGTAAGCTCACCCCAAAGATTGTTGACAAGCTCACCTAGGAGCTCTTCTAGGAGCTCACTGATCAGCTCGAGTTGAGCTCTTCCAGGAGCTCTTCAAGTAACTCACATGGGAACTCACCTGACAGCTCACCTAAAAGCTCACCTTGTCAACTCACCTTGAGCTCACCTTGAGCTCATTTGGTAGCTCACATGTAAGCTCACCTTAGAGATTTTTGACAAGCTCACCTTTGAGATCACCTGGGAGCTCACCTAGGAGCTCAGGAAGTAGCTCACCCAGGAGCTCATCGAGTAGCTCAACTTGAACTTACCTAAAAAATCACCTAAGAGCTCACCTGACAGCTCACCTTGAGCACACCTAGGATCTTTCTCAACATCTCGACTTGAGGTCACTCGGGAGCTCGTCAAGTAGCTCACCCAAAAATATGCATGGGAGCTCACCTGACAACTTGCCTTACCAACTCGCATAGGAGCTCCCCTATCAGCTCCCTTATCAGAGTTCATCAAGTAGTTCACCAAGTAGCTCACCTAGGAACTCAACTAACAGCTCACCTAGGAGCTCACCTAATAACTAGCCTAGGAGCTCACCGAGCGGCGACGCGGCAGTAGGTTAAGTTGAGCTCACTTGTGAGCTCACCGAGCAACTCATTGGGGACCTCGCTTGGGACCTCACCAAGTATCTCACTTGAGAGGTCAATTAGTAGCTTGCCTTGGAGCTCACGAAATAGCTTGCCAAGTAGCTTTCCTGGGAGCTCTTCTAGGAGCTCACCGATCAACTCGAGTTGAGATTTCCTAGGAGCTCGCCAAGTAACTCACACAGGAACTCACCAGAGATCTCACCCGATAGCTAACCTTGCTAACTCACCTTGAGCTCACCTTACCAACTCACCTTGAGCTGACCTTGCCAACTCACCTAGAGCTCATCTAGTAGCTTTTATGTAAGCTCACCTAAGATATTGCCGACAAGCTCACCTTTAAGCTCACCAGGATCTTACCAAGTAGCTCACCTAGGAGCTTAGCTGGAAGCTCAACAAGTAACTCACCGAGGAGCTTGTCAAGGAGCTCGACTTGAGCTTTCCCGAAACTCACCGAAATCACCTAATAGCTCACCTTGCCAACTTGCCTTAAGCTTTTTGGAATTCATATTTAATCTCCTTCATAACTTGAACAACATCATGAACTTGCACAGACACTTGAGGATAGATAGATGTTATGTATGTCATTTGTAGGCTGGGAAAGCACACCTATCTCGCTTGTTTGCATTCAAGAATTGAGTGAGTGGATAGCACCTTCAAGAGGGTTTTGATCTAACCCTCACTATTTTAGTTGGTTCCTATCAACCAAGGCAAGAGAACCTATATTGCAGCCCCTATATGGTAAGGAGATGTAGATATCCTAGTGTTTTTGCATATGATATGGAAGAGCCTTTGTGAAAACATGATCAAATATCCATTATCCAAACTCAAAGGATTTGTCACTACTAAATGATGGAAATGTTTTCAAAAAAAAAGCTAGAGCTGCTAAAGACATGATGAAACCCCGATAAACTTTGTGCTTTTTAGTGAAAGGATTGAATTCTTTTATGGACACACAATGCAAATACAGGGGTATTGTAGGTAGGATGAGTTAGTTTAAAATGAAATTCTGATGAGAGATGTTGGGACAAGAGTAGCTATAAATCATCACCTTCTTTGGGAAGCTTTGCAAATGAATTTGAAGTGCTCTTTCAACCGGATGTGTGCACACATGGATGCCCAAATCTAGACTATTCCATACAAAATTTGATAACCTGCCATAAAGGCTTGAAGAAAAATATCAATGAAGCATTTAGAAACCCTTGTTAGATCATGACCTAAGGTACACCCAAAGGTTTACAAACACCCTCAATTTACAAGGAAGGTAAGATGAATTTAAATCTATTTATCTTCACTCAAATGAATGCTCTTCTGAATGGAAGATTGTAGATGCCTTCAAACCCTCTACAATAAATGAGACCATGTATGACCAATAAAGATCCCAAACACAAGATTGCAACATGAGCATGAAACAAAAATTGAAAACATACTGAAATACAAGTGTATGCAAGCTTTGCCAAGAGATAAAACTAGTTAATCCAAGAATTTGATCAAATATATCAGCAAGGGAATGTTATTTAGAAAATATCAAAGCTTGTTGATGGCTTTACAGCTAAAACCAACTCAACATGATGAAAATTTGATGCAAACAAGAATAAAAATGGCTCTCATGTAGTTTCTCCAAAAGAAAATGGACTTCTTCTAGTTTTCCTCGTGCTAATTATTCTCTATTTCTCCAAAATTCTCAATAGACTCTACAAAATGCCTCCAAATTACATAATATACCCTATGCCCACTAGGATCCTTGCATCCCAAGCAAAGAATATGCTCAAGGGATCAAATTTGTTACAAAACCTTATCCATTTGATGAAAAATGATATAAAACTGTAAAACAACTCGTAAAATGCTAGAGATGCACAAATATTTTAAAATATTTCATGGATTTGGATCCATATCCATCCCGAGGTCATGTTTTTGTCATTCCACCATGCCAAAGATGCATTTTCAATCATTATCCACCCTTTAACTTCATCATTTCATCCCTACAACTTTTAGTTTTTTACTTTTCACATTTTTACACGGGTTGAGAAAAATATTTCATGAAAATCACTATAGGGCACCAAAATATCTCAAATGAATGATGCCATTACATCCAAAATGTCGAGGGGATGTGGTTTCATATAAAATTTCATGTTATTTGGTGCAAAAATGATGATTCAAAGTTCTTTGGAGCTCCAATGGCGGCCAAAACCAAAATGCATAATTGTCGTTGATTTAAAATCAACTTTCAAATTCTGCCCTCCACGTGTTTTGATGAGATTCAACATGTAGGCTCAAAAATATATTCTTTGACTTTTGGATAAGGTGGAATGTATCTTTGGAAAAGTGACAAGTGAGTGTGGGAATCTACAGGTAACTCTTCCGCGTACCCGACCTCCCGAGGTCGTGCCGAGACAGCCGGTGGGGATGGAATATGCGTGGGATGTAGACAAACTAGTTAGGCAATCTAATGTCTTCAACATGCACTAATGGAATTTGAATCTAAGGCAAAGAAGGCCCTTCTAACTTGGACTGGTGTGATAGATCGATTAGCAAGGATGACTACTTGAAGGCTCCAATCAATATCAAACTTTGGCATGATTCGATCTACGGGTTGTGGAATACGTGGAAAATGATCTGGGATAGTTTCGTATGCGTCCCCGATAAGGTCATATGGTGGATGGTGAATACAATTGACTCTATGGGAGATTCTCTAGCCTAGTCCAGAATTCTCTAGCTTTGTTAGCCGCTATATCCAGTAAGGACAATTGTTCGATGATGGTGGGTGGAAGTGGCGTAGATCTGAATACTAACGTGCGTAGGCCGGTGTCTATATCTGATTGACTTATGGATTCGTTAGGCTGTGGGATTTGTGGATCACAACCATAGACTCTTGGTCGTTGCGGTCCTGCTATGGTCATGTATGAAATCAAGTCCTAATCCCTAATATCCAGTAATTGTACACTTTCTCAGCTTCTATATTCAAGACCAATAACTGTGTGATTTTCTCGGAATATCTCACAGGTGTTCGTGCAACCTGGATCCTTAAACTGGTATCTATGTCTGTGAGGGTATCTCCCGCACTGGTCGGGACCAAAGGATCATAGCCAAAGGTTTGTTCTCTTTCTAATCCTCCTACATCATGTGAATGTTTTCCTAGGGTAATCTGTAGTTCTCGCTGATTTGACCAAAATGTGTGTGCTTGGTCGTCTTCTTTGTTCAATCCTCTCAACTGGGAATTGATTTGTTGTAAACTTACCGTTGTTCAAAGACTTGGATCCTAAGATTTTGATCTATATCGGTTATTTCGTGATGAGGTTGGTCTGAGGCATGATTGGTTCGAATACGTATTCCCCGGGCTCTCTAGGTCCCATGATGGTCATGCAAAAGCAACAATATAAACGAATCGTAACAAAATGAAAGTTAACTATTTGCAATATATCTATAGCATACATGATTTCTCTATTTTTGTATTTTCTGACAAACTATATGAATTTAAGAAAGCAGCTATTAAAATATCTAGAATTGACAACTAAACTAATAATTTAAAACAAACAAAATAACCGAGTGTAGCTATTTGTTTGTGTAATTTGTAGATCTATTCTAAACAATAGCTCATCTAATCTATTTGCAAGATTCTCAATCCTACCTCAGAAGTGAGGAGTGAATCATAGTTTCTTAGAAACTATCAATCCCCACAGCTTCCCTGGCAATATCGAGAATAGAATTTACTGAAATAAAGCAATTAACTACTCTATTTGATATGATTCTAACTAGAACTTTGAAAGCTAGAACCTGGATTCCACAGAACAGTGGTGAATCCGATGGTGTGTGTGATCTTGTCCCCTCAGATCTCCTTGTTCTTTCATGTTCACGTGGATCTAAAAAATCGTGTAATGCTAGCATCAACAAAAGTAGATATTGGGATAAAGGCAACTCGTAATACACACCGAATACAATGCAAGTAGGAGAGGGGGATAGCGCAGAGTACGAGCTTGGCTTATGCAATTCCTAGTGGGATTTATTGAGATTCATGCAACATAAAGCGTCCAGAACCTGAAACTATCCTGTTTGAGGAGAAAAACCTACAACTTTAATGGCTTCCTAAGCTATTCTACTCCAATGGATTAGATAAAACAACAACACTGCTTGCACAAGCTGGATATGTGGCTTACCAACAGCAAAATGATGCTAACTGAGCATGCAATGAACTAAACTAAGAACTCTAAGCAAAATGAACATTGAATCTATTGCAAAGAGGAAATTCAAAGGAAAACTTGAGGGCCTGAAGCAATGACAGTACTTGCACAAGATGGATATGTGGCTTATCAACTGCAAAACAATGCTAAATAGGCATGCAATGAAAGAAACTAAACTATGAATCCTAATAAAAGTACTGAACTACTGAAATGAGAGGATGAGAAGTGAATGAGGGGCCATTTGCTTGAGCACAAGCCATCTATTTATAGCATTTGCATTTACCCAAGGTAAAATCCAAATAGAACTCTTAAACTATAAACAATGGCAAAACACTATTCCAGGGAACTAGAACCATAAATGCAAGCTCATGGCAGTAAAAGAAAGTAGGTAAATCATTGAATTTATGTGAGTCATGTAAAAATAGCCTTCTAAAAATGCGTAAAGGATTGTTGCTCGAGCGGGCGGCAGTTATAGGACCGCCGCCCTATTCAGGGCGGCAGTCACGAGACCGCCGCCGCAGCGGGCGGTGGTTTCAGTAACTAAAGAGAAAAAGCTAAAAGAAGAGGAAAAAGGAAAAACTAAGGTATGTGGGGGCTAAGTGAGGCATGTGGGATGTTAACGCATGCTTGGAGATATTTTCCGGATCCTGAACACCTTGTGAGGAGACTTTTATCATCATTGGGGCACTTGTTACATTGTTCCGGCAGTACAGTACCTCACAATTTTGGGTACATACATATTGCCCCCTCGGAGAAGCGTTTTAGCCATGAAGAGGTGTAAAACGGTGGGTCTGAGTATGGTAGTCCCGAAATGGGAAGTTAGAAATTATACCTTACACGTCCGTGTGTTGAAATGACACCATCCAAAATTCCCGCTATCTGCAAAACGAAAAGAGAACTCAAGTGCAAATAGATACAATAATTTGGAAAATAAACACTAAAATAATAGGGAATGAGGATGTACCATTTGTGCGGGGATAGGAAATTACCTCCATCAGCGCTCCAAACCTGTGAAAAGTCATTTTAAAATGAAACAGAGTGCTATATATATGAAAGTGGGCCCATTTTCCTATTCATTTGCTCGAGTTGATTTGATTGATTTGAGCTTTGGGACCCACGGTGACGGTTTCTTGTGTGAGTAGAGTCAAAACGTCCGCAGCGAGATCATGATCATGCCTCCACATGCAGAACACCGACCTCAGCGATGACAGGTTAGTTCTCCTTAGTTTATTGTGTTTCCCCCCTTAAATTTGAAATGCTAAATTTGTTGCAATGGGGGGGTCATTTTTGAAAATGCTAGTGTTAAAAGGTCCACCTAGGGGGCGCCTAATGGGTAGGTTATGTTTTTAAGTTAAATGGTCATTTTTGGGACTTTTTAGGTGTTTTTAGATTAAAAACCCGTGTGGGTTTTTAGACCATGACCGCTGCCCCGACCAGTGCGGCGGTTACATGACCCACCGCCATGTTCATGGCGGAAGTTACACGACCGCCGCCTTTAAGGCGGTGGTTACAAAACCGCCTCCTCCTGCTCGGGGTGGTGGTTTTGCATGAATGCAAAAGGTACCTATTTTTTTGAGATTGTATTTCTATTTTTAGCATTTCTACGCATTTTTATGACTTTCTCAAGTATTGTTCGGATACTAACTTGCTCTGTTTTGTGTGTTTTTAGGTGTATGCGGGTGAGAGAGAGTACTTCGGATGGATCAGGAGAGAGAGTGTGATTGGCTCTCAGGGGTACTAGATGCCCTCTCACGGGATGAGGAGGACACACTTCGAGAGGGCTGGTATACTGTGCATATCGCACGTGCCCCATGTTACACCATCTAGTCACATCCTTTGTGACTTATTCTCATATCGGGATGCGGATCGGAACACCTTCCGATTTCTAGGGTCCGTGGTGAGTGGACCATTACATTAGAGGACGTCTACCACATTCTAGGGGTCCCGATCATTAGGAGGTGACTTACATTAGAGACAGTAAGCTCACGGGCACAGATTGCACAGTGGGCAGCATATATGGGAGATGCAGTCATCTCCACGGGGTCAAAGAAGGGGGTGAGAGTTCGATCCATGCCTTCTTTTCCTATCCCCTTACTTTGTTAGGCCATCATGGGGATCCTTGCCTCGAGACTGATCGGGGACAAGGGAGGGGACACATTGTTATACTGCTGGGCCCCTATTATTACATAGATAGAGGGGCATGGCTGGATATACGCTTGGGGTATAGATATTATTGGGACCACCTACCATGATCTATACAGGGTGGTCCATTTACAGGGGCAGTCACTGAGCCACCCAACTCTAGTCATGAGTTGGGTCTACGAGCATTTTATCCCTTATGGCAGGGGTGTGGAGGTGGCAGATCCTGGGGCTGTGAGGGCAGCCGATGGACGGACATGTTGGTGCTCAGAGCACCTCATGAGCCGCCTCCTCCCTCACTCTGCCGACATGGAGGCAACACCGTACCAGCTTATGGATGGCATATGGGGTGAGGAGACTCTTACCTTGATCTCCTGCTCCACCACAGGGCAGCTCATTGATCGAGTGGGACGAGTGGAGGTGCATCCTTTTGGCTGAGTTCCTCAGCAGTTCAGCCTACCATATATGGGTATGCTTCCCCAGTGGCACCGGTTTACAAATTAGTTTGTGAGGTCGAGGGGGCCTAGAGGCCAAGGTTGGACAGGTGGTCACTCCCGACATTCCTATTGCAGCCAGGAGGATAGTTCGTGCTATAGGGAGAGCTGGTGCACCTCGGGCACCTTTAATTCAGATTGCCGCGGGTCCTACCCACGGCAGCGATGACCCTATAGATATTGAATCGAGTCTGAGGAGTTCATAGAGGGAGGGTCGAGTGGAGGAGAGATGATGATAGGATCCCGAGTGGCATGACACTCGGGAAATTATGCGGAGAGAGAGGGCCGAGCAAAGCGCAGAGAGGGTGACTCTAGTTTCGAGGAGCCACTCTCCGGGGGTGGAGAGGATGAGTCCATTATAGGGTGACACGTTGCTCTTGCCACAGGAGCAGCCCCTCGGTCGGCAAGGCATCCATGGCAGTGCTTGGCCGGCCCCGACCATCCTGAGGCCCAGTGATCCGAGTAAGTTACCCTTTCTCCCTTTTAATGTTTATATGTAGGCTCTCTTTAGTTTCTATTTTTGTATCTTTTAGCCTCTTGCTTAGTTTCTAATTCATTTTATCCTTTGTTTGCAGAGACTGTTGACGAGTGGTGGGATTTGATCCACAGGGTATGTACCGATTCCCTGATGATCCCCATGGATAGGACCTGCGCGGAGCTGTCCGTAGACACTAGGGAGCCTTCAACAGCCAGTAGGCATACCGATGTCTTCGCTCCCATTTGGCACGTGGCCAGGATGGTGTCGACCCTCTACACAGAGTTAGTAGGCTATAGGACGGCTGAGCACCTTATGAGGAGTCATTCTCATGGTGAGACTGCGGCTGCTCCTTAAGACCCTGAGCCATCCATACATTCAGAGCGCCAGCATAGCCGGAGTCCTAGGCGAGGGCTTGCACCTTTGGAGGGGTTGTGTAGGGATTGAGAAGCCACTTGGCTCTCGTGTATTTTGTATTATATATTCTTTTGTATATCACGGGCTCTTTGAGCGTTTTGACCATGCCTAGTGCATGATGGCATTGTATATAAACATTGATTATTTATATATATGCATTCGTTTTGGATAAAAATCTTGGCACTCATGTTCTCCTTTCTATTTCTAGTTTCCTCATGTATACTACAATGTATGTTTTATATGCTTTCTAGAATATATGCAATGGTGAACAAATGATGTAAATGCTTGTTTTCTTTTGTATATTTCATGATGCTGATACATGATAATGTAGATATATTGTGATTTTGAATCTTAGCTTCTATGAGCAATTTGGATACCTCATGTTTGTTTTGGTAAAGTGATGAAAATAACCAGTATGATGAACAGATTAACTTGCCCCACTCCTAACTCCACGCAACCAGTAAGATGTGGGGCTTATCACCAAGAGCTAAGAAGGGCACAAGTTATGAAATGTGGTGAAATGATAGTGATGAAAGATAGACAAAGCTTTGGTGGAACCAAATTGGAAGCTACAAGCTAACTCCACTCGAGTGACTTCATAGTTTTGGATGCAACTTGCTTTGTGGTTTATCCAGACTTAGACCCGTAGATGGCCACATAGTAGACAAAATATGGGTTTTAGGATTTTAACTCTTTTGGAATTTTGAACATCTGTTTCATTTGTTTTTGACTCAAAGTTTGAAAGTTTGAATTGTTTGCGTATGACCATTTGCATTTATTTGTCAAGAGGACCCCCTACACTTTGCCCCATGCTACTAGTAAGAAGCGTGGGTTTATCACCGGGCAAGGCAAAGGCGAGTAAGGGCATTTCCATCCTTTTCCAACCCTACGTCACTAGTAAGAGACGCAAGCTCATCACCGAAGGTTGGTGGGGCAAGGAAATGTGTAAATTTAAAATTTTCTGTTTGATCAACGTTTGATTTGTTTATTTGAGTAAAATGTCAGTATGTGCTTATTCCCAAAGAGATATGCATATGGGATAGATGTGACACCATGAAGCTTCTAGAAGAGACCATAGGCAAGACACCTGCCCTAAGAAGAAATCAAAGCGAGAATAAACTTGTAGATCTTGGTATGGTTACTGTTAAGACTTCGTCATGTCTGATTTTATTTGATAAAAGATTCTGAGATATTTTGATGATATCATGAAAATGGAGAGGTACGATTAAAGATTTTATGCCAACAACATCATGAGTTTGTAATGAATTGCTTTGAGAATAGATTCCTTGATCACAATTTATGTAAGAAACGAGTGGACAACATGATCCTAATCTATATGAAAATGCAATGTAGATAGTTATATAAGTAGTGCTAGCTGCTTACACGTAGAAATGCTTGAGGTGCGGGGAATTGACTGTTTTTCCAAACTCTTCACCTTCTAGCGTACATAAGAGGTATGCACCATTTCCATAGTCCTTCATGACTCGGTATGGGCCCAACCATTTGGGCCAGAATTTCCTTCCTTCGCCGGTCTTCTTGTCGATCCACTGTCCCACCTTAGAACTAGATCACCTTCGTATATGTTGCATTCATAGACCTTCTTGTTGTCTTTTGCCCGGCACATCCGGTCAGCATAGACCCTATGTCGCTATTCAACATCTAACCTAGTTTCATCTAGACTTTCAAGTTGGGAAAGACGTGATTCTCTGTAAGCATCTTCATCCAGAATTCCTTGTAATGAAATGTGGAGACTGGGTATTTCAACCTCGAGTGGGAGAACCGCCTCGCCCAACACTAGTGAAAAGGAGTTGCTCTGTTGGTGTTCGTATTGAGGTTCGGTGGGCCCATAAGGCCGGATATAATTTCAAATGCCAATCTCGTTTTTTTTCTTTCACTTGTTTTAAGGAGAATGGCTTTCGATGTCTTGTTTGTCGCTTGACTGTCCATTATTTTGAGGGTAATATAAAGAAGCCGTATGATGGCTTATCTTAAATTTATTGCATAGCTCATGAACCTCTTCATTCTTAAAAGAAGTTCCATTATCGGAGATAATGATTTTTGGGATACCATACCTGTAAATGATTTGGTTCAAAATGAACTTGGCGATTACAGAACCAGGTACAGTGGTAAGAGGCATAGCCTCTACCCATTTGGTGAAATATTTAGTGGCCATGATTATAAAATTATGGCTATCTGTGGATGAGGGAGAGAATTTCCCTATTAAGTCTAGGCCCCATGTAGAAAAGGGCCATGGAGTAGCAATTGGTTGAAGGACTTGTGCCGGCATGTGGATCTCATGGGAGAATTCTTGGCACTTATGACACCTACGTGCATACAAAATCTATTGCATCATGTTCTAGAGTGGGCCAGAAATAGCCCATTCGATGTATTTTTCGAGCAAAGGTGGCATGGCCACCAAAGTGACCTCCACATATTCTCTTTGTGAGATTCATGGAGAATCTTCTTGCATTCTTCATGTCGGCACATCTTAGGAGCATTCCATCAAATGCCTTTCAATGGAGAACTTGCTCTATAATGATGCATTTTGCTACGATAATGCGTAACCGTCTTCTTTGTTGTGGTGTAGCTCCTTCGGATATGTATGGTCCATGATATAGTTAATGATATCAGCGTACAGGGGACACTCGAGAGATAGCGGGTTGGTTTTTATGTAGTATACGCACTCATCTAGAAAATCCAAATCTACTAGATCACCTCCATCTAATGGGTTATCAGCTAACCAATCAGCAATGATTTGTCCCTTAACTAGCTTCTGATTTACAAACGTTAATTCAAATTCTCCCATTAAGGTTATAAAACGTCCAGCCTTTTTAGACAAGGACCCTTGTGTGAGGAAAGTTCGTAAATGGTCCGTTTTTACCATGACCCTTGTTTCTTGATTTAACATATAATGTCTTAGGCGTTTGGTTGCAAAGACGATGGTGAGGCATTCTTGTTCTGCTTGTGTATAGCGTGTTTCATAGTCGAGCAGTGTTCGGATAATGAAATAAATCACACGTTCTCTCATGTCATCGTCCTCTTGGGACAACATACAAGCTAATGAGACATTGGTAGCTCATGAATATAAAATTAACGGGTGATCTAGCTTAGGTGGCATTAGTGTAGGTGGTGATAACAAGAAACGCTTAACTATGTCAAAAGCTTCATTGCAGTCTTTGGTCTAATCAATGCTATAGTCTTTCTTGATTAAATTGTTGATTGGATGAATGGCGAAGCTCAAGTTCAGGATGAATCTTTGGATTGCACATAGCTTTCCAAGAAATGACCTGATTCTAGATTCATCCGAAGGTGGAACCATTTCGAGGACAGCCTGAATTTTGGTTAGGTCAACATCTATCCCTCGTGATGATATGATATAACCTAGGAGCTTCCCTCCCGTTACACCAAATACGCATTTCTCTAGATTTAGTGTGACTCAGTATTCTATTAGGCGGAAAGAATGACGTGGAGTACTTTCGGATGGTCACAACTTCTTGGCTTTAGCCAACAAGTCATCTATGTAGGATTCCATGATTTTATGAATTAGATCATGAAATATATATGTCATAGCCCGTTGGTACATAGCACCAAGCATTTTGAGACCGAATGGCATAACATCATAGCAATAGGTTCCCCAAGGAGTTATAAATGTAGTTTTAGCTTCATCTTGCTCGGATATTCTAATTTGATTGTATCCCGAGAACCCATCCATGAGAGACAAAAGTTCAAACCCAGTGTTGCATCCACAATGACATCAATAGATGGCAATGGAAGTCATCCTTAGGACATGCTTTGTTGATGTATCAAAAATCTATGCAGATGTGTATCTTCCCATTCTTCTTGAGAACGGGAATGATGTTAGATACCCATTGGGAATAGTCAACTGGTTTGATAAATCCTACCTAGAGGAGTTTTATTACCTTCTCTTTTACCATGAGAGCTACCTTGGGTTTTATGGGTCTCGATTTTTGTTTAACTGGCTTTGCATCAGTTTTAGTGACAAGGTTGTGTACCACGATGTGGGGTGCGACGCCTATCATCTCCTTATAATTAAATGCAAACACCTTCTGATGCTCTTTGAGGATCCGAGTGTGTGTTTCTAATTCTTCTGGGGTTAACGAGGATCCTAGTTTTAAAATTCTTGGTTCATCTTCCATTCTGATGTTAACATCGATTGTTTCTTTGATCAAAGAGGCGTTACCCTCTTCAAACTCAGGAGGTGCTGGGGGTAAATCCAAATCATCCCCATTTTCTACTGCGTATATGCTAGGTTCTATTTGTAAGGGAAAACTCATCATGGGATTTCCGAAATAGGAAGATGAATGTGGAATTAAGAACAAATCTAGCATATGATAGGAGATATGTAATGCCGCATAGGTGTTTAAGTATTCCAAAGTGGTCATATCATTATCAACATGGTCTGGGGTGGTAGATTCACTTCCACTTGAAAGGGGATTTGTCATTGTTTTTATCAATGGTTCATCACGAATGGACACCGTGAAATGGGTATCTTCTAACTCATTGCTTGGAGTAAAACGTGATGCTGAAGTTGCTATTGAATCGGCGAGAAGATTTTTCTCTCGTGGGAATGCTTCAATGGATATGAAGTTAAATGCCTTGCTTAAATCTAATACGGCATTTTTGTAAAGCTGTAAATGTTCGGCTTTAGTTTCATATACCTCAGAAACTTGGTTTGCCACTAATTGCGAGTCTCCTAAGACTCTGATGTTGTCAACACCAATTCTCTTGGCTAAGGTGAGGCCAAGGAGGAGGGCTTCGTACTCAGCGCCATTTTTTGTGCATTCAAAATTTATTTTAAAGGAAAATGGCATGACTTTCCCCTCAGGCGAAGTAAGAATTATACCTTCCCCCGCTCCATAATGGCACCTAGCCCCATCAAAATGGAGAGTCCAATACTTAGATGGGAATATAGATGTTGGAGTATTTTCCATGTTTGCGCACTCTACTTCCACCATGCAGAGATCCTCTGCTGGAAGAGAACCAACCCCTAGGGAATATCCTATGCCTACTGAATCAAATGGTAAGAACATTGGTAAATCTTGTTCTATTAACTCAACGATTTTTGTAGTAGTCCCTAATGATACCATTTCTATAGTGTTAGCCTTATCTTTGGGGGTTGGGGTTGTTTTGGTTATCTTGGATAGTTTCAAGATCCGTTGTAGGTACCAACTTCTCCTCTGGTTTTGCATCAGTGGGTTTATTAAGTTGGTTTGTTGGAAGTTCAAATTCCGAGTGCACACTTGGTCTTTTCTTTAAGTTGGCTAGGTGTATATCAAAAGGTTTTGGATCGCCTTTGGCTACAAATACCTTTCCTAGATGCAGGAACCTTACTTCTTGGAATAAAGTAGAAGGGATTGCCTTCATTCGGTGTATCCATGGTCGGCCGAGGATCATATTATAATTAGTTTCCCGATCTATAATATAAAACTCAGTCAGGATTGTTTTGGGTCCTAAGGTGACCGGTAGTATTATGGTTCCTATCGAAGTGGCTTTAAGGCTATCATAGCCTCTCAATGTATTTCGAGTGGTGGAATAGTTTGTTTCCCCATATCCTAGTTTTTGGAGGAAAGAGAAGGGGACTATGTTAACTGTGGCCCCATCATCAACCATTGCCCATTTTACGTAGTTATTATAAACCCATACTTGTAAGTGTAAGGCTGGATCACCTCGGCATGCAATCTCAGCATCTGTAGGCATTTTACTTATTTCGAATATAAATTCGACATCCTTGTCTGGTTTCCCTGGAGGATGAACATCAAAGTCTACATGATTTACCTGTGTTTCAGGAGGTGGAGTGATGTTAATTAAATGACCTAAACCCAATGCTTCTAAAAGAGCAGCCCTGTGGGTAGGAGAGTTCTTTAGTAAGTCTAAAAATGAAATATGCGAGAAGGTTTTTGTTAGATCATTAATTAAATCATAAGCACCCACTGGCTTTGCTATGATTTGTTGGATGTTATCCATTTCTGGCAGGTGGCTTGGACTTGGTTGAGAGAAATAATCTCATGTCCTTGTTACAGCTTCGATGGGTAATTCAGTGTCTAACTCCACCAAACTGACTATCTTGGGTCTCGGTTGATTTCCTAATTGTGGCGCAACTGATGAATTTAGTGAAGTCGAGGCTTCATGATCATTGTTTCCCATCATTGCACCCTTATTTGTCCTAGTTGGATTTAGTCTGTTGTTATCGTGATTTGGGAGTGGATCATTAAAGATCTTTAGGGGTGTGTTTTGAGGGGAAACTACCCCTGAAAAAGTATTTGACGTTGGTGACGTAGGATCTGCTAAGAACATATCCATAAACATTTGTTTTTGTTCATTTGGCAAGTATTGTATGAATTTATTATAATCACAGCACGTTCTAGTGTCATGACCTCAAATTTTATGGAAACCACAATATGAGTTAGGATTGTAATTCCTAGTTTGTTGGTTTGATGTGTATTGTGGCCCAAAATTTTGATCAAACCGTTGTCTATTAAAATTTTGCGTTTGTTGTCTTTGGTTTGAATTCTGGTCTTGATACCTAGTTGAATTTTGGCTTGGCCCTTGTATGGGATTTCACCGTTGTTGTTGTTGTGGATGGTTAAAATCCACTGTGTTGATTGTCGGGGTAAAGTTGTTGTTTCGTTGGTTGTTTGTTTGTGATGGAGTATTGACAACATTTACCTTCTTGGGCTGGTCGGTTACTCCATCGGTTGTTACACCCCGATTTTTGTTAAGGATTTTAGGTCCTTGATTAATGTTTGTGGTAGTGGGATAATTTGTAGTGTTTTGATTGGGGGCGATTAACTTCCCGTTTGCTCCATATGTTTTGTGACCACTATCAATCGCTGCTTGATCTATTTGAAGGGCACTCTCCAGTACCTCATCATAAGTTCATAATGGGAAATTTTGAACCTCTTCCTTTACTTCTCTGCTAAGTGAATGAAGGAATAAATAACATAGGTCCATTTGATTCATGTTTGGAGTGCTTGCCGAGGAATAAAGGACTGTACGCCACCTTTGGATGAAATGGGTGACAGATTCGTTATGTTCTTGTTTGATGTGTAAGAACTCCCTGATTCCTATCCTTAATAGTTTTTTCATGTCGAAGGCCTTGATGAACTTAGACACAAGTTGTTTGAATGAATGTATGGAAGTCTCAGGTATTCTATAATACCAATCGAGAGTAATGCCTTCCAAGGTTTTTGGGAATATTTTAGCGACAACCCCATCCCATGGGAGTACTTCTCAAATGGCTGTAGCGTAAGCTTTGATATGCGTATTTGGATCTCCCTCACCTTTATATTTGGGAAAATTAGGAAGAGGTATTGGAAGCATGACACTTCATATAGTGAAATCTAAGGGCTCTTTCAAATATTCTGAATAAGTCCCTATTGCATATGTTTCGACCATTGATGGTGTCTGTTGAGGGAGTAGTGTTGGAACGGGTTGTTGATATGGCGTAACGTATGCATTGGCAGGGGTGTAAGGAAGCCCCTGTGTTTGAGAAAACATGCCGGAGAGGAGAACATATCCCCTTGTGGTGATTTGGAGTACATGTTTAAGTATGACGGGGTTATGTCTAGGAATGGATTGTTCTGTACTAGATCGGGAGGAACAGTGTTAGAGATAGTGGGTCTAGTTGGCATTTGTTGTGAATACTGAGGAGTCATGCCTAACGTGCCTACTCCTATGAGGAGATCTACTTGGCTAGGATGGTGTGGAGGATTGGAACTCCCTGTTTGCATGAATTGCAAATTTTGACTTGCTTGGGCAAGTTCTAACCCTCTAACCTTTTCTATTAGAGTTGAAATGACTTCATTTGGTGAAGTCACAATATTCTGCCTTGGTGGCGTTTGTTGTATACTATAGTTTTGTATAGGCATGTGATATCCTGCTATGAACTGATCACTATCTTGCCAAGTTTCTCCGAGAGTATTTCCTATATGTAGTGGTATAGAGGTATTTTCTTGAAAAGAGACCTCGGGTTGTGGTTGTAAACCTCCTACAGGTGGATACATACTTCGAGAACGTTGGTCGTTCCTGGCATAACGTGTTGAATATTCATCGTCTAGACCTTGGTATGAATCTGATTGTTTACTAATTTGTGGTCTAAGCAATACCTGAGGAGATGATCCAGATTCTCCGGTGAACGTCATATTATTCGAGCCTGAAGGCTCTGTTTGTTGCGTTTGAGCAAGTTGTTCCAACCCTTCTGTTTGGAAGGACGAGCTATATCTGATCCTTGGAGTTTGTGTTGACAACTGATTAGTTGAATAGTTGTCACCCCACATTGAGAGTGAGGGTGATGATTGTCTATTCTGTTGGGCATAGTATGCCTCAAGACCCAAGAGGGGTCTGCCATATGCATCAAATCCCGACATATTCGGAGGGTATATGAATACCCGCAGAATAATGGGAAGGAGCGAAGGTGAAAGTTAATGAGGTGGAGAAGATAGAACGTGTACTAAACCTAGAAGAACACGTGATACTATGACTCCGGACGAGAAAGTAGGAAATTCACGTCAGCTTTACTAATTTTGTTTGTTCACGTCGGGTTCACCAATTTTGTTGGTGAATCGATGTGAAGGCTAATGAGTCACGAAGGTGAAACGGTTGTTTGTTTCACATCGGTTCACCAATTTTGTTGGTGAATCTGATGTGGAGGCTAATGAGGTACGAAGGTGAAACAGATTGTTTATTTCACGTCAGGTTCACCAATTTTGTTGGTGAATCGATGTGGAGGCTAATGAGGCATGAGAAGGTGAAAGCAGTTGTTTGTCTCACGTCGGGTTCACCAATTTTTTTGGTGAATCTGATGTGAAGACTAATGAGGTACTGAGAAGGTGAAACAGGTTGTTTGTTTCACGTCGGGTTCACCAATTTTGTATCTTTGGAAAAGTGACAAGCGAGCATGGGAATCTACGGTAACTCTTCCGCCTACCCAACCTCCCGAGGTCGTGTGCTTTGAGAGACAGCTAGTGGGGATGGAATATGCGTGGGATGTAGACAAACTAGTTAGGAAATCTAATGTCTTCGACACGCACTAATGGATTTTATGAATCTAAGGCAAAGAAGGCCCTTCTAACTTGGATGGTGTGATAGATCGATCGGTAAGGATGACCGCTGCTTGAAGGCTCAATCAATATCAAGCTCTGGTGTGATTCGATCTATGGGTTGTGGAATACGTGGAAAATGACCTGGGATAGTTTTGTGTACATCCCTAGATAAGGTCATATGGTGGATGGTGAATACAATTGACTCTATGGGTGATTCTCTAGCCTAGTCCGAAATTCTCTAGCTTTGTTAGCCACTATATCCAAAAGTAAGGACAATTGTTTGATGATGGTGGGTGGAAGTGGCGTAGATCTGAATAATAATGTGTGTAGGATGGTGTCTATATCTGATTGAATTATGGATTCGTTAGGTCAGTGGGATTTGTGGATCACAACCGTAGACTCTTGGTCATTGTGGTCCTACTATGGTCATGGTCATGTATGAAATCAAGTCCTAATCCATAATATCTAGTAATCGTACACTTTCTCGGCTTCTATATTTAAGACCAATAACTGTGTGATTTTTTCTCGAATATCTCACAGCGTTCGTCAACCTGGATCCTTACACTTTTATCTATTTCCGTGAGGGTATCTCCTGCACCTAGCTGCATGGGACCAAAGGATCACAACCAAAGGTTTGTTCTCTTTCTAATCCTCCTAAAGTCATGTGAATGTTTTCCTAGGGTAATCTATAGTTTAGTTGATTTGACCAAAATGTGTGTGCTTGGTTGTCTTCTCTGTTCAATCCTCTCAACTGGGAATTGATTTGTTGCAAGCTTACTATTGTTCAAAAGACTTGGATCCTAATATTTTGATCTATATCGGTTATTTCTATGATGAGGTTGGGCTGCGGCATGATTGGTTCGAATACGTATTCCTTGGGCTCTCTAGGTCCCGTGATGGTCATGCAAAAGCAACAATATAAAGGAACTCATAACAAAATGAAAGTTAACTATTTGTAATATATCTATAGCATATTTGATTTCTCTATTTTTGTATTTTTGACGAACTATATGAATTTAAGAAAGTAGCTATTAAAATATCTAGAAATGACAACTAAACTAATAATTTAAAACAAACAAAATAACCGAGTATAGCTATTTGTTTGTGCAATTTGTAGATCTATTCTAAATAATAGCTCATCTAATCTATTTGCAAGATTCTTGATCCTACCTCAGAAGTGAGGAGTGAATCATAGTTTCTTAGAAACTATCAATCCCCACAGCTTCCCTGGTAATATCGAGCATAGAATTTACTAAAATAAAGCAATTAAATACTCTATTTGATATGATTCTAACTAGAACTTTGAAAGCTAGAACCTGGATTCCATAGAATAGTGGCGAATCCGATGGGGTGTGTGATATTTTCCCCTCAGTGTGATCTCCTTGTTCTTTCATGTTCACGTGGATCCAAAAAGCATGTCATGCTAGCATCAACAGAAGTAGATATTGGGATAAAGGCAACTCAGAATACACACCGAATACAATGCAAGTAGGAGAGGGATAACACAAGAGTATAGAGCTTGGCTTATGCAATTCCTAGCGAGGATTTATTGTGAGTCTTGCAACATAAAGCATCCGTAACCTAAAACTATCTTTTTTAAGGAGAAAAACCTACAACTTTAATGGCTTCCTAAGCTATTCTACTCCAATGGATTAGATAAAACAACAACACTACTTGCACAAGCTGGATATGTGGCTTACCAACAACAAAATGATGCTAACTGAGCATGCAATGAACTAAACTAAGAACTCTAAGCAAAATGAACATGAATCTATTGCAAAGAGGAAATTCAAAGGAAAACTTGAGGGCTCAAGCAATGACAAGATTACTTGCACAAGATGGATATGTGGCTTATCAACTCGCAAAACAATGCTAAATAGGCATGCAATGAAAGAAACTAAACTATGAATCCTAATAAAAGTACTCGAACTACTGAAATGAGAGAATGAGAAGTGAATGAGGGGCCATTTTCTTGAGCACAAGACATCTATTTATAGCATTTACATTTACCCAAGGTAAAAGCCAAATAGAACTCTTAAACTATAAACAATGGCAAAACACTATTCCAGGGGAACTAGAACCATAAATGCAAGCACATGGCAAGTAAAAGAAAGCGAGTAAATCGTTGAATTTACATGAGTCGTGTAAAAATAGCCTTCTAGAAAATGCGTAAAGGACCGCTGCTCGAGCGGGGGTGGCGGTTCTGAGACCACCACCTGTTCGGGCGATGGTCACGAGATAGCCGCGCCAGTGCGGGCGGCGGTTTCGTAACTAAAGAGAAAAAGCTAAAAGAAGAGGAAAAAAGGAAAAACTAAGGCACGCGGGGCTAAGCGGGGCATGCGGGATGTTAACGCATGCTTGGAGAGATTTTGGATCCCGAACACCTTGCGAGAGACTGTATCATCATTGGGGCACTTGTTACATTGTTCGTAGCAGATGATCAGACCTCACAATTTTGGGTACATACGTGGACACATGTCCAAATACAATTGGACTAGGCATCCAACCTTAAAAATGCATTTCAAACCTTTTTGACTTTGAGAAAATTTTGAAAAATTTCCCCTGAGCCCACTTGAACATGCCATGTGTCCTCCTATGGGCCCTACTAAAAACAATGGGCCGAATGATGAATTTTTATCCTTTTTTTAGAAAATCAAAATTTTCTCCTCAAAACCCCACAGGCTCGAACACCCACTATCTCCTCTACCACGTGGCGAGTCTTCCATTTGCTGTGGAGCCAACTCTTCCAATTTTCTCCTTCAAC
Source organism: Taxus wallichiana var. yunnanensis (assembly GCA_018340775.1). Lineage (NCBI taxonomy): Eukaryota > Viridiplantae > Streptophyta > Pinopsida > Cupressales > Taxaceae > Taxus > Taxus wallichiana. The sequence goes on along the minus strand of CM031237.1, from coordinate 29,569,194 downwards.
CCTCCATGAGCACAAAACCTCCTGTAGAGCTCGCGCTCCCATTTTTGACTTTTGGAAAGTGCCATGTGTTACCCCCTAATTAGCTACAGGGAGACACCTTTAAATTTTCCATGGGTTCATTTTTCACCTTGAGATTTTTTGCCAAAGTTTGGAAAAGTTTCCATCTTTTCTCCACACTCCAAATCTCTGTCAAATGTTGGACATGTGTCCTTTGTTCATTGGTGGTGAGACTTCAGCGCCAAAAAATTATTTTACCCTTTGAAGTTAAAAAACTAAAAATTCCTTCAAACTTCTGCCCATCCATTTCAACCTTTTGCATACGTGTCGCACTGTGATTCGTTGCGGACCTTCGTTCAGAAATTTGACTTTTAGATTTTGCCTCCGAAGGAAAAATCCCAAAAACATCCCGAACCCTACTTCTCCTTGGCTCCCCTGGACATGTGTCCTCATCCCATTCGACACGGTCCTCGGGTAGAATTTGACTTCAACATTTTGATGTTAAAAACTTAAAACATTTCATAAAACCCCCCTTCCACCTATCCTCCGAGCCACATGTCATCATAACATTCACTGTGGGCCTTCGGGCAAAAATTTTCCTTTTGCAAAAAAACTCAAAAATGACAAGTTAGTAATGTTTTCCCACACATCCTTGACCAATTGGAGCCTGCCACGTCACCAAAAGCTTGTGATGATTAATTTTATGAGAAAATGACACCCGTATGCCCATCAAAACATAAAAAATATAGAAGATGCCCTAGAAATTCAATTTTTTCACAAGGAAGGAAGACTTTTTGGTTTTGGATCCAATGAAACAGATTTAACAATGATTTTGACATGGGGCATGAGATTTTAACATAAAATAACCCAGATTCGATCCATTTTGAGTCTTTTCATGATTTTGACAAAGGAAAAATGAATCGACCCGAAAAATGAAGAAATTAGGGGAAAAAAGAGGGGAACTTGGAAATTTGTTTCGATATAGGGTATAATGATAAGATTGTGAGTATTCCAAAGGCATTAAATCTGAAACATCAAGTGCAGGTCACCACTCAAGCCAAAAGATGTTTTTAGTAAAAAAATATAGAGAATTAGGGAAAAGTGTGCAAACCTGCAATTTTCACCAACATTGGCTCTGTTTGGGGATGAGCACTCCTAGTGAGAGCCAAAAGATCACAACGTAGACCAAGTGCCAAAAACCATTGGGTAAGGAGCCAAAACAGAGATCCAAAGGCACAAAATCTAGAACTTTCACCAAAAACAAACCTAGAAACCAGACCAGAAATGGTTGCTAAGGACAAAAGGGAAAACCACGAGCCAACAACAGTAAAATCAAAGCAAGAAAAAGGACTATACAAAATGAACAACTTGTGCATACCTCACTTAGGTTTTTAATCCAAGAAGTGTTTTAAATGTCTGCCATTAATAGACATCTCTAGCAAATCTCCATCCAAATCTTTGAGAAAGAATGTATGCTCTCCAATCATGACATCAATGGAATAAGGGCCCATCTATAGAGAATCAAACTTGCCATGCTTGCCCTTGTCTTCATGCCTACTATCCCACAACAAAACAAGATCTGCAACGTTGAAGGTTCTAGGAGTGACCTTCTTATCAAACAATTTCTTCAATTTTTCTCTAAATCTGATATGCCTTTGGTGAGAATCTCTTCTCTCTTCATCCAACTCAATGATTTGATTGATCCTTGATTCATATGGGCCATGTTCATGATCTTCCAATTGCTGGGCAAACTGAAAAGTGTATAAGTTTAGGTGTAATCGCAGCAAATCCTCAGTTCCATGTACCAATTTAAATGGACTTTTACTAGTTAATATTTTAGGATTTATTCTATTAGCCCAAACTACAAATTTCAATTGCTCTTCCCACTTCTTCTTGTTGATTTCCAAGGTCCTTCTGATGATATTGAGAAAGTTCTTGTTACTTGTCTCGGTTTGTCCATTCCTTGTGGATTGTAGTTTGAAGAATAAGTTAGATTTATCCCATATTCATTACACATTACCATCAAAGGCTTGGATCTAAAACACATGGCATTATCATATACAATCTTAACAAGAACTCCAAATCTGCATATGATATTATTCAATATGAAATCCATTACCACTTGGTGTTTTCCTTTTCTAGATGGAATTTCCTCAACCCATTTTGTAAAATAATCAGTTGCTACAAGGATCCATTTATGACCAGCACTAGAAGGATCTGAAATCTCACCAATGAAATCCATTCCCCATTGTTTGAAAGGATCTTCAATTGATAAATTCTGCAAAGGAAGGGAGCCTGAAGCTTTCAATTTTCCTAAAAAATGTTGGCAACTATCACACTTTCTAACTAACTGAGTTGCATCTTTAAAAAGAGTAGGTGACCAATAACCAGCTCTTAAAATCTTATGTGTTATCACTCTCCCAGAAAAATTTCCTCCACAAAATCCCCCATGGAAATCAAAAATCAACTTGGGAGCTTCATCTTCAGTTATGCATTTCAAGAGGACACCTTCAGGGTTCTTCCAAGCCAGCCCAAGGTCTGTTATGATATATTTCTGAGAAGCCAGCTTGAGGGCTCTTTTCTGATTTTTATTCAAGTGACTAGGATAGAATAGGTGTCTAAGGTAGAAGATCAGATCTTTGTACCACTCATAACTCATCAATTTATCAAGAAAATCATCCCTTTCTTCCTCCAGCAAATTTACTTCTACATCTTGCAAATTACTCTCGGCCATGAGCTTGGCAAGACCTAAACCTCTTACCACTTTGTTGTTTGGATATCTATATCATATTCTTGTAATTTTTTGACCCATCTACATCTCTTTCTTAATATCTCCATGTCTGATAAGATGTCTTTAACCATGGTGTGGGGAACATAATCAACAACTTTTGAACTCGGTATAGGGCTTGAAAATATTTTTGCTTTTACCAACGCAAATGACTATTTTTCCATCATTGTATACTTCAATTCAACTACTTGTAAAGCCTTTCTATAAAAGGCAATAGACCTATCAGCTCCATTCTCATCCTTTTGTAACAAAACTGAAGCAATAGTGAATTCAGAGGTAAAAGAAAATATTTGGAAAGGTCTCTTGTAGTTTGGGGCTGCTAAAATAGGTGCATGCTTAAGTGCATCCTTTATTCCTTCAAAAGCTTGAATGGCAGCCTCCTCCCACTTGATAACTTGATCATTTCTTAGCATGCTTGTGATTGGAAGAGTTATCTTAGTAAAATTGGAAACAAACCCTCTAATGAAATTTATTTGGCCAAAGAAAGATTGGATACCTTTCTTGGTTCTTGGAATGGGAACTTTGCCGATTGCTTCCACTTTCTCAGGGTCTATCATAACACCTTCTTTGGAGACAATATGCCCCAACAGCTTGGCATTTTGTATGCAAAAATGACATTTCTTTAGATTAATTGAAATGCCATACTCTCTACATCTGATTAGCATCTTCTCTAGGTGTTGAAAATGGTCTCGCTCACTACCTTGAAAAAATAGTCACATCATCTTGGTTAATCATAATAAATTCATTGATATAACCAGCAAAGGAAACATCCATTGCCCTTTGAAAAATAACACCAACATTCATCAATCTAAAAGGCATCCTTACAAAAACATAAGTCCCTCAAGGAGTAGTGAATGTTGTCTTAAGTCTTTCTGATTCTTTGACAACTACTTGATTGTATGCGGAGAAACCATGCAAAGTCGATATCTCTGTTCTTCTTTATAAATCGGCACAAGGTTTACCACCCAAGATGAGTATCTAGTAGGCTGAATGATGCCACCATCTCTCAATTTTTCAATTATTCTTAATGTCTTGGTTTTGGCCTTAAGAGGAATCTCATGCTGAAATAAATCTTCTCTATATGCCTTCAGCTCTGAATAAGACCAGGCAAGGCAGTCTTGATACTTCTTTAAAATTTAGGCATAGGACTATTTTTCCTCTTTGCTGAGATGGCTAACCAACCAGATCTTCCTTGGTTTATCCTTGGCTCCCAAGTTATGCTCTTCCACATCCCTTGAAGTAGACATCTTTCTATTTATGATGCAATCAACATTGTTAAAATTGGATTCAAGTGCAACAAGACCTTTGGGAATGGTGTTTGTCTTCAATTGTATAATATCCTTGTCAAAAAAAGTTTCTCTACCTTTATTCATGCATACCATTGGTTCCTAATCAATATTATGACTAGAAAAATCACCTTGGTATTGTAATAATCTCAACACTTGGGCATCATTATCAAAAACCTGCCAATGTTTCACATTATCCAGGATAGCTAGCCTTGTTAGCACTTCAATGTCATATTCACAAAAAGGTGAAATGGTGTAATTGTCAAATCTAGAACCAAGGATAGCTAGCTTATCAGCAATAGCATTAATACTTCTATCATGGTAAGTAATGTTAAAGGAATCAAACATTACAATCAAGTCCTAAACAACATGCTTATATTGTTTCATACGCTGATTTTTGTGGCATATAATTTTCTTACTTGCTTAACAACCAGCTCTGAATCCCCTTGAAACAATATCCTTCACTCCATATTTCCATGCAATCCTTAATCCCAATAATAATGCCTCATACATATTAATGTTGTTAGTGCATTCAAAATTGAGCTTGAAGGAGAAAGGAAACTCTTCCAAACTAGGAGATACCAACACTATACCAGTACCATTGCCAAATTTGGAGTAAGCTCCATCAAATAGTAATGTCCATGGATAACATACCATACCAAGGTACTCTAGTTTTTCCATTTTATTCTCCATTCCATCAGCAAAACCAATGAAGTTGTCAACATCTACATCAACAAACAACACTTCATAAGAAGCATTGTTGGGATCTTCAATCAAGTGTAACATATTCTTTTCACCATAGATTTTGACAAGGCTACCCTCAATGGGAATGGTGGCAAAAGAGATGTCCATTTGAACACTACCACTAACACTCACAACCCACTTTCTTGGCAAAAGCATACCCCATTTGGCAGGGAAATCAATAATTAGAACATCAAGTTTTAAATTCTTACCCAAATAGGCTGCAAGTTACACTACTAAACCCTTCACACATCCAACAACCAAAACATCCCTTGAATCCATGGTTTTACACTTCCCGTATGCTGTTTTCACCTTGATATCCAACTCATTCATGACTTCTAGAGGCATGACAATACATGATGCACCGGAATCAAACATGCAATTGTGAAGCAACCTATCTTTTATGAGCAAAGTTGTGAAGAATGGATCAACATTCAATTGGGAATCAACCAAGGATGTTCCCAAATATACTTCAGGTGCCTCTCTAAAATCTTCCATTGGTGGTGGTGTTTCAAGGCCAACAATACTTAGAAGAGGATTCTCAACAACATTACATTTCGGCTTGGGGTAATCTTTTCTTCTTGCAATCCCAAGTACTCGAATAATCTCTTCTTATGCTCAAGAATTCTAAGCAATTCAATAATTGGAACACTCACTTTAATTTGGCTCAAAACCTGGCTATATCATATGGAACATTCTTTGGTAAGATAACATTGGAAGGGAGACAAGAAGGTTCATCGAGATGAAGAAGTATTCTTGGCAGCTTGGGCATGAAGAGGACTGAGATTTTTGAATGGATCAGCTCAAGTTGAGCTCACTCGGGAGATCATCAAGTAACCCACATAGGAAATCACATGGGAGCTCACCTAACATCTCACCTTTCCAACTCACCTTGAGCTCACCTTTCCAACTCGCCTTGAGCTCACTCTGCTAACTTGCCTTGAGATCATCCTGGTAGCTCGCATGTAAGCTCACCTAGGAGCTCACCGAGATCTCCACAAGCATCTCACCTAGGAGCTCATCAACAAGCTCAACTTGAGCTTGCCCGAAACTCACCTAGGAGCTCACCTTGCTAGCTGACCTTCCAAGCACCTTGACTTGAGCTCACCTAGGAGCTCATCAAGCATCTCATCCAAAAATCACATGGGAGCTCTCTAGCAGCTTGCCTTGCCAACTCGCATGTGAGCTCACCTTGCCGGTTCGGCCGAGGAGCTCACCTTGCCAACTCACCTTGAGCTCATCTTGTAGCTCGTCTCGAGTTTATCAAGAAGCTTGCCTAATAGCTCACACGGAGGTCACCTAATAGCTCACTTGGGAGGTCGCCAAGAAGCTTGTCGAGTAGGTTGACTTGAACTCTCTTGTGAGCTTTACGAGCAGCTCACTTTGGTGTCCTCACCGGGAGCTTGCCAAGTAGCTCATTTAGGAGATCACCTAGCATCTCACCAGGAGTTCACCGAATAGATCACCAAGCAACTTACTTAGGAGCTCTTACGGGAGCTTTCTAATAAGCTTGAGTTGAGCTTGCCCGGAGGTTGTCAAGTAACTCACCTAGGAGCTCACCTCGCAGCTCACCTAATAGCTCACGTTGCCAACTCACCTTGAGATCATCTGGTAGCCCGAATGTAAGCTCACCTCGAGAGATTGTTGACAAGCTCACCTTTGAGCTCACCCAAGAGTTTGTTGAGCATCTTGACTTGAGCTTAAGTAGAAACATGCCTAGGAGCTTGCACGATAGATCACCTTGCTAGCTCACCTTGAGCTCACCCAAGAGCTCATCGAATAGCTCACCCTTAAACTTGCATGGGCCGGCCTTGCTAGCTCACCTTAAGCTCACCCGAGAGTTCACCTAGCAGCTTGCCGAGAAACTCACATGGGAACTTTCCGACAAATCACCTTTCCAAATCACATGGGAGCTCACCTATTAGCTCACCTTGATCTCTTTGAGGAGCTCACCTTGCCAACTCACCTTGAGCTCGTCTAGTAACTCACCTTAGAGTTTGTCAAGTAGCTCACCATGTAGCTCACCTAACAAATTTCATGGGAGCTCACCTAACATCTCACCTAGGATCTTGCTAAAAAACTCACCTTGGAACTCACCGAGCAGCTCATTGAGTAGGTTGACTTGAGTTTTCATGTGAGCTCACCTAGTAGCTCACTGGGGACCTCGCCAGGGAGCTTGCAAAGTATCTCACTTGGGAGCTCACCTAGTAGCTTACATGGGAGCTCACCAAATAGCTCACCAAGTAGCTTACCTAGGAGGTCTTCTGGGGAGCTTTTCGAGTAACTCACCTGGGAGCTCACTTGAAATCTTGCCTTGCCAACTCACCTTGAGCTTACCTTGCCAACTCACCTTGAACTCACCTTATCAACTCACTGGAGCTCATCTAGTAGTTCATATGTAAGCTCACCTAAGAGATAGCCGACAATATCACCTCTGAGCTCACATGGGATCTCACCAAGTAGCTCACCTAGGAGCTCGACCGGGAGCTCGATGGCTACTCACCCGAGGAGCTCGTCGAGCATCTCAACTTGAGCTTTACCGAAACTCACCTAGGAACTCACCTAACATCTCACCTTGCTAGCTGGCCTTGAGTTCACCCGGATCTCATCGAGTAGCTTGACTTGAGCTCACCTAGGAGCTCCTTAGGTAACTCACCTAAAAACTCACATGGGAGCTCACTGGCAGCTCACCTTGCTAACTCACATGGGAGCTCACCTATCACTTGCCTTGCTAGCTCACCTTGAGCTCGTTTGAGGAGCTCATCTTTCCAACTCATCTTGAGCTCGGAAGGTAGCTCACCTTAGATTTTGATGAGTAGCTTACTCAAAAACTCACCTCGGGAGCTCACACGATAGCTCTGTTTCGCACAGTATATTTCCGTTCTTGGAATAGAGTTACTTCTATCCTTTCATTCTCTTGAGAAAGCAGAGATAAGGGTTAGGGCTAGGAGGAATACCTATTGAATGCGGATGGGTGTGTGTGTACCGTAGAGAGAGATCGGATCGATTGTGAAGAACTCCTTTTTCCTGCAGGAAGGACTACCTATGAATAACAATGCAAGACCACCCATTATAGTTAGACAATAAATGAGGGAACTACCTTGGGCCCAGGAAATATTAAACTTCCTTTTAAAGGTGGTCAGTTCCCCTACTAATATGAATTAACACAAATTATTGCAAAATTACAATTTAATTACCTCGTTAAAATAATAGAGGAAAGGCTGGTTTTGGTTTTGAGTCACAGTGACCGATGCAGGTCGGCCATCGTCACCGGCACTACTCGTTCTTTGATAGCTGCTATCGGTGGGGAAGTGGTTTTAGGGGATTTTAGTGAAGGTTGGCTATAAGGTGTCTATGGTGTTTATAAGGCTGGTAAATGATTGGGGATAGGTAATGGGGTGATGGAGAAGACTCAGAGAGTATGGGGGCTTTCCTTGGGACAATGTACGGGTAGAGGAATGACAGTTAGATGTAGTGTGTTACCGGGTAGTAGATCTAGGAATAGACTTATAATTGTTGTGCTTCAGAAGTTCAAGAAATGTTATTAAAAGAACATACAAGATACTACTTACTAGTTCCTGATGAAGATACAGGCCCGAGGACTGTGATGACGAAGGCAGGACTCAGGTAGGATGATCTGACAATCAAAGATGAGCTATCTTCTCTCCCAATGCTTGGATGAGTGTCACCGGGCTCTGGTTACTCAGTTGTAATCTTGGGCTTGATGTCCTTCTCTGCAAAATCTTTTCTTTCCTTCACTTGTCTCTACTTGGCCAAGTGAATTCCCGATCTTTCCAATGAATTTTTCTAGATCCTTTGTTTTTGGTTGGGGGAGGTCATTTACAGGGAACCGATGGTGGTTACGTAACCGACGGCGGTCGAGTAGGAACCAATGTCGGTTAAGTCAAAGTGGGCTATTTTTAGTAAAATAGCCAACTTTCCCTCCTTTTCTCTGAGGAATTAGTTGTGGGCTTGGTCAAGTCATTATTAGGTTGATTTTGGTGCGGGTGAGGAGTAATTAGTCATGGGTGTGGATGTAGACCAAGTTATAGGTCTTTATTAGGTTAGTTTAGGGTTAGGACTAGGTCATGATGAGGTGGCGAAATGAGGTGGCAGGTTTGGAGATGTGGATTTATTAATTATAAGGTAATTAATAAATAGCTATGCAAGGTTTAGGTGGTGAGGCTAGGTTGTGAAATGAGATGCGGGGCACAGGGTGTCGTAAGACACAAATTTGGTGTCTACATTAGCCCTTGTTGTCATGTAGCTTGTCTTGTAAAGTCAGACTGACAATAATAAGGAGTGGTTACTCTGTTAAAGGTATAGGTAATCCCCTCAAATCTATCACATATTGATGTAACGTGAAATCGGGGATAGGGTTGATAAAGGGTAAATGGTGTTGAGATGATGGTAAGATGGTGGGGTAAGTTCAAGAAGCGCTGACACACATTGAAATGTAGTAATACGACCGTGGTACATGATTTGAAGAGCTAACAAGCAATTCATAGGCAAAGGTTGATAGTTTATCCAAACAAGGGTGATATAATCCTGGTATCCAAGGCATAGGAAGTAGCTCAGGGGATATAACGGGTAGGTACAGAACATTTAGGCATGTTTGGCGAGTCTTAAATGGTTGGTTTGGTTGAGATAAACGTCACGGTCTCGGTCTAGGCCAAGTTGGTCACCGATCAAGTCAAGTACCCTAATCATGCTAAAACATGAACATGTGAGCTCGATTGAACAAAAAGATACATGATTGGTGGATAAAATTGTAATTTGCGGGGTTTGGGTGAGGTATTTAATTGGTGTGGCCGTGGGTCGGGCCGATTGATTAGTGAGGGCTGTGGGTCGGGCCTGATTGGTTGGTTACGGCCTTGGATCAGGCCTAATTGGTTGGTTGTGGCCTTGGGTCGGGCCAAATGGTTGGTTGCGGCCTTGGGTCGGGCCGGAGTAGTTGGTTACAGCCTTGGGTCGGGCCTGATTGGTTGGTTATAGCCTTGGGTCAGGCCTAATTAGATTAGATGGTTGCGGCCTTGGGTTCGGCCAAATGGTTGGTTGCGGCCTTGGGTCGGGCCAAAGTGGTTGGTTGTGGCCTTGGGTCGCCAAATGATTGGTTGCGCCTTCGGTTGGGCGAAGTGATTGGTTGCGGCCTTGGGTCGGGCCAAATGGTTGGTTGCGGCCTTGGGTTGGGCCAAATGATTGGTTGGTTGTGGCCTTGAATTGGGCCAATGAAGTCAAAAAAAGGCTATTTAGCAAAGCCGGGGTAGGTGATGGGGGAAAAAAGGGAGATTGGTGAATAAGGGCAGAAATTTTGGTAAAATAGGGATTAAACTGATATCGGTTAGCTATGACCGGTATCGGCTAGATGACCGATATCGGTATTTTAGGGCACAATATAACCGATATCGGTTATAGGTCAAAAACCTATAAAAAGAAAAATACGGCCTGTCATTGTCACATTGTCAATTTGAAAACCAAATTTAGTTGTCTGAGGTGTTTTAGTGATATTGTTGAGTTTTTCGGCTGAGGTGGCATTATTTGAGTGGAGAAGTGAGTGGTTGGTAGACCCCAGTGAGTAGGAGGCAGAATTTGATTGGTGGAGAACCCAGCTGAGGAGATTTGGAGCCATGGCACAGCCAGGAGGAGCAGGAGGTCTTTGGACTAGTTTGGACCACCACCACCTATCCCACCACGACGACGTGTAGTCGTACCGGTAGGCTCTGAGCTCTTACCTTTGTGAATTTAATGAGTTTAACTTAGATGTGTGGTTTGGGTAGGAATTCTAATTTTAATAAAATAATTAATAAATTGAAGTTATTTGAAAAATGGAGAGGGTAGGTGGGTTAGTTAGGCTAAAACGGTAGGGTGGGTAGGTTTGTAGGGTTTTTCAATGGGTAAAAGGGTAGAAATAGGCAAAAATGGGTTTTTGGGGGCCGCATCGAGTTGGCTCCGGCCATGGATAGTGACCGATGTCGGTCACTAGGTGACCGACATCGGTCACGAAATATTCAGAATAGGTCGTCTGCCAGGAAACCGGCGTCCGTCATATGTCGAATGTGTCAGTACCACTTGTTTGTTTTTTTTTCTTTTTTTTTTTGTTGTTGTTGGTGGTTGGTTTGTTGTTTTGTTTTGGGTTTTGTTTGTTTGTTGTTTTGTTTTGGTTTGTTTGGGGTGAAGAGGGAGGGGGGTAGAGTTGATAGGAAAGGTGATTGGTGGGGGAATGGGGTGGTTGTGTGGTTGGTTCGGTTAGGATAGATTAGGTGTTGGGTATGAATGAGGAGGTGTTAAATTGGTAGGGGTATAGTTAGATGGTGAGAGTAGATCGAGGTGATTGGTAGGGTGTGAGATAAGGAAAGGGGATATCGTAGATGTTTTTAGGGTAAGATAGGTGGGTGTAGATGTGTGTTATAGAGTTAGGGTGTGGTCGGGTGGGTAAAAGGGGGTATAGAGGGTTAAGGTAGTTGTTTTTGTAAAGGGTAGGTCTAATGAAGTGGGTTGTTTTTGCAGGCATGTCAGCAGCTTACGATGTGGGATCGGATGCCCCCGCTATTGAGATGGATGTGGCCACATGTGTCTGCACGATGCATTGGCCATTATGCGCGAGGTGGACTCGGCGGAGTTTAGCGGTATAAGGCTTGGATAGGGACCACAGCCTTATGGTTTCCCTCATCGAGAGATGGGATCCGGTTACCAATGTTTTCCATCTCCCTACCGGAGAGATGACTATTACCCTGGAGGATGTATATCGCATCCCGAGGCCGCCGATCGTAGGGAGTAGTATTCCGGTAGATGCGAGACGGCTATGAACAATATCCTTGGTATTTGGGGATGCAGCCGCATTATTGACTTATCACAGCGCGAGTATTGCCTATGGTGATATGTATCGCATGCACCGACATGAGACATGGCTTGTCATGTTGATGATGATAGGCATCACATGCTTCGCCCTCCCGAACTCAGAGGGAGGCTGCTTCCCATGGGATTTGATGGGTGTGCTGCACGAGATGGTGGAGGAGCATACATGCTATGCCTGGGCACCAGTATATCTAGTGCAGCTATACAGAGAGCTGTGGGGTTATCACCGGATGAGGTGATTTGGGATTTTCTCCACATTTTTGTTACACTGCTGGGCATATGAGCACATCATATGTATATGACCAGTAGGGCTGCCCCAACAGCCAGGGCCATAGGTTATATACAGGTATGGATTTCAGAGGTGGTTGGGGGTCGTGGGCCACCCACCAGGTGCTTACAGATTGGAAGTAGCTTACTACCATCATATGCTAGAGGGCTTGACCGCACTGGATATTGTATGGAGGCCTTACAGAGGCCATCAGCCCCGAGGAGGAGCCCGAGCACAGATGCGCTGGATCCAGTATACTTTCTAGATAGCTGGACGGAGGCCGGAGAGCATGAGTGGATACCCCTAGAGAGGGTATGATGATAGTTGGGGCTATGACAGGATGAGCCACCTCCCTTCCCTCAGTACTGGAGGGATGATGTAGAGGCCCCACTACCTGCACCACAGCCCGTGGACCCAGATTGGGTAGTAGAGAGGCCGAAGACGAGGCAGTGGACGACGCCGGGTGCACAGGTTCATTTTTGGTGTGGTGGGCAGGGGAGAGAGTAGCTAGGAGAGCACAACCCACACAGCCATATTTAGGCGTTGTTATAGAAGAGAGGACCGGTTCTTGGGGCAGTGCGGTTATTACTGAGGCAACTTGCTGCTACACACAGCACGACGGAGTATTACGAGGCGATTAGCCCAGAATGCAGTGTAGGCACAGTACCACCATAGGTGCCGCATGACGCACACCACAGTACCAAAGACACAGGCCAGTAGCAAACAGTGCAGTACCTCTATAGGCACAGGGTGCACCGGTAGGGTAGGGGCCACTTTGCTATTAGGAGTCGGGGACTAGCCCCAGTAGCCATGGTGGCACGGGCCCGCTATATGGAGGTGAGAGCGAGGCCCGGTATTATCAGGATGTCCTTGATGGTACCAGGGCTGACTATCAGCCATATGTGGCACACAGAGCCGAGACCTCTCGAGCCAGAGATCCCAGGGGGGTGCAGCCATAGCTAGTGGGTCGGTGACAGGGAGGAGGCGGGAGCCAGCACAGGGACCAGCAGGGAGAGGGGCTGAGGGTGGTGGGGAGAGCTGAGACATCCCTAGAGCGGAGATGGTTTTTATGGATATTGGATAGAGACACCGGTCTGCGAACTGGTTATGTATATAGAGGCCTGCGTGCCCACATATTCATTCATTTATTCATTCTTGTTGTATATACCGGCCTGCGAGCCGAGTACAGGTTGTATAGTTGATACCGGCCTGCGAGCCGAGTATATTTTTGACATGAGAGACCGGCCTGCGAGCCGAGTCGAGATTTTTATGATAAAGAGCTGCGTCTTGGCTTTGTATTATTTTGAGATCACAAAGGCCCCCATATACAGAGGCAAGTTGTATATTTTAAACATGGATATATATATATATATATATATATATATATATATATAGATGATGATTTGATCCACATGGTGTATAAAAATGTTTAATTTGTTTTGTTGATGGTTTTGAAATTTAATGTATATAGATGATGAGTTTGATCCACATGGTGTATACAACGATGGGTTTGATGTAGATATTGAAATGTCGTACGTAATTTGTTGATGGTTGTTTTATTGTAAATAGATGATATGGATGAAATTGTGACGATATATTGATGTGATTTTAAGCAAAAGGACACGTGTGACCGATATCGGTTATCTAACCGATGTCGGTAAATCAAGGACCGATATCAGTTAGGTAATCGATACTAGTTATTCCAAAATGAACTTTTCTAAAAATAGAAAAGCTTGGGTGGCAACTTAAGTTCTTATTTTTAGAGTCATGCAACAAGTTAAATATGTGAATGTGACGCTATTTGACGACTGATACAGGTAATTGCATGAAAGAATTGAGTGATAAGGAGGAAAGAGATAGGTAAAGTGAGTGCGGGCTGAGATTAAGAAGGCAGAAAGGCAAGTTATATTTGAAGAGGGTGGTGAACATGGCTGAATGAGGAGAAGCATCCAACAGGCAGGGACGAGAGGGAAGACAGGTTCCACCCCAAGCTGCTGCATCCCAAGAGGTAAACTGTTTGGTTGTATTTTAATTCTTGCATGTTTTGGGGTAGAGATGAGAAAGAAAAGGTGATAGGCAAGGGTTTGGGATAGAGTGAGTGTTATGGGGTAGGTAAGCAGGGTGTTCACGTATGTTTATAGGTATAGAGAGGAGTAAACGAGCAAAATAATTATCGTAGGGGATGTTTTTAAGCAGGCTGTATAGGATTGACAGTGACCGGTATCGTTTAGAGATAACCGGTATCGGTTATCTATAACCGATACCGGTTACTGTAGGAATTTCCAGAATGTGAGAAAAAACACTTGGGGATTTGATTTATTGAATGGTTGTGTGTCATTTTGATGTATGCAGGTAGAGGTAGGGTTGAGGATGAATGATAGTGTGCCAGCTTTGTTGTCACGAATCCGAGCGGATGTAACACCAACTGAATGGGCATTGATAAACCATGTGGGGTTAAGTGGAATCTGCTATTATTCATGAATCACACGCAATCATGCTATGTTGCAGTGTTGATTGAGAGATGGAATCCGGAAAAGAATACCTTCTATCTGCCAACAGGGGAGATGACAGTGATGTTGGAAGATGTGTTTAGGATCTTGAGGCTCCCAATTACAGGAAGACCAGTGTATCAGGCAGGGCCGAGTGCGGTGCGGGGAGCAATAACAACAGTATTTGGTCTAGCTGCATGAGATTTGACACAACGAGGTTTGACATTCACTTATGGTATAATGTATACGGACACACCACAGGCAACAAGGTTAGCGGTAGTATTAATGATAGCGGTGGGGTATTATGCATTACGAGGGTGGATGGGGGAAGATTTCCAAAAGCATTGATGTGTATTATTTGGGAAATGATAGAAAGGAGTGTGACTTTCGCATGGGCACCCGCATATCTGGCGGAGCTATACAGGGGTTTATGGGCCTACAGGAAAAATCACAGGACGACATTGGATTGTTCATACTTATTACATTATTGGGCCTATGAGCACATTGTTTGTGTGCGACCGATAAACCGACTTCCGTCCCAATCGGGAGAGACAGGAGTATAGAGGTTGGGATTCAAACGTTGGGTCCAGACAGAACAAGAGGCAAGATCTCAGGTCGTGACAGAGGACATCGAGTATTATAGGAAGGTGTGGGAGATGGTGACGATTGCGGATATCATTAGAGGCCTTACGGGAACTATATGGTGACGAGAGAACATAGCTAAGGAGTTGAGGGTGTAGAGTGATTGCGGTGGATCACGGGGCACGAGCCGGTGAGTACGAGAGGATTCCTCTACATCACGTGTGGCGACAATTTGGATTTGTTCGGGATATACTCATGGCCTATAGACCATACATGAGGATCGATGTCGAGGCATCATTCTCACCTCCCAGTAAAACACCTCCGAGAAGGACCAAAGAGATAGCAGGTGATCGCGGGGTAATGGATGGAGGAGTGACGAGGCTTATATATTATGGCGAGTAGTAGAGGCTGTGAGGTTCACATGAGAGGGCCGATCATCTTGACATAGCTGTGATTACAGTGGAGAGAGATCATCTGTAGGGTTTAGTTCATCAGCTCCAAATGCGGGTGAATGAGACCACGGGATTGTTAGCGGTTGCAGAGTCACGAGTGGAGAGACTAGAGGTGAGATTCCGCCATGCGAGAGGGCGTATTCATATGTTACAGGAAAGGTTGGTAGATCAGTGGGAGGAACCAATAGTAGTGGCACCTTTGAGGATGGAGAGGCCAGGTGAGCGGCGTCGACGATCACGATCATCACCTGGTTCGGAATGAGGCGCCAGGATCTAGGTGAATTTCATAGAGGTATAGGAATAAATAAGGATGCCGACCTGCGCGTCGATGATAGAGAAGATGTATGTGTTTAACATCTAAATAAAACTGAATATGTATGTTGATTTGAGGTATGATAATAATAAGAATGGTTGTGTTTTGAATGTTTTGTTTTGAAAAAGGATAAAGATGAATGTGAGCAAATAGAAATATGCAAAAAGATTTATATGTACCACACATGATAGGTTATGGTAGGGGATGGTCGAGCTAACCTTGGGAGACCCCATGTCTCCTAAGTGCTGCCTACATAGCCCATTGCAAAAAGCAAGGAGGGGCCTCAGACCGATGTAGTTCTCCCTTATGAACAGGGAGAGGTGAATTCAGGCAATTTGGTTATAGTTAGGCAATTTGTGGGCTGGTAAAAATATTGATATTGGTAGGGTAACGTTGTTGGTGTTGGTAAGGGACTGGCGATGTTGGTGTAGGTATAGGTGAAATGAAAGTTAGCTTACCCAAGTAGTAGGGAATCATGTCCTGATTAAGGTCAACACATAATCTTAGATTCAAGTAAAAGAGGAAAAAGTGTCCCGTAGTTGAGAAGAGCTAAACAAACCACTTATTAACGTAGGATGAGATTAAATCCCTAGGTGCCTTGCATAGGTGAGAAGTTGATAGGTGAAAAGAGTCATATAATCACAATATATCGGATATACGTCATGTCCCTTGAGTTTTGTTGCTTTGACAAATGGTGAGGTGAGGTAGCTGGTATAGCGGAGGTGCAGAGAACTTGT
Organism: Taxus wallichiana var. yunnanensis; assembly: GCA_018340775.1. Lineage (NCBI taxonomy): Eukaryota > Viridiplantae > Streptophyta > Pinopsida > Cupressales > Taxaceae > Taxus > Taxus wallichiana. Next base: position 29,552,686 of record CM031237.1, on the reverse strand, counting down.
TATAAGGTGATTATGCTGACTAAAGAGAACCAAACCTAAATAGACAAGTCCATGACTCAAAAGTGCTATTGAATACTACTTTTTACTTTTCTGGATATAGACTGATCGATGTGGGAAGTCCATAGGGGATATGCATTTTGTTGTTCTTGATCTCTTCACGAAGTTGATCAATGCGAGAAGCTTCGATAAAGGCTGACTTTGTATAGATTTGTTCTTTAAGGGAGCGATCTATTTATAGTAGCAGATGCGGTTTTTGCACATAGCTATCCTTCGAGGGAGTAGTCTATGTATAACTTTAGAGGTCTAGATGTCCATTTGGCATGAAGCATCTAGTTTTGTAGGAAGTTTGACTCAAGAATATCCCATAAGCGTATAATTGAGAACATGTTATTTTGATACTTTTAAGTCATGGACTAGACTAAAAAGGGGAAGGAATCTTTAAGGGGAGGTGATGACCAAACCATGTGAGCTTGATTCTATTTTGAGATGCATGAAACAAAGTGTATGAGGTAGGAAATGAGCTCAAGGGATGAGCGCAAGGTAGATAAGAAGTGATATAACACTAAATTCAACAGTAGAATGGTCGGAGATGCAAGGCATTAAGGGGTTCTGGCTCAGGTTTACCATTAAGCAAAGCTAAATGATAAGTGCCTGATCCATAAGTGTGAGTGATAATGTAAGGCCCAATCTAATTTGGAGCAAATTTTCCATGTTTGCTTTTTTCTAGTTTGGTTACATGTTGATTCTCTTTGAGGAAAATATCACCAACCTTAAAGGTACACTCATGAAGTTGCTTATCATAAGCACGCTTGATGCGCTTTTGATAGATTTGAAGGTGGTCAAGAGCTATAAGATGACGCTCGTCAAGAAGCTCTAATTGGGCTAACCGCTCTTGGTGGAAATCATCATTGGTGAAAATATCTGAAGAGATATTCTTAGTGAGGGTATTTGTACTTCGAGAGGCAAGACAGCCTCGGTACCATATACCAAAGAAAAAGGGGTGGCATTGTTGGAGGTACGAATGCTAGTTTGATAAGCCCAAAGAGCAAAGGGGATGTGATCGGGCTAATTTGTTCCAAAATTGTTAACGACTTTCATGAGAATTTTGGTCAAGGTTTTGTTAGAAGATTCACTTGACCATTTGCTTGTGGATAGTAAGGTGATGAGAAGCTAAGTTTGATACCAAATGTGTCACAAAGGTCTTGTAACTTATTCTTGAAAGATTTTCCATTATCATTTATCGGTGATGAGGAATACCAAAATGACAAATAATGTGAGGGTTAATGAATTCTACAATTTTTTCTTGTTTGCTTGAAATGAGTGGAATGGCCTCCACCCATTTAGTGTAATATTCGGTTGCTGTGATTATCCAATGGTGACATTGCGAAGAGGGTGGGTGAATCTCACCAATAAGGTCTAAACCCCATTGTGAGAAAGGCCAAAGATCTCGTGTGACCTGTAGCGGATGGCTAGGAGTATGTTGAAGGTTGGCATGTTGTTGACACATAACACAATGCTTAACATATTCGTAGCAGTCGTTATTAAGAGTAGGCCAATAATAGCCTAGGTGAAGGATCCATTTGGCCACGGCAAGGCCACTAAAATGTCCACCACAAATACCGTCATGGACTTGTTGGATGGTATAGGTGACCTCCGCACCGGTCAGAAATCGAAGGAGGATGCCATCAAAGCCATGTTTATAGAGGAGTCCCCCCATGACGACATAACGAGAAACACGTTTAAGAAAAGCACGTTTGCCGTTACTAGTAAGGTCAGGTGGGAGAATAGAGGTTGTAAGGTAGTCATAAAATTGGTGATACCAGGTATCTTGCAAATTAGCAGACACATTATTTATCATACAAACATCCAGGGTGGAGTAAGATGGGGCTAAGAGTTGTTGGACCAAGAAAAATATGTCAGAGTCAGTTGGTGATGCAGGAATTTGTGAGGCTAAGAAAGCCATAGTATCCTCAAATTTATTAGTGGAGCGGGAATGGTTTGGATAGAATAATGAGTAAATAAGGTCAAAAGTGAATTCACGTAATGTTTGTACTTTTGAATTTCCTCATTTTTACATTGGTAGATGCCCATAACTTGATTGAATACCAATTGAGAGTCTCTGAAAATATTAATAGATTTTACACCTAAGTGTAACGCAACCTAGAGACCCAAAACAAGGGCCTCATATTCTGCTGTATTATTAGTGTAGGGAAATCAAGCCGGAATGAAAGAGGCATAGGCTCGTGTCAAGAGGAATGAGAACAATGCCAACCCCTCGACCGCTGGCGGCATTTGGATCCATCGAAGAAGAGGTCATTGGATACAAATCCTCACTGAGTGAAAGAGTGGCGATGAGTTCGTCAGGGAAATTAAAATTGGTAAATTACTCCCCAAGTAAAGGGGCTTCCGTGAGTTGGTCTACGATAGTTTATCCTTTGATTGATTTCTGGTGTACAAATTCAAGGTCGAGGTCAGCAAGGAGCATAAGCCATCGGGTGATGTGTTGGTTTAGATGAGGTTTGGCGTACATATAATGGATGGGGTCCGTGTTGGTGATGAATTTTTTTTTGTGATTCAGGAGGTAATGTCGGAGTTTGGTGGCCACGAATGATAGGGCTAGGCACAAATTTTCTACATGTGCATACCTAGTCTCATAATCCACCAGATTACGACTTATATAATAAGCGGCTTGTTCTCGATGCTCGAGTCACGATGTGCGAGCATGGCTCCTGACATGGTCGGTGGTGGAAAGGTAAAGGTAGAAAGGGTGATCGTCCGAGGTGGGATAAGCACTAGTGGCTGCAAGAGATAGGCTTTAAGAGCTTCAAGGCTTGGTGGCACTCTTCGCTCCATTGAAATATAATGTCATTTTTAAGGAGATGATGGAAAGGTTGACATCGATCCGAGAGTTGCGAGATGAAACGCCAAATAGATTGGATTTTACCCTGCAAACTATGCAATTGTTTAAGGTTAGTAGGTGGGGGCATCTCTAGGATAGCTTTGACTTTAGGCTGGATCGACCTCTATGCCACGCAAAGAGACAATAAAACCAAGGAGTTGTCCCAAAAGGACACCAAAGACACATTTCTTTGGTTGAAGATGAACACAATATTGTAACAGGTGATCAAAAATAATTGTTAGAACATCAAGATGTTCACTACGATGTTTAGATTTGCCAAGAAGATCATCAACATAATCCTCAAGGATAGTGTGCATAATGTCATGAAAAATGTAACTCATAGTACGCGATAGGTCACACCAAAGCATTCTTAAGGCCAAACGGCATGACACGATAGCGAATGTTCCCGAGGAGTTATGAAGGTGGTTTTATGTTGATCGGCCGTGGCTACCAAAATTTGATTGTATCCGAGAAGCCATCCATGAGAGAAAGCATCTCATGACTGCGGTGAGATCAACTAGTTGATCAATACTTGGGAGGAAGTCATCCTTCAGAAAGCGAGGTTAAGGTCCCGAAATCCATACATATCTGAAGTCCTCCCGTTGCTTTAGTAACAGTGCGATGTTAGAGATCCATTGAGGATAGTCAATAGGTAAGATGAAGGAAACAAAAAGGAGTCGTTGAAGCTCTTCTTTGACCAAGAGGGCAATGCGTGGATGCATTTTCTTAGTTTCATTTTAACTGGTTTGGCCTCAAGTTTTAGGGTAATGTTATGGATAGTAATGTCGGGATCAATTCTGGCATGTTTGTGTAGGACCAAGCGAAATCTTGGCTATGGGCACGAAGGAAGGTAGTGAAGGCAGTTTGTTCTGATGCGGTAAGAGATTGTCTGATCTTCACAATGTGAGGATCGTCCTCGGTGTGGATGTTGATTTCTATAGTTGATTCATTCAACATGGTTTGTGTGTCAGATGGTAAGGCGCGTTGAATATAAGAATCATCCAATCCAAGGTAAGTGAGGATGGATTCGTCATCCTAGCACTCAAAAACATTAATTGAAGGTGAGTCCTCTTCGATCATGTCTAGATACAGAAGGGGAAGAGAAGATGGGTCTTCATTATCACGTTGATAAGTGAGAGGACCCAGGAAGATAGTGTTTATGAAAAAAAAAAGTTAGGAGGGATAGATTCAGGGTCTATCAACTCTGTGGGTGACGATGGCAAAATGGGTGATGATGGTTCGGAAGGGGTGACTTCATCGTCTTCCTGGATACAATGAATATGCGGTGTTTTCGGTGTAGGTGGTTCAGAGAATCCAAGACCATGACGATCTTTGTGTTTGTGTGTAGTTATGGGAATAATCATATGTTAGCCTTGTTCATAAAGACCAAAACCGAAGCCCTTCCAAGCACAGCGCGTCAAGAAGGTGAGAGTGAAACGACGATTAGTTAAATATTGAAAATCAGATTGGAAGGGAACCACACCAAGGGGAGGTTTAGGGGTGACAGAGGATGTATCGACACCCCCATACGTTAGGTTGGTGTGGCAATTAGGTGGTCTGTAGGAGATTACTTCCCCCACACGACGGTTATAGGTAGGATGCGCATGTAACTGTCCATACTCCTATGGGGTATGGAAAGTGCTAACGTTATATAGGTGATACTCCCCCAGCGTAAGGTGTTGAAAAACATCAACTAAGGGATCTGAGGTTGGGATGTTGTCCGCGGGAAAGGAAGTGGAATTGGCGGAGGTGGTTTCATTGGTTGAAGGTGTAGGTGTGGTTGAGATGGATGGTTGAGGTGTGATTGAAGTAGATGGTTGGGTTGGATGAATGGGTGTCTTGATTGGTACAAGTACATCATTAGGGAAATATAACATATTGTAGGTTTTGAAGGGGGGAGCATCAACTTTTACGGTGTAGGATTTCCCCTCATACTCGAATTTTATGCATCTATGTAAGGTGGAGGGAACGCATCCCATAGCCCAGATCCAAGGGCGGCCTAACAACATGTTGTATTGGAATTCTCACTCAAGGACATAGAAGAGATCGGGTAAGGTACATGGCCCTACACGAATGTTAAGGATCACGGTGCCTAAGGTAGAAGTAATAGCATCATTGAATGAACGTAACATGGTGGGGTTGGCACACATGCAACTACAAGGAATATTCATTTGTTGGAAGGATTTTAAAGAGATGATGTTTAGGCTAGTGCCCCCGTCAATCATAACATAACGATGGCGTACTTGCTGGATGTCCTAAACGTAGGCTGAGATGAAAAGAGAAGGGTCGGGATCTTCTACCCCAAAGTCGATAATTTTGTCTTGAGCCGACGGCGAATGCTTGTACGCTGACAAAAGTGGTTGGGGAGATAGGTTGTTTGATGAGAGAAGCAACGTGATTGGGTGTTAAAATGGAGGAAGCGGGCAAAGTTTCGTTAGGTAGGACCTCTATCCCTTAAAGGATCTCAATGAGATCTTGTCGATGAGATTCAGAGGTTTGAATGAGATCATATAGTGTCATTTTTACAAGTGATTGGTGAAGCTATTTGATCATGGTACGGTGGGCAACTCCATCAGAGACGGGGTAGGCAGGCGAGTCCACGAATAACCACTTTAGGTGGTGTGTACGATTGGGATGGTGGATGAAAGAGAGGCCACGTTTATGTTTTCTTTAGCTTTCCCATTGTTTTTCTGCCTCGAGTAGCAACACTAATCATGTTGATCTCGTGAACATGAGAGGAGGAAGACGGTAGGGATAAGTCATGGTCGTCGAGAGGTGGGGTTGTAATAATGAGAGATCTTGGTGAGGCGGGGATAGGTGGTATAGGAGATGGGATTGAAGCTAAAGGTTTCTCCCTTCATAAGTTTTCCTTCTTAACCTTTCTATCCGAGAGAGGTGGTGACGAAGTATGGCTTTCAAAGCTTTGCATCCCTCTACATCATGTCCTGGTGTATGGTGGTAAGCACATATTTTAGACTCATCATAACCTATAGGTCGAGGTTTAGATGGATCATAGGATCTAAGTGGGGGTAGGGAAATGGTCGAATTTTCCACCAACATATCAAGGATCATGGCATAAGATCCTTTGAGTGAGTTAAAGTTAGAGGAAGATGAGGCTATTGATTGGGTGAGTTTTGGTAATGTTTAGGTATGGTTGGTTCGTATGGGTGGTGGTTTAGACAAGGGGTTTTGATAATTGGATTTAACTAAGCATGGCTTCTTCAGCGCAGAAGTTATGTTTAGCTGATTAGATGATGAGGCCACAGATGATGTGGTAGCAGGAAATAACCACGGAGAAAGAGGAGTGACGGAAAACAAATCCTTTGATGATGGAGTTTGTTTAGGGTTGATAGGTGGACAGGATCTCTGTATGGGTGTAGAAGGTGCAGGTCATTTTAGAGAAAACGCAGGAGGTGTGATGTATTGAGGCAAGGTGGAGGGGTGAGGTCCCAATATGGAAGGTAAGTGTGACGGCGAGGGTTTTAGTTGTGACAAAGGAAGGGATTGGAGTTGAGGAGATTGGATTTGTCTCCTAGGTGGCTGGACGGATTTATTTTTGGATAAATCTAACCGTTTAGGTGGGTGTGTTAAACTGGGTATTGGTGGAGTCCCAAGCGTAGGGGAAGGTTTGGTTAGGTTAATAGAGGTGGATGAGGTATTCGGTAGAGATGAAGGGGGTGAAGATGAGGACATAGGCATTTTGAGTTTTTGTAAACACTGCGGGTATATGGTAGAGGTGTCTGGATCGGTCATCTGCATCTGAGTAGAGCATGGTGTACTCAAACGCTCCCATAGGACTCATCTATCTTCTGAGGGATGACAATCTTCACGTGTGAATAGGAAATTTTGTATGGAAGAGAGGTGGGTTGTAATTCCGGTCCACTGTGGGTGTCACAGGGGGTAAATGAGTCTCTGTATCAATGGGTGTTAAGAGGTCAACTGGTCACTGAAAAGATTTAGGTGATGAAGAACTAATAGGTAGAAGGGCATGTTTGAGGGGATCCGTCATGATTAAAGAATGTGGTGATGTTGATTCGAGGGGTTTCTCTTCTAAGGATGATAGAAACAGTGGCGAGCCCTCCTCTTGTATAGCAAGAGTGGTAGAAGGAGTTTTTGGGAAATAGATAAGTTAGATAACATCCGCTCACAGTCTTACAGGGATGTGGTGTAAGAAGGCTCATCTATGAGAAGAGAACTCTAGGTGGTTAATTCCTTTATGGGTAAAGGAATGGCAAGGATTTCATCTTGTCTTGATGGTGGTGAAGGGGGTTCGGGTCCCTGTGTTAGTGAAGAGGCTTGATTTAGAATTTTCTCAATAGAAGCGTTTGGTTGGGAGTCGAAGACCACATGGATTTCATGGACACTCTCCTCGGCTAAGATATCTTGGTTTATGTTACTGTTAGATGAGTGGTTCGGGAATGGTTTGTTGAAGATTTTCAAATTTCGGTTAGCGGGGGCATTAGGATTATCGAGGTTATATCTCCTGCATCAACCATTTCCTGCACTATATTTTTCAACATCTTACGGTTGGATCGTATTTGTCCCTTCACGCGATGGAAATTATAGAAGTCATTTTCTTTGTACCAGAAGGTATAGCACGGTGGAATCAAACCCAGAGTGAGGTTTAACAGGGGGCAAGGTGATAGCTCCCGCTTTGAGCAATTTTTCCAAGATGACACCATAAGTGTCTCCCAAGGGAGTGTAGTTGATGGGCTCGGCTTTATACTTATAGGTGGTTTTTGGCGGGGTACTAGATGGTGCTTGGGATTTGACCATTACCGCATGTACAGCTCCTTTTGATTTCGAAGCAGTCGATGCATGAGAATTGGTGGTGTTGGGTTTGTTGGTGGAGTCTTGGGTTCGGAAATTAGGGTTTTTGTTGCGTAACCACAATTTCTCTTCCTCTAAGGCTCGAATTTCTAGTTTTGAGCCATAGTAAAGGCCTCATCAAAGGTGCAGAAAGTTTGAATTTGGAGGGTAGGAGAAATGTGCTTAGCACAGTCTCGTGTAAAGAGTTCGATGAGTTCATCTTGAGGAAAGGCATAGGTAAGTTGGTTGATGAGGCCCCGCCATCATCCAATGAAATCTGTGATAGATTCATCTTCAAATTGTCAGACGGCATAGAGGTCGGTAATAGATACCTTCTTAGAAATATTAATGGAGAAATGATCCAAGAAAGATTGGGCTAATTGGTTAAAAGAGAAGATTGAGTGTTGGGTTAAAGCACTGTACCACTCCAAGCCGAGTCTGATAAAGACATGGGAAAGGTGCGGAGTAGTAAGGCATCGTCATGAGCAATCGGATAAGCGAGGCATGTCTAAATGATCACAAGTGTTGTTGAGGATCCTCCTTACTATTAAAACGAGTGAATTTTGGTAATTCCCATTGAGGAGGATATGAATGAAGGGGGACAGAAGGATGAATAGGCTCCCGACAAACTTGCTCGTATGTCAGGGTGCTACGGCTTCCTGAAACAGAAGCCTCCATATTTTGCATCTTGTCCATCATTTGTTTGATGAAATCAGTGGTTGGATGAGATGATGGTGCGGTTGTTGTAAAAGGTGGAGGATTGGGCCAAGGGCCTCCACTAGACAATGGTGGGGTTAAATGTTGATAAGGTATTGAGGATGAATATGTTGAGGCGGCCGAATAGGGATGTCCTATATAAGGTGTTGAAGCCACCGGATAAGTGTGTGGAAATGAAAAGGTGGGCGAGCTTGAGAAGGAAAGCTCGTGTGGATAGGTGGCAGAGAGCAAGTTATGAAAGGGGCAGTCTGCGAGAGATATGGGGTAGGAGCGATCGGTGGTAATGATATGTGGGGCCCAAATTAACCAAAGGAAAGCCAATCAGTGCCGTATGAACCTCTGAAGCCACGGAGTTGGGAGATGGGGCTAGGGATGAAGAAGGTAAGGCGAGTTATTAGGTGGAGAGGAGCTAAATGAGAAGCTATACTAATAGGCATACAAACAAGGAGGCTGACCGTCGGGTGTACGGTCGGGGTATGAGACAAATAGTCTTTGTCTGTGCTTAGGATTAGCATCCAAAAATTTCACAAATTCCTTATCTCCTACGAGGATTTTGG